>BSBK01007549.1:670000-679129 GCA_027943335.1 Chamaecyparis obtusa
TGCAAATTGCTTGTCCACTCTATGAGTATCTGCATATTTCTTCTGCCTATCTTGAGTTGTGGTCACATGTTCATGGATGCGCTTTACCTATTGCTCCTTGTCTCAAAGAATCACAGGACCTAATAGAATACGATCCTCTAGCCAATCCAAACTCAAAGGTGTACGTCAAGGATGACCATAAAAAACTTGAAAAGTCTTCATCCCAATCGAACTATGATACCCAATGTTGTAGGAAAACTCGACCAAATATAAATAGTCCTACCAGTGAGTCTGTCTATCCATGACATACATTCTTAACATATCCTCAAGCACCTGATTAACTCACTATGTCTTACCATCGGTCTCAAGGTGATATGTTGAACTAAAATTTAGTTGTGCTCCAAGATCATGTGGCAAAGAAGTCCAAAATGCAGATGTCAATATTGGATCCTTATCTGATATAATCTTACTAGGAATTCCATGTAGCCTCACAATATCCTCCATTAAGACTCTAGCTACTAAAGTTATTGTATAGGATGCTCTCATAGGAGAACAATGTGCTACTTTGGTCAATTGATCAACAGTAACCATAATGGTACCATGTGTGAGGGGATTCATAGGCAAACTACGATGAAATCCATTTAGATGATATCCCATTTCCATGATGGAATGATATTGGGCTATAAAAGTCTTGTTGGATGTTGGTGGTCTACCTCAACCCTATGACACTCTAAACATCTGGCCATAAAATCAGAAATGTCACGTTTCATACTAGACCGATAGTATAGTTGTCGAAGGTTCGCATGCATCTTCTTAACACCTGGATGTGCTGAGTAAGGTGCCCAATGAGCCTCAGATAAGATCAATGTACCAAGATCATCTGATGGGGGTACATATATATGGCTCATGTAATGCAAAATATTATCTGACTCCAAAACATATCCTAAAAACCTACCCTCCAAAGGTCTCTTTGACTCAAGTTTAGCTCTCACTTCCTTGTACTAAGCATCTAAAGGAAGAGCTTGGAGTATACGACTCCATAAATCTACACCAAGAGTCAAAGTTGATATCCCATCTCTCCTGCGACTCAAGGCATCAGCTACTGAATTTTCCTTACCCTAGATGTACTTGACCTCAAAGTCATACTCACAAAGAAACTCCATCCATCACCTTTGGTTTTCATTCAGATTAGGCTGGGTAAAGATATATTGTAAATTGCGATGATCACTATGAAGCTCAAATCGGTGTCCCAATAGAAAATATCTCCATCAGACTAATGCATGAACTATTGTTGCTAACTCAAGATCATGTGTAGGATAGTTCAATTCATGCTCCTTGAGTTTGTGAGATTCATAAGCAATCACACATCCTTCTTGCATAAGGACTGCTCCTAGACTTTCCAAAGAAGCGTCAACACACACCACAAAATCACATGTTGGGTTTTCTATTGCTAGGATAGGTGCATTGGTCAAACACTTCTTGAGGTTTTGGAAAACTTCTTCACACTTCTTTTTCCAAACATACTTCTTCCCTTTCCTTGGGAGAGAATTAATCTGATATGAAACCCTAGAGAAGTCCTCGATAAACCTGTGATAGTATCTTGTCAAGCCCATGATACTTGTGAATCTTTCCTGAAAAAAGAGGAAAAGATAGGAAGAATTACCCATTTGTTAATTCCAGTTGAAGTCCTACTAAAGCCACCTGTGGTAAGAAGGGAGCCTCCCCTATTGAATGATAGTCAAGTTGTTAAGTACCTTTCACCATAATGACTGGTTATTTTAAAGTGTAGGGGTATCTTGATGAAGATGAACAACAACTTTAGGATTTTTAGTACCCAAAACATTTACAAAATTGACTTGATCAAGCTCTTGATTATTTATGGGTTCATCGCTAGAAGGGATCACATCAACGAAAGTGGTAATGTTATTATCCTCTTCTTTTAAGGTGTCCTCATGAGTATGAAATTTTTTTTAATAGAGATTAGGGACTTCCATCAATGCTTCATCTCTAAAAGGAATGTTGAATTAAGGTAAGGTGATATAAGAAATTTATTTATAATGTCCTCCTCTTGCTCCAAAATATCCTCATAAAGGGGGTACATATTAACATCACACATGAATGTGTCATCTCTAGATGGATTAGAAGTAATTTCAACCACGATATCATCTTATTTTATCAAGTTTGCTTCATGAGGGAGAGAATAATCAATGTCATTGTCTAGTGGCTCATCCTAAATAGGGGAATCATCAAGGGTAGGAACATCTATGTGAGTAAAGCACACTTTAGGACAATAATAATTGTGACTTGTTAATGCTTCACCCCTAAAAAGGAAGGGATTGGAAGGAAATTAAGGTAAAATATCCTTCTCTTGCACCAAAATATCTTCATGAGAGATATACATTTTAGAAGAAAGATCAACATAATCCTTTGAGATCTCATGCTTAGGAGGGAGATTCTTTGAAGAAATGTTAATAAGCTCTTCTTGTGCTAAAAATTTTCTCATGGGTAGTATCAATTTTGGGGAAGGGAATATTATAGTTGTGTATGAAATGAAGAAATAAGATTTCATCATATCCATGAAAGGAAACATCCTGAAATTCTTGAAGGAAACCTGAAATTAAACTAGAAAATGAAGATACCAACTTCATTCATAGAATGCATGTGTAAATACATACAATAATTCATGGAATGAAATATTTTTGGATTTTTTTATAATTTCAAAACATGCAAAAATGAAAAGAAATGCAAGAATGAAATAGATCTACGAGATAAGTTCAATTTTTTTTATGTCTTTTTTAATCAATGAATGCATCTGAATCATATCTAAATGGATAAAATGCAACAATGTAATGCATGAAAATAAGATCTAAACACCAATCATGGAAATGTTACGAGTCGGGTTCACCAAAATGTACAATAAGAAATGGTGATCAATGGGGATTAATCCACTCTCCTATTAATCATTAGGAATACAAAACCTCCTCAAAGAAAATATGATTAACAACACCTTGATGGAAGAGATTCCAATACAATATCTTTTCCCTTGTAGTTTTTGGTTCCTTTTCACTACTTGGAATGAAGGAAGAGAGATAAAGCTACAATGAAAAATGTCTAATTATGAAATTTTTGAAGCTATAAACAAGATTAAAATGGAGATAGAAGAGGATTTGTGCGCACCTGGAAATGAAACAAGAAGTATGCTAAATTTATGATAGTCACAATCTTGAAATCACCAATCATCATGAATATGCTTGATCCTGAGGATAACACTTGTCTATGATCCAAATTCAAGCTAATTTTGTAGAGTACAAAATGATTCCCAAGGTATAGAATATCTCCCAGGATACAAAATAGCTCTCACAATACAAAATGAATCCTAGGGTACATAATGAATCTCAAGGTAAAGAATAGCTCCCAAGGTACAAAATGTCTCCAAGTGTATAGAATGGGTCCTAGGATACAAAATAGATAGGGGCATTTTATTCTCGGGAACAAAATATTTTTGTTATTGTGTTCCTAGTGATTTGGCCCAAAAATAATTGCAGTCTTTCAATTGGATCTTGTACTTTTCAAATTAAGTTATGATACACTTGCCACGTGTGCCTACTGTACACTCAAAATGTGCACTTCTCTAAGTCATTACTTCCAAGAGAATCCATGGATTGGAAACCTTGAGAAGCGACCTAGAGCTCCCTAGGCATGGAGTCACAAGGATGTTTAGAATGCTCTCAGTTAGAGCTATTAAGCCTATAACCTTGCTAGTAACCATGCAATGGGAGATTCAAAGAGACAAGGACAAGAATGCCAATATCCTCAAGAATCAAAATGGAAATGCAATGAAATGATATGCTAGAAATGAAGATGCAAGAATGCAACTAAGCTATGAACATGAGAGTATTACAAGCCTTTGTTGATTAAACTAGGTGAGTTAAGATAGAAACATGAAAGGAAAGTAAACTAAAATGCATGAAAGCTAAGCTAAATGCAAGAATGAAAGCTAGAATGCAAGAAGATCTCCAAAGCTCCAAAGTCACCAAGAAATCTTGTAGCATAAGATTAGTATGAAAGAATTGGATCCTAGAATGAGAAAAGAGCTCTTCTTTTATAGAAAGTAAAAATCAATAGACGATGGAGATTAAGAGGCAAAAGATTTGATCAAGGGTGGAGTTTGAAAGAGGGATCAATCCATGTGCACAAGTCTCCTCCAATGAGAAAGAAGTGTTGACTTTTGAGCCTCATGTGAGACAAAAAGACCTTTTCTCCTTTTATAAAATAGGAATAATGCTTTATTTGTGCAACTTAGGATAAGAGGAAAGTGGGGCTTTTTATTTAATAAAAGGGGAGGGAATTCCTTTTATTTAAATAAAGACTTAGGATAAAATGGTTAACCCATAGAATATAATCGAATAAATGATAGAATTAGGATTTGATCAAGGAAATTGATTTGAAAATTGCCAAGTATTGATTCAGGAAATTGATAAATTGAAGAATGGGGCCCAAAGTCTAGGTGACCATTTTAGTGTGCATACATTTGCCCCTCTTTGACTAATGTGAGATCGATTTGGAATCACATGTAGTCAAAGAATTAAGTTGAAATGTGAGATCAATTTTGGGATCACAAAATAACCCAGACGTGTGTTCGACGGATGGAAACACATCAGGACAAAGATAAGTTGATTGAAAAAGACAAGGCCAACACCCTATAAATAGGTAATTGTTAAGTCTCAAGCAAGGTTTGATTGATAGGTTTGATAAAGCTGAATCAAGGATTGAAGTTTGATAGGTACTGTCCCCTCGGGATCAAAATTGAAATCAGGTAGAGGAGAAACAGTAAATTGATAACTTGGTCAAATCACTAGAAATCATAATCGAAGATGAAAGATGATAGAATAACCATCAAGCAATGAAGATATGCCCCCGTTTGACTAGGTTTGATTGAGAAAGATATAGGATAAATATGAAGTCAAACCTCAGAGAGATGAAGTGAAAGAGATGAATAGAAGACTAGGGTAGTGAGAGAGATGGGGATGAAGAGATGAAAATGCCCTAGGGAAGATCGAAGGATCAGGCCCTCAAAAGGTCAACCAACTGTGTAGAAGAAGGAGAAAATTTGAAATGTGATTTTGATAATCAAGATGAACTCATATTTCTATTTCAATCCTGAAAATGGATCCAGGACGTCAACATTAGCCAAGGGTGCAATTTTTGTGAAATTATGAGATGTTTCAAAAATTAGGTCAAAAAGTCAAAATGTTATATAAGGGGCAAAAAGGTCATTTTCAAATTCATTTGTCTTATTATGATTTTGAGAACTTTGAGAGATCTGAGAGAAGCTATGGCCTAGCAGGTAGCGATTCTAGTCCACACACATAGATTCGAGTGCGGTCGGTTGCACAACCGGCCTCCTCAGTATGGTGCCCTGGTAAGTTTTCAGAAAAACTAGCCTTTTGAGTCATTTGATGCATTTAAAACACATTTTTAATATTTCAAATTATACTAATGCGAAACATCGTACGATAATTTTAAAGTATCGCACACCTTTGATACTCTATATTGTGCGATAGTTCGTGAGTCCACAAAGTGTCACACAACTGTTCAATCCAGTATCACATGATATTGGACGAAACATCGTGTGAGCTTGTGCGAACTATCATACAGGAAAAGAGTATCACACTGCTATTAAGGAAAGTATCACACAATACAATATCAAAAAATAGTATCGCACTAGTGTAATAAGAAATATCACATGTTTTTAATTTGAACAATATGACATGGGTCTAGACAATTTTTGCATTTAAGATTTCTTGTACTGATGTTAGTCATCCATCATGATATGTTCTGACATCTGGTTTATGGGTTATGGCTTGCAGGAGGCCTTTCTATCACTCATTATCAGAGCACCGAGAGTGACTAGGCTACATTGCGTTAGGGATTTAGATACTCCCAGTAGAGATGACTTGATTAGCATGGGGTTCAGGTTCTTGCTGGATATGCCCCATATACAGGCAAATCATGGGTTGCTGATGGCTTTGGCCGAGAGATGGCATAGTGAGCACAACACCTTTCATTTACTGATTGGAGAGGTGATAATCACATTAGAGGACATATATCGGCTCCTCCGAATACCTAGCCATGGCGATCCAGTGAGTATAATCATGTTTATAAATGTTCATAAATGTAATGTTTCCATATGATGAAAATTGACATGATTTTTTATTTTTATGTTGGCATAGGTATACTATGATTAGACTCCTACAGAGGGGTGACATGCCATCCAGGACCTGTTCCAGGATGTGACCATCATTGATAGACATCTTAGTTGGGACTGGCTAGTAGAGGAGTATGGTTGTGATTATCTGCTTCCATGTATTGTGTGCTCAATAGTAGCACAGGCCTTGGTTACTGACAGGAGCCAGAGAGGGTTCCCACTAGGTTGGGGCAGGTTAGTGGAAAATTTGGTAGCACATCCAAGGTGGATGGCATGGGGCCCGACTATCTTAGCAGATATGTACCAAGAGTTGCTTGAGATAGTGTATAGGGACAATAGGACTTGGGCATGTGGGGTCATTCTCGCACAGATATGGGCGTGGGAGCACATAGTCATTGTGCGACCATGAGTACAACCTTGGGAGCGAAGATTCCCCTATATCTATAGGTATACAAGTTTTATCAGCCAGCCCCACAGTGGAGACCTCACTTACTACAGGAGGCTTCTAGATGAGCTCACAACCTTTGAGTGGAGACCATAACGACAGTGTGAGCAGTGGAGTGACCAGGATCGGGAGCTTGGATATATGTTGTATAGTTGACCACTACTCGATGAAACATTCAAAGATTGTTGAGCAGTTTGTGATCTCTTAGGTGTGGAGGTAGTTTGGGCGGCAGCTGAGGGTAGTAGTGGAGACCACCACATATGCCCGGTGTTGAGAGGATGAGGGATTGGGGTGGTTGCTGATCCTGGACTACCAGCAAGTAGCATAGGAGACTATAGGTCTACGCAGGAGCCCTAGGACTATCTACCTGATATGGCGGATGCAGGAGTTGATGTAGCTTATAGGGTAGAGCGTAGGAGACAACCATTCCCTAGATTCATAGTTCCAGATGCATAGCCAGAGGCATCTGATGGGGATGGGGATGATGATGATGGGGGAGACGGAGGAGCAGGAGAATGGAGGAGAGTAGAGAGAGGACATGGATCTAGATTAGGTGGCCAGAGATGGTCATGGAGGCATGGATCAAGGAGTGAGGAGGAGGATGAGGCAAGACCATCTCACCGATGGGTAGTTTCAAGGCAGGAGTAGCCTGTGGATAGGGGGAGAGGATCTTCGTGCTCAGATATAGGTTTTGGAGGCCGAGGTCCAGCAATTGAGGACCACTATTGCCGTGTGAGATCAGCAGCTCCTAGATGCATGAGCTGAGATAGAGTGGTGCGGAGAGGACAGCATGAGCAGATGCTGAGGAGATCTGTAGGGAGGTGACACAAGCAACATATTACCATGGTTTATATATAGTAGTTGTGCCTGAGGGACAAAGAGTGCCACTATACTCTGAGAGGGCAGGGCAATTGCACATGGCAGGTGATAGGATGGGGCCACCAACTCCACATGATAGAGCGAACCAGTCCTAGGTCTAGGGTGTTAGATGTGAAGTCATATCTTGAGACATTATCCAGATTTTGGATCCCATATTGTACTTATATCATGATTTATATATGAGATTACTGGATTTGTCTTGTGTACTTGTCCCACTTATTTCTGTATGTTTCAACAACCAAATCTTCCTTGGGGGCATTACTGGCTCAACTTGATTAACATGGGAAAGAAAGAGCCATATATTACATCAGTCATGCACTTGTTTCATATGAGGTTAATTACACTAGTATTGAGAAAGATTGCCTCACGGTGGTGTTTGCTTCCCAAAAGTTGCAACATTACATGCTTGCGCACATAGTACACCTCATAGTGAAAATTGATCCTCTCAAGTATTTGCTCAGTAAGGCTGCCCTCATAGGTAGACTTGCTAAATGGATGATGATTCTTTTAGAATTTGACATAGAATACGTTTAGTGTAAAGCTATAAAAGGACAAGCCATATTTGATCAATTGGCACAAAAAATGTACACTCAAAATGTGCACTTCTCTAAGTCATTACTTCCAAGAGAATCCATGGATTAGAAACCTTGAGAAAGCGACCTAGAGCTCCCTAGGCATGGAGTCACAAGGATGATTAGAATGCTCTTAGCTAGAGCTATTAAGCCTATAACCTTGCTAGTAAACCATGAAATGGGAGATTCAAAGAGATAAGGACAAGAATGCCAATATCCTCAAGAATCAAATGGAAATGCAATGCAATGCTATGCTAGAAATGAAGATGCAAGAATGCAACTAAGCTATGAACATGAGAGTATTATAAGCCTTTGCTAATTAAACTAGGTGACTTAAGCTAGAAACATGAAAGGAAAGTAAACTAAAATGCCATGAAAGCTAAGCTAAATGTAAGAATGAAAGCTAGAATGCAAGAAGATCTCCAAAGCTCCAAAGTCACCAAGAAATCCTGCAGCATAAGATTAGTATGAAAGAATTGGATCCTAGAATGAGAAAAGAGCTCTCCTTTTATAGAAAGTAAAAATCAACGGACGATGGAGATTAAGAGGCAAAAAATTTGATCAAGGGTGGAGTTTGAAAGAGGGATCAATCCATGTGCTCAAGTCTCCTCCAATGAGAAAGAAGTGTTGGCTTTTGAGCCTCATGTGAGACAAAAAGACCTTTTCTCCTTTTTATAAAATAGGAATAATGTTTTATTTGTGCAACTTAGGATAAGAGGAAAGTGGGGGCTTTTTATTTAATAAAAGGGGAGGGAATTCCTTTTATTTAAATAAAGACTTAGGATAAAATGGTTAGCCCATAGAATATAATCGAATAAATGATAGAATTAGGATTTGATCAAGGAAATTGATTTGAAAATTGCCAAGTATTGATTCAGGAAATTGATAAATTGAAGAATGGGGCCCAAAGTCTGGGCGACCATTTTAGGGTGCATACACCTACATATACAAAAAATGAGGAAGTATTCTTCATGAAGAAGAAGAAGAAGAAGAAGAATGCTTAGAAGGATAGAAGACTTGGATGCTTAAATTGATATGATCTTATG
>BSBK01007550.1:0-450000 GCA_027943335.1 Chamaecyparis obtusa
TAATTATATTTGTATCATATATAATATCATAATTATTTACAATAATAAAATAAAATTATTTGTAAAACAATCAATATTCATGTATAATATAACTATATAATTATTAAACATTAACCAAAATAATAATTTAAAATTACTTAATCCTAATTTAAATATAGAAAGATAAATGTACGCATTGAAAATCATGCAAGGAACAGATTCCATAAAAATGTAGGTGTAATAAATGTGAAGTGATATATCTTTTACATCACATGAGAGAAACATAATATCTATTACATAAATATATTTTGTTTCAATAAGTTTGCATGATGAGTACCGTTAGGCTGGCAAATTCTACAAATCCTATTGATATGTTTGAATATAAATGTTTTTTTCTTCTCGATAGGATCGATACATTTATGCAAGGTAGTGGATATTATCGAAGCCCACACATGTGACGGTGAAGATGATGTTTTAGTTTTGTATCGATTAGTGTGTTCATTAAATAATGGTCAGAGCATTTACTGATATTAGATAAGATAGCTGACTTAATATTATATATATATATATATATATGACATTTATCAGTATTTAATTACTTTAATAATTATTTTATCGATGTAAATTTGAGAGAAATATCGATAATATAAAGTAGTACGTGAGTATTTATTAGTAAACAAAGTAGATTTAATGTTTCCCGTATGTATATATAGTATTAGGTGAGTATTTACTAGTAAGTAAGTGGTATTCATGTTTCACGTATGTTTATTCAAGTAGAGTTAATGTTTTAAGTGTATTGTGTTATGTGATTTAATTTATTGTTAACTAAAGATTTGTAGGTGAGTTTTAATTTGTAATAAAAGAGAGTTTAATGTTTCATATATGTGGAATGATGTGGAATTAACTTTTCAATGTTTTATGATCTGTTAATATTTAGTTTTAATGCTTTTAGCAATTGTTTTTTCTATCTATAATTTAAAATTTAAATCATTCTATCAGCAACAACTTATCTAATTCAAAGATATATCATAATTTTGAAAAAATGTAATGCTTGTTGAAATAGCTATTTTTAATTGAAAACTCTGAAATTGTAGTACAAAAATATAAAGAGACTTACATTATGTATATCAAAAAAATATAATAGCATATACATTTTGTGTAATTAAAAGTTCTATTAAATAAACTATGGTTTTGCAATCTCTTTTACAAAATAAATATCTAAAGAAGGTTTAAAAATTGCTTGTCATTTGTTTTTAATATTAATTGAAGAGTTTCCTTTCTCTGATCAGGATACACCAATTTTGCTTTCAAAAAGTGGTTACAACATAGGATTTGAGTAACTTTCGTTGTAATTGAATACATAAAATCCAAAAGTGTTCTTCTTGTTATGTTGTGTGTGTGTGAAAATTATACCTGATCTGTAAACACAACACTCAGTAAAACATTAGAGGTTAGTGATAATCAAAATCGTGCAAAATTGAAAGCTATCTAACCAAGCGATTTACTGCCTTCTAATAGATGCGAGATTAATGTTCTCAGATTGTAATCGAGATCAGTGACCTAGACGACACCTAAATGAAGGATTTGAATGCAAAAGATGGATATGAAATTGAATGCAATTAATCTATATTTTTGATATTTTCTATGCAATAAGAATGAAAACTTGATATGAATCTATGCTAATATGAAAAACTTGATATGAAATGAATGCTAAATGATCTAACAATGAAGATTCTAACAATGATATGAAAACTATGAAATTCTATGCTAAGATATAAAAACTATGCAATTGAAATTGATCTCACAAAGCTTTGAATTCGCAAGTTGATTCCTCAGCCTCTAATTCTCCAGCGTGATTGTGCAAAATATGAGATGATTTGTGAAGAGCTGAGCCTTTAATTTATAGAAATCCAGGGCTTTGGAGGTGCATGGAAAAAGCCATAAATCACTCAAATAACTCAACTTGATTTTTGAGTTATCTGATCATAAAAGATAGTTAATTCTCAAAATCATGCAAAAACATGCAAAAACAGCTTTTTAACTCAAATTAGAGTTTAGATCAGCTTTTTGAACTCCAAAAGGATGTTGAGTTCCAAAAAGTCAATAACTTGCATTGATTTTCTGATTTGGAGTTTAACTGTTTCTTTTGAATATGCATAATAATTAAGAATTAAATAAATAAATAAAGTGATTTATCCTCAACTCAACTGATTTTTGAAAATAAATAATTAATTTATGGGTTAATTAACTATTTTACCAAACTTTTATTAAAAATTATATTATTAAATAATGACAACATGCTTTAATTAATTAAATAAGAATTTAATCAATTAAAGATAAGAATTTTGATTTATTGTCAAAATTAAATAATAAAATTAATAATAGATAGAATTAAATTTAATTACATAATTAAGTGGCAAATATTAAATCTAATTAATTAAATATGAAAATATTCAATTAATCAAATTTTAGGATAAATGTGATTTATTGCCAAATAATTATAAAATTAAAGATAATTAAGATAATTAGGAATATTACTAGGAATATTCCCTGATGCAAAATTTAAGATAATCAATTATGATTCGATGATGTTTAGATGTGCCTTAGGTTAGGACTTTGATGTCGATTTCATTCGAATTGAAGATGTAGGAGATTAATGAACTTATAGCCCATTTTTGGGTATTACATGTTGTAGTAAAAAATTCATGGTTTAAGGTACTTGAAGAAAAACAGGTTGAAAAATCAAACAAAAACATAGAAACAAGTATTATCAAATTCAACGATTGATAAGAAATATATTATTCCAAAAAAACAAATTAAATATAATTTTACAATTGGTAATTTGAGGCAATTGAGACATTTTAAAACTATTGATTATTATATGAAATCGAAAAAATAATTCAGTAAATTATATGACTAGGATTCAAATATAGTTGAGGTGTGATTTTATTTATAAATGGACCTAAATAATTTATAGTCTAAAAAATCCTAAATTTGATAGCAATTACCTTTTTAATTAACTGTTTCCAAAATTCTAAACTATCCTTCATGTTTGTGGAAGCACAGAATGCCGACGTTTTGGATAGATCAGCGCAATTCTTAATCTAGCTTGACTTTCTGTATATGTTGGGTAATCCCAAACTATTCTTTGTGTTTTTTGGACACAGAATGTCGGCGCTTTGGATAGGCCAGTAGAATTTTTGATGCGAGTTGAATTTCTTTATATCGCTTGATTTCTTCACACATAATTAGCCATTGAGTTTTTATATCACTTTTCTAATCTTCTTTGTCGATTTGCTTGGGCCATTGGCAAAAAAGGAAAATTTCCTATTTCTATTCCCTCTTCTTCGTTTAGAAAATACTCACTATAATCAAACCCATGACGAGGATGAGCCCATTCTAGTAATGAATTTATTCCATAATCAACTCTTTGGAGAATAGAGAGAGCATTACAAATTGAACAGTTTCTATATTTTCACCAATTTAAGCTATTTAACATTGTGGCAATATTAGCATTTACTTTCCATCGATGAGTAGCATTGTGAAATTGTTCATCCAATGTTCGTTGAACTTCTTGCACAATGGTGTTAGATTTACAGAGCAATAGATTTTTTAAGGTATATCCTCGACTCTTCCAAATAGTGTTATTTGTTGTGTGGTGGTTTGAAATGTAAATGTAGCTTCCATTGTTAATTATTTGATTCTCGTAAACATTACACTGTGTTATAATAAATTTTTCAAGCAATTGATATTGTTATTGATCATTTAAAAGTTATGATAGTCATTTATTGTATGAAATATTTTGTATAAGATTCTCAAGTGTATTAATTAAAGTAATCTTTGTTTGATTTTGTTATGACATGCAATAAATGTTCTAACAATTGTGATATGTTTGTAAGATTTTGATTGTTGAAATAGGAAAAATATATGCAAATCATGTTTCATTAATTAAACATTATATTTGTTGTTGCAGGATATTTAATAGCTAACATTTATTATATTTATTATAAATATTATCATTAAACATAAGTTTTTTTTACGTCTGAAAGGAATGGACATTGTGTGGATTTGTAAACTATTGTCGAAATTTATTATTTTTAAAAGGTAATAGGAAATTTTTTTTATTACATGGTGTGAAACTCGATTTGGTTTTCGTATGAAGTCTAAACTATTTACTAAAATCCTACTTTTGAATATGTGATGTGACTTTTTTTGTTTCTATTATTTTTGGGGTTTTCAAATATTGTAGTTGATTGATGTAAAACCCAAAATGGTTATTTAATTGAGATTTCGGGTATTGATTTTAGAGAGTGTCAAATGTAAATCAAGTTTCGTATGAATTGTGCATTCTTTTCAAAAATTCTACTATTGAAAACGTAATGCGGAAATTTTTTTTTGTGTTGGCTTTGTGGATGTTGGTTATTGATGTCGAATTATGCAAAACCCGAAAAAGTTACCTTCTATGTTTCCCTTAAGTATAAATAAAATCTAAATATATATTTTAAAAATTATTACTAATATATAACATATTACTAATGTAAAATAGGTAAATAAGATAAATATAAATTTTAAATATTTTTAGAAATATTTATCATATTACTAAATTACTAGAAATATAATATACATTATATATATAAGAAGCGCATGAAGTAACACAATACAAATTTAATTATTATAATTCATTTTATATTGGATATATTTTATATTAAAAAAAATTATTTGAAATTTTAATGTTTAAGATTAGTGATTTACTTTAGGTATATATGAAATGATAGAATTCAAAATTTAAATTATAATTTTTTTTAATGTAATGTTGTTTTTCATTAAAATTTTGGGTATTGATGTTAGATGATGTGAAATCTGAGTCAGGTTTCGTATGAATTGTGCACTATTTTTGGAAATTCAACTATTGACAACGTAATGCAAAAAATAGCTTTTGTATTGTCTTTTGGGGCTGTCAGTTATTGATGTTGATTTATGAAAAACCCCCCCAAAAAATTGATAAATTAAAATAGGTTTTATAGGGTGCCTGAAACCCAATAGATAGCAAAAGATAGAAACACAAGTCTAAACCTACAAAAAATAGGAACTAAGAGCAAAATAGACAACTACTAGGGCCGTAAGTAAAGCCAAATAGAGATAGATCTAATAAAAAAGTAAACCACACATAGGGGCAAGCAGAAAAAAAACCAGGGAGACAGTCAAGAGATGTTTCCTGAGCAAGGTAGCCGCTTTGGACTCAAGGATCTCCATTTTTTTAGCAGCCTCCTTAACCTTGTGGATGTCCATTGAATCTTCATGCTCCTTATTCTTCTTGGATCTGGCCCTAGTCCTCTTACTAGGTCCTTCATCAAGCTTCTACTCTTTATCCTCTTTTATGATTAGTACATCTTTCCCTCTTGGCTTTTCTTTCATTTTTGCAATGAGCATGTTGATATGCTCATTAGAGCCTCTCACTGCTTCACAATGCCTTTGAGAGTGTTCTCAAGGCTCAACATTTGTTTCTCCATCTTAATTATCCTAGTTTCTAGTCTCTGATAATCCTCAATCACTCTACTACCATTATTATTGTTTGTCTCGTTCACTCTATTCTTGAGATCACCCAATTCATTGTAAAACCATTGAATAGACCTAAAATTATCCAGAATGTTTATCTTGGCATTGTTGAGAAGGTTAATCTCCATTTCCCTCATGTTGTCACTGAGGACCACAAGAGCCGAGTCAATCAACTCCTCCTACTGAATCCTACCATACTCTTCCTCAAGAACTTTGGGATTAATGGCTTCCATGATAATCCCCATCTTCACAGTGTTAACTTTGAAGTTATGCCACACTTTCTTCCCCTTGACAGACTCATTACTATGAAACTCCTCATTATATCAGTGCTTGTCATCCTACGAGTTGTGGGGGTGAAGAGATTGGGGAGAGGGGTCATCCTAGTAGTTATCTTCAGGCTCGTCTAGGTAAATGTCCTGGGCCTTGTCATGAGGGCCAGAAGGGGGGGTGTTCATGTGGCTCACCACCCTGTCCTCAGGAGACAACCGGCTAGAGATTTCACCCATGTTCTTGATTTTTTTGTTCGAAATCCTTTCCATAGTTGGCTCCCTTTTCTTCTTACCTTTTCCACTGGTGACCATCTCCTCGTCATCTGTATTCATCCCTTCCTCATTTTCGTTATATTCCTCATCTGAGAGATAACAGTTCTGGCATATTTTTTGGAAGGCATCACCATTTTCTCTTTTTTGACAAATTTGGCAATTCTCTTTTTGGAGGAGGAACCCTAAATCTACTTTTTTGTTTCACAATACTCCTAATCCTCTAAATGCAGACCCACACTATCTTCAGTGTTTGAGGGGACATAGTCAAAACAAAAAACATCCACTCTATCCTCATTTTCAAATATTTCCTTTCCCAAGATTTGGAATTTAAAGTATGCATAAATCAAGAGTAATAACCCCTCATGAAGGGTACCATTAGCAATAGCCTTATCCCTAAAGCCATTTATATTATCATTGATAGAAACATATAAGTAGAAAGGGATAGAAACCTGCATACCATGTCTAAAGTGGTTCATAAAGATGAAATGGTAGGTTCTTATCCTATCGAACTTGGTATCTAGCGTAACATAAGAGATGAGAGCCCTTAGGAAAAATCTCCACAACATTTTAATCCCTTCAAGTTGATAGTAAGTACTAATTTTTGTGATGGCTTTCTTCTCATCCTCTTCCCTCACAAAATCATTGACCACAGAGTCTGAAATTTTTTGGGTCCCTATAAAGTTTTTTGCCCATAATGGGGATACCAGTGACATTAGAGATGACCTCCTCGGTGACAATGAAATTCCTCCCATCAATCACCATACAACCCCCATTCCAACTTTTCATGAACATTTTGGTTATCGTCAGCTTGCCACCATGGAGCCTTTCAATAAAAGTTGAAATTCCCACTTGTTGCAGGGAATTCCAGACCTTAGTCCATCTCCTCCATTTCTCACAATCATCTAAGGGCTCCCTTTTATGCCTTTAGCCTCCCATAGAAAAAATGGGTTCAAATAAGATCTCTGGTATAACAAATTACAACTATTTTGATACTTTCTCACCAAGGTATTCCAGATCTTTCTACTACTATGCCATTAAAGGTAGGTTTTAACTTTGGGAATGGGGACCCAGAAAGCGTGCGAATGTGACACAGAGTAATTACCCTTCCTGCCATTCCAATACTTCCCATTTATGGGAAAGCACATCTGATAAGAAATATTAACTTTCATAATTTCTAATTATGACTCCCTCCTTTCCCTGAATTATGTCCCTTCTGACTAAATCATTTACCTCACATGGGAAATCTCCATCGTGAAGTGATCTGATCATAGTGTCATTTTTTACTTCCAGGTTGGAAAACCACTCGACAACTTGGTTGGCTTCCCTGTACATGTGGGATATGTGTACATTTTCAAAGGAATTCAAAAGAGAGCACATTCTTCAATCATATTGGCTATATTTCATGAAGGGGAGTGAAGGTATTTTAAACAATTAATGATATTTTTAGAGTCACCTTCGAGCTAGAGACTTTTAACACCAATTTCATGGGCTAATTTGTTGACTTGAAGGGCTGCATTAGTTCTGCAAAGTGGTTTGATTGGGTGCCAAGAAGGAGAATAATAGTAGCAATACCCTTTCTGTAGTAGTTTATAATCACACCACCACTTCCCAACTTTCCCAGATTTCCCTTGGCCACTCCATCAAAGTTAGCCTTAGACCAACCTTTCGGGGGAAAGCTCCAGGTGCGAGTCTATATTTTATTATTATTCTTCTTTGGGTCAACATTCTAGTATTTTCTTGCAAAAGGGTTAGAACCACCGCAGGTAATAAAGTTTTATTTTAAAGCACGGTGGATCTTTTAAAAAATGATTTTGGGAGGAGCACAACAATCCCCAAAGATGTGATTGTTATGCAAAGCCCATGAGAATAATTTGTGAAGACCACTATTCTTAAAAGGTAGGAACCATTAGGAAAAAAGATCTTGAAAAGAGGAGGGAAAACACCAGTGCAACCCAAAAGTAGAAAGGAGATACTGCAAAACCTTACTAACATAAGGCAATGGATGAACAGGTGGTCCAATGACTCTGCTTCACATTTACAAAACACACACCTATTGGGAAACTGGAAACCTCTCTTCAAAATATTATCAATAGTGAGAATGTGATTCTGAAGCAAAATCCAAAAGAAGACATTAATTTTGGGAATAAGGCCAGGGAACTAGGCTTTGGCCCAAATAGGCATGGCTTCCTGATGCATTTGGAAAGAATAGGCAGACACAACTGAAAAGGCCCCATTAGGGGAGCCATCCCATATAAAAATATCCTTAGAGGGGGAAAGGGAAACCACATTAAGAACTGTCATAAGAGGATTCAGGTCCAAAGATAAAGAGGAAAGGCTCACCCAGGCATTACCCACTCTATAATTATAGACGCGAGAACCATATTTTTGGATACACTCATCAATCCACATATTGAAAGGCTCACAGTCCCGCAAGGGTCCCAACTTGAGCCAATTATCATTACAAAAGTTAATAATTTGACCATTACCAATCTTCCATTTAGCTTTAGATTTGGCATTATCCTTAGCATCGAGGAAGACATTCCAGATCCTTTCAGAATATCATTACAACCAAAAAAATGATTTATGGAGTTATTAGAAAGATACTTATCTTCAAAAGTGTCTCGCCATTCCCCCTTGCTGTTGAAAATATGCCAAATATATTTCTCTTGGAGATCTTTGTTGAAAGGTCTAATTCTCCTAATCCCTAATCCTCTAGCTCTTTTAGGAAGACAAACTTTGTCCCAAGCAATAAGAGGGAGTCTCTTATGCTCATTTGTGCCCGGCCAGAGAAATATTCTCTAAATTGTTTCCATCACCTTTGCAGTTTTAGCGGGTATAGAAAAGAGACTTAAAGTATAGGTGGGAAGATTTTGCAGGGTAGATTTAACCAATTGGATTTTGCCTACTTGGATGAGAGTGACCCCCTTCCAACCAACCAATATCTTGTTGAATCTATCAATAAGTTTGTTCCAGAAAGCATCAGGGGGCTCGATGCCTAAAGGAAGACCCAAATAATTTGAAGGAAGAGTATCAATGCAACAACCCAAGATATCGACAATTCTCCTATGTCTCTCCTTAGGATTATTGATGAATAAAATAGAGCTTTTAGTCCAATTAATGGATTGAATAGTAGCCCTAGTATAGGAATTGAGAAAGTTCTTCACCACTCTGGCTTCACTCACTGAAGCCTCTCCACCTAAAATGGTATCGTCCACGAACTGCTGGTGAGAAAAGACTATGTTACCAAAAGATGACCTGATACCTTTCAAATCCCCATTCCTCTGATTAGCTGAAATAAGTCTCCCAAGGCATTCGACAAGAATTATGAAAAGAATGGGAGAAAGGGGGTCTCCTTGTCTCAAACCCATGGAAGATTTGAAAAAATCCTACGGGGAGCCATTGTCCAGTACCGCTAGCGAAGGAGTAGAAATGAGTTGATGGATGATCTTGCAAGTGTTCGAGTTGAAACCATAAGCTCCAAGCACCCTTAGCAATAAAAGCCAGTTAACACAATCATAAGCCAAAATAGATGTCAAATACAACAAAACCTGAAATGGTTAATTTGTGTGTCACGCCTTCCTCTATTTATTTTATTTCCGTTATATTTATTTTCAGTGAGATTTCGGGTATAAATGTTAAATGGTATGAAAGTCAATTTAAGTTTCATATGAAGTGTAAATGTTATGCAAAAATAACTTTTAGGATTGGCTTTGAGGTTTTCAGAAATTGATGTCGAATGATACTAAAGCCGAAAGGATTTTTAGAAATCTAATATAGATTATATATATATTTTTGAAATACATCATCTCTCTCTTATTTTTTTTATTTTGTAGGATTGGCTTTGAGGTTTCTAGATATTGACGTTGAATGATACTAAACCCGAAATGAGTTTTAGAAATCTAATATAGATTATATATATTTTTTCGAAACACATCATCTCTCTCTTGTCTTTTTCATTTGCATTTTTCATTTTTTTTATTCCGTAATATACATTCAGAATTAATTTATAATTAATATTTGGGTTATGTAGTAATCAACATTTAATAATTTTACTTTTATAAATTTATGATGAATTGCGTTGTTTTTTAAATTAATATTTTTGTAAAGGAAAATGGTTATATTACTTATAATATTCATTGAATGACTTAAATATTAAATGGTTATTAAATTTATAACTAATTTTATATTGAATTTATGACAATAGATACTAAAATATTATTTATGTTATAAATATAAATATACATATATTTTGTATCATATATATATTAGAAAGAATTCAAACAATTGTTTTTATTATGTATTTTAGTTTTTACTACCATAATTTTTATATACATATAAATTATATTAATGTTGTTATTAATATAAATGTAATTTATAATTATTTACGTTATTAACATTAATACTTTTTCTTTATTCAGAATATTATGTTGTAGGAAATTGAATTGAATTTATATTGGCTAAAATATTTGATAATATAATAATCCCTTTTCTCTGTTTTTATATTAATTTTTATAATTCAATTGATTGTAATGGTTTCAGATTTTTTATGCTCAAGATTAGTGATCTACTTTAGGCATGTATGAAATGATAGAATTCAAAATTGAAATTTTAATATTTTATTTTCATTATGTTATTTTTCATTGAGATTTTAGTTATTGATATTAGATGGTGTGTAACCCGAATTGGATTTCGTAAGAATTTTGCACTCTTTTCAAAGATTCTATTATTGTACAAACGTAATGTGAAAAGAACTTTTTGTATTATCTTCGGGGCTGTGGGATATTGATGTCAATTAATTCGACAAAACCCAAAACACGACATCTCTCTCCTATCTTTTTCATTTGCATTATTAATTTTTTTAAATCACTAATTTTTATTTAGATTAATTTATAATTAATATTTAGTTTATGTATTAATCAGTATTTTATAATGTTATTTTTATAAATTCATAATAAATTACGTTGTTTTTTAAATTTACATGTTTTGTAAAAGGAGGTCTTTATATTTTACTTATAATATTCATTGAATTGACTTAAATATTAAATGGTTATTAAATTTATAACTAATTTTATATTAAATTTATGACAATAGAAACTAAAATATTATTTATGTTATAGATATACATATACATATATATTTTGTATTATATAAAAAAAAATTTGAATAAAAATGGACATAGCCATCAATTTTTTATTAATAAAAACTACTTCAGTGGGGCTCGAGGAGGAAAGAAGTAGGAAGAAAACCTCCATTCTAAGCTAATATATACAATTAAATACACAAGTGGCACCTTACCACCAAAATTCAAAATTTGCTGATTAGGCTTACATTTGAAAGATGAGAGAAATAGTCCATCACCCCAGGGCAGAAACAAAAGAAAAACATATACTATCACCCAGCCCCAGCATTACAAAAAACCCCAGAATCCATGAAGTTTCACCAAAAAAGACTTCACTGAGAGCCCCGAATATGGCATGAGAACTTGCAGCTACTAGCAGGGGAAGTTGAAGCCATGGCCTCAGAGGAAACTGAAAGGACCTCTGGAATAGCCTAGCTATGCGAAGATGAGCCAACCAAACCTTCATCTTGGGTGTAAGCCAAGATCACCAACAAGCAGTCAAAAATGTTGAATGCATGCACCCGAACCGAAATGGGGATGAAGTCCAACAACATCACCATTGAAGCTCTGAACTCACCTTGTCCTTACGGGAAATGCCAAGCTTGAAAGCATCAAACATTTTTATGTATTCCACATCCTTATCCAAATATGACGGGGAGAAAATATCACCCACCTAGGCAGGAGAGGCCTTAAGGCTATACCGAGTCACCGCATTGTGGATGTCCTCTGAAGTTGCAAAGTCCTCTCTGACTAACTTCGACCTCATGTTCATGAACTGCACATAATCTTGAAACAAATCATATAAATTTGAAAGAAATATTGAAAGAACTTGCGAATGAAAGATGCATCTCGGTGAAGATGGAATCAACACATAGTCACCAATAATTTTCCACATAGCGGAAGCTACTTCCACTAGCATGAGCTTGAAGACCACCTCCAAATGGTGAAGAAGATAATCCCCTGTTATCGGGCATTCCCAATGTTGAATTGCCATATTGATGCAGAGGTTAAGGGCCCTATACTCCATGGTCGACATAACTTGCAAATGACCAAAGGGGGAAAGAGCATCTAGAGAAGTTTGTGATAGGAGATGAGAATGGGCATGGCCGAGGTAGGGACTTGAATAAAAATTGAGGGCATAAGAGATGACAACAGCCCACACAAGCCTGTCTTGTGAGAGAGATATATGATTTGTACTTCAAGTATGTTGTACAATTTCCCATAAATAACCTCACATGCTAGGAGGCATGAAGAGTACTGATGTTGAGAATGAGGAGTCCCCAGAAAAGAAAGGTCACACGCATGAGGGCATATGAATCTAAGCAAGCCCAACTGCCAAAATGATACCCCTCCACCTCAACTGAAAGAGTACATGGCACCTCTATTAATAATTCGGGCATGGTACTTCAACATGCAATGGATGTAACTCCTTAGAAACCCAAGTGGAACCATGTGAGTTGAGTAAGGATGTGATAAGACAATCATTCTGCCAATGAGTATCCCTGATAGCTAATCAACACCTTTATTCACCAACCAATCAGCCAGACCATTTTCTTCCCTGTAACAATGAGAGAATTTATATTCTTCAAAGGAAGGAAGGAGAGCCCAGACCTCTTTGATGATGTATTGAATCTTCCAACTAGAAGCTGACATGTTAATGAGTGCTGATATGATGATTTGAGAATCCCCCTCAATGTGGATTTTCCTAATTCCTAATGATTTAGCCAAATGAGTTCCCATGAGCAAAGCCCTAGCTTCGGCAATATTATTAGAACCAAATGGGATTATCGAGCTCATTTCTCTAATGATAGTGGAATTTGAGTTTTGAAGAGCACATCTAGCACCGAAAATACCTAGATTGCCTCTACATGTGCCATCAAAGTTTAGTTTGATAAAGGGCTCATCCGAAGGGATCCACTTGACATCTTTTCTCTTCTCCTTATTTGATATTTTTCTGATCAAGACCCCTTTAAATAGGATGGTAATGAGGAGCCATGAGTTCATAATTTTCAAGTTCTAGGAGGTAAAAAGGGAGGATACAGACTTCTATTTCATAGTGTATGCATTCATCATTTCTGAGATTGATTTTTCCACCAACCCACAGACTTGCTCAATTGTGCTCTTTTCTTTTCTGAAAATTCTTTTATTCCTTTCCCACCAAATTGACCATGTAACCGTTGCTGGAGCCACTCTCCAAATTTGTGCAAAGAAAGAATCTGATTTGGGAAGGGGCCATTAATAGAGGAGGTATGCCAATCTTTCCAGCAGAGGGCCATACTAGCCCAATTTCTCCAGAATCCAGTACCAAATTTCTAGAGAAAAGGGACATGACACTAGTAGATGGTTAGGATCTTCCAATTGAGAATCACACATGACACAATGGAATTTCATTATAATACCCAATCTATGAAGACAGTCACCAGTGAGGATACAGTTTAGAATTGCTACCCATAAGAAATACCCGGCCTTAGGTAGAACCGCAGTGTGCTAGAAAAAACCAAAAATGATCTTGTTGGGACACTGAAGCTTCTTAGTCAATTGAAGATATCCTACCTTGACTGAGTACTTACCATTTGAAGCAGGAGACCAAATAAACCTATCCAGGTTGAGGTTAAGAAGAAGAGGTCTTTGATGGAGAATATTTTCAAGGGCATCTAATCATTCCTTGGAGAGACCCAATTGAGATATGTCTTTCCAATTTGATCTCAAACCATCACCCGACATGGTTAGGAAAATATAGTCTTTCACTTTAGAACCCCATCTCAATTGCAATACTTGGATAGTTGATGGCAAAATGTCTGAAGAAGAAGAGATAGGAGGGAGACCATTCCAAGAGTCCTCCCAAAAATTTGCCTGATTCCCTGAATATACAATCCAAGATAATTTTGGAAGAATGATTTTTCGACACTTAATCACAAAATTTCACATTACTGAGCCTAAGGGGGGATCCTTGATAGTAAAAATCTGGGTAGGGTCATCTGAATCCAAATACTTCAACCTTATGATTCCAGAACAAAGGGAGGATGGATTTTCGTAAAGTTTCCAAGATAACTTGGCTCCCAGGCTGATATTCCTTTCATTTAAACTGTGGAGACCTACACCCCCACACTCTTTGGGACATGCCATCTTGTCCCAAGCCATAAAGGGTATCTTAGAGGAGTTGTCCATATTACCTCTCCAAATGAAATCCTTGATGAGTTTCCTGATTTTATCCATAACCGACTTGGGGGCCAAGAGGACTGACATGATGTAATTTGGAATTGAAGAGAGTATTGATCTGACAAGAAGAATTCTTCCTGCAAAAGATAACCACCTGGCCTTCCATGAGGCAATCCTATCTACAATTGACTAGGATATCTTCTCCCAAAAAGAGGCTCTACATGAGCCTTGGAAGAATAGGATGCCCAAGTAGGTGCTTAGAGCTTGGGCAATTTCAAAGCCCAGCAAATCACCAATTGCTCCTTGGATCCTCAGAGGGTTGTTGAAGAAAAAAACTTTAGACTTAGAAATGCTGATCTTTTACCCCGAAAGAGAGCAGTATTCTTCCAGGGTTGCCTTAATTACTTTGGCTTCTAATAGTGAACTATGACCAAACAACAAAGAATCATCAGCAAATAAGGTGTGAGTGACTGAGATTTGAGATTGGTGAAGATAAATTCCACACCATAAACCCTAGATATTTTTACAAGTAATCAATCTTTTGAGGCCTTCCACCATGATGATGAATAAAAAAGGAGAAAGTGAGTCTCCATGTCTAACCCCTTGAGTGGCTGAGAAGAATCCACAAGGAGAACCATTGATAAGGACAAAGAATTTAGCCCCCTTGACACACGCAAGAATC
The DNA here is from genome assembly GCA_027943335.1 of Chamaecyparis obtusa. Taxonomy (NCBI): domain Eukaryota; kingdom Viridiplantae; phylum Streptophyta; class Pinopsida; order Cupressales; family Cupressaceae; genus Chamaecyparis; species Chamaecyparis obtusa. Next base: position 15,038 of record BSBK01007550.1, read on the forward strand.
CATTTAATCCATTTTCTATGAAAGCCCATTTTAATCATAATCATCCTAAGGAAAGACCAGTTGACCCTATCATAGGCCTTCATCATGTCCAACTTGAGGACCATTGATTGAAGCCCTTGGGATTTGATTGAGTGGAGGACCTCGTGTACAATCAAAACCCCCTCAACGGTATCCTTACCCAGAACAAAACCCCCCTGCTGATCTGAAATGGTCTTGGGGATAATCTTCCCATGTCTTAGGGCAATAGATTTAGTAATGATCTTGAATATGGTGTTGCACAATGAAATTGGTTTGAAGTCCATAAAGGTTGAAGGGCTAGGGCACTTGGGGATGAGAGTGAGGAAGGTGTTGTTGAAAGGTATATCCTAACCCATGAAGTCCCAACAAATCTAAAAAATAAGGGGGTGAGGCCATCTGGACCAAGAGCCTTGTTAGCCGCCATAGAGAAAATTGTTGCTTCAACTTCCTCTAAGGTAAACGGTTGTAACAACTGGGCATTGTCCTCTTGAGAGACCAAGGTGGGGATGAAGTGAAGAGGATCAGATTGAGAGATAGAAGCCTTCACATCTGATAGATTAGCCAAGAGTTCTTGAAAAAAATGAACAATCTCCTCCTAGATATCTTTTTCAAAGTTAAGAATAGTACCATTAGCATCTTTAATTTGAAAAATAGAATTCTTTTGCCTCTTGATTTTAGCTGAATTATGGAAAAAACTTGTTTTTATGTCCCCTTCTTTGAGCCAAAGCTCTCTAGATCGATGTCTCCAATATGTTTCTTCCCTAAGAAGGACTTCCTCAAGTCTATCTTTTTAATCTCATAAACATGTTGCGAAAGTCCATGATGGATGATGTGATCATTCCATTCCTCTAATTGGCATTGAATGTGGGCTTTCTCTACAAAAATATTACCAAAATAATGTTGATTCCACTCCTTAATCTTCTCTTTCATGAATGATAGTTCTTTGAATAGCTGAAAGATTTTGTATCCCTCCTGAGGGGGACATTCAGTCCACCATTGAGATAGCAATGATAAAAAGTTCTTATCATGAAACCACATCCACTCTATTTTGAAAAATGATTTGGATTTGAAAGTGTTTGAGGCCAGCATAACCTCAAGACAAATTGCAAAATGGTTGGATCCTGCTGGAAGACTGAGGATGGATGAGACACAACAGCCATGGGAAAGGATCCATGTTGGGTTGAGGACAAATCTGTATAATCTGACTCCCACAAAAGAGTAACCTTTCCTCCTATTAGACCAAGTTATATTTCCATTATGTGAAATACAATCAAAGAGAGCTTGGCCCTCCACAAAATTTTTATTATGTGTTTTAGTTTTTATGGAAAAAACTTGTATTTATATTATACTAATGTTGTTATTAATATAAATGTTATTTATAATTATTTATATTTTAACATTAATACATTATCTTTATTTATAATATTATTTTGTAAGAAATTAAATTTTACTTATATCGGTGAAAATATTTTATAATATAATAATAAATTTTCTCTGTTTTTATATCAATTTTTATATTTCAATTGATTACAATAGTTTTGTAAGATGTAAGGTGTATGTGTATTAGATATTTGTTCAGGATAAATTAATCTTACAGATCTAAGAATTATTTAGAAAGAAGGTATGGTTTACTGTGTATAATTTCAGATATTTAGTTTTCCACAAGGATTTTTTAACAAATATTATGAGATTAAACAAAGAAACCTTAAAAATATTGTTTAATATTAACTGGAAAAGATAAACAAAGCCTTTCATCACAAGTATTTTATTTCATACTAAAAATAAATTCTACATATGTAGGAGAAATTTTTTTTGCAACATTACAATGTTCAAGGTTACATATAGATGTTCAAAAATTTTCATACAAATGTGCAACATTACACATAAACTATATTGTTAAGAAATCTTTAAAGCAACAACAACTATGCTTTGGATCTTTTGGATCTTCTAGGAATATGACAAAAGTATCATGTCAGAGAAAATAAAAGACAAGTACAAAATTATTCCATTGTTGCAACTTTACAAAAATGTTCTTTGATTTTGTCGTCAATTTTGTGCAAAAAATCTCAAATATAGTTATGTTCTTGTGAAATAGTGTTCTTATATTCATTCTTTTATACAAAAGTTATCTTTGCAGTTGTTTTTTTTTAACAATCTGGGGAAGTGATACATGTTCCAGCATCTATGGGGGTTTCTTCTTTACTTATTTCTTTCGAGGTATATCTATCTTTCCAAGATTTGAACACTTAATCACTTGGCCAAGGAAATGTAACAATCTCATCCCTCTTCTTTATCAAAATGTCCTAGATAGTCTTTACTTGTTCAACTTCTTTATTAAGGAACCCAAAGTGTGTCATAGGATTTTCAATTGTTTCAATCGTCTTAACAAAAAGAATATTACTATCCATATTCAAAATACTGCTCATTCTTTTTTTCTTTTTTTTAAAGCAAAAGTGGTGTAACCACCATATTTTATTAATCTGGTTCAATAACTGCCCTGTGGAAGAACTAGTAAGAAACCCTGGGATCATAGTTATATACATGCATATATCTGAGGATATATAAATACATAAATATTACATATTTCAAGCAATACAGCGAAGACACCAAAGACATTGACTGGGATAAGTCCATCACATTGCAAATGCTCCACGAATGAGAGTCTAGTATGTTGAAGGACATGGATGCCAGCAGGGCAGTTTTTAATCTTCCCTGTCCACCATACTTCTTTCTACCATAGGCTTTCTCAATGCCTTGTCACATGATCTCAAGGCTTCTCTCTCCTCTCTTGTGATCATGCGACCGCACTCCTTTCCGCCTCTTTACATTAACTGCCCCAGCTTCCGTCCATCTTCCGCACCTACCACCGGTTGTGCCTCGTGCCTTGTCGCATGATCGCGTGGCTTCATTCCCACCCATGCAATCATGCGACCTCTCTACTTGCCCAGCTCTTTTTGAACCGCAACCACCGATTTAAATGCGACTTCCTAAAGCTTGCCCGATTTTATTTTCTATATGCGAACCTACGATAATTTTGTGTGGGGCCCTCTCCTTTCACCTTTTCACATGATCGCATAACCCTTATTTGGTTTATGCAATCATGCAACAACCTCAAATATTATGCACTGCCTAAAGTTTTTGGCCAGGCTCTTTTTCCTTATGCGATAACTTTTGCTAATGTTCCAAATTGCGTGGGTCCCCTCTATTGCTCTTGTCGCATGATCGCATGAGCATTATTTTCTTCATGCGATCATGCGACCAGCCCATTTTTCATCCACCAACTACTGTATTAAATGCAGTACATTTTATATTCCTTTTTCTCTGACGTTTCTCTCATTCGGATGTAATCCAGGGCATTTCAAGAACGTTCTACAAGAAGAATATTTTGTAAACAAAAGGAATTTTTTGAAGTTCAGTCATATAAAAAAATATAGATGAAATTTTGGGCATAGGCAGCTCTGGGCACAGTCTGTAAATCAAAAAATTTGGCATTAATATATGCTCTGTTTACTCTGTTCTGTTATCCAGCATTGTAATGTGTGTATCTTCGTCCATCAAATTGCTCTCTTCCCCAAAAACCAGTTGAATTGCATCCCTTATTGCTTGCGACTGGCATATAAACATTGATGAAATCGAGCCCTCATCGATGTGAGATGGCAGAGCCTCTTCCAAAAGTTCCAATCGCATCCTAACTCTAAAATTTCTGGGCATGACTTCATGGTGATAGCAAGCACACTATATGCATAACATCACCTGACTAACCCACAAATCCATTGGCTCCCAGCTTGTAACTCGACAATGAGTGATGGATATGATCAAAAGCCCACATATTTGTAGCTGTAATAAATTGCCAAGTACAGCCAAAATAAAATCAGGATATCCCAAGTGTGAGTGAAATTATGCATAAGTTTCAATGTCATTTTTGGAACTTGGGATTCTACCAATAGTACACTAATTAAACTCTCACAACCACAAACACATGTGTGTCGATGAACTTGCAGATGGGGAAATAGATATGCCTCTGTTAAAGAACAACTTCACATCTGGACATTTGAGGCATCAACTGCACATGACACTATTTCTTGACTATAGATTTCCTTCAACTTGGCATCGTGATTAATAATTGAATCATCATTAATAGCCACCAGTTCATACCCATCACAACCTTTGTTTTCCAGATGGTCTGCTAGTCTATTACCCTCTCTAAGCATGTGAGAGATCTGAACTTCTTAAAATGAATCGAGTAACAGCCAAATCTGCTGAAGGATGTATGATAGTTTCTAGTTATGGGATATTTTGCTTATACATGTAGATATAATCACTATTGAGTCTCCCTCTATTTGAATCTGTCGGAAGCCTCCATTTTTTGCTAATATTAGACCTAATAATGCCTTGGCCTCAGCCATATTGTTTGTGCCATCAGGAAGCGTGCAGCATTTTACTGCTAGTAATATTCCTTGAAAATTTTGGATACAAATTCCCACCCCTAATTTACCTGGATTCCCTCTTGAAGAGCCATCGAAGTTAATCTTGCTAAACCCTTTGGATGGTGGCATCCACTTAATCCCTTCTTTGTCCAGCATTTTGTTTGGTTTTGGTTGATAACACCAACCAAAGGGAGCATGTATTTGTTTCCACTCTCACAATATAAATGAGTCCCATGATGTCATAATTAGATTATGTTTAAGCTTATTATGACTAGAATTAACTAGTTTTGATATCGATCTTTCTATTTGAGCTGTGACCACTTGGATTGTCAAAAATTGTTTGCAAAAGATTATTTTATTTCTCTCCCACCAAATTGTCCAGACCACTATTGCTGGAGTACGCTTCCAAATTGCTAAAAAAAGGGAGGATGAATATAGTTGTGGCCATGAGTCAAACAGGTCCCTTAGCTTGCATGGAAGAGGAGTTGGATATTGTAACTTTCTAAGGACAAAATGCCAGCATTCTTGAGCAAATTCACATTTTAAGAATAGGTGGTCTGTGTCTTCTTGATGATTATCACAATGTAGACAATTAAAAGGCTGAGCTATATTAAGTCTCTGAAGTCGCTTGGTTGTTAATGCCCTATTATTCAAAGCTAGCCAAGAAAAGCATCCTGCTTTTGGTAATGTTAGATTATTCCAGCAGAAGGAATAAGCACGGGATGGTTGCTTGGTTGCATCTCTCTGCTGAATAAGTTTATATCCATCCTTAATATTAAAATTCCCATCTACCCCCGGTGCCCAAATCAAATTATCCTCCAAGCTTGATAAGTAGATCAGTCTTTGAGACAAGATTTTCTGAAATAGTCGAATCTGTTGTGGTGAGAGAGGTAGCTCTTGGGGGTCTTTCCAAATTACTTTCCTTGAGTGCAGGCATAAAGCAGATACATATCCAATTAAGTGAATACCCCAAACATTTTCTACTACAGAGATAATATCCTCCATTCCAATGTCATTTTTACTAATCAAAGGTGGTGCCCCACTCCATGAGTCACACCAAAACTTGACTGATTGACCATTATTGACTTCCCATGTAATATACTTGCATATTAAATCTCTAGAAGATATCATGAAGTCCCAAATGGCTGACCCTTTAGGGGGGTCAGATGCCGATATAATTCTAGCCGAGTTAGAATCATCTAAGTACTTCGCTTGCATAATTTGGCACCAAATATTATGTGGCTTAGAATACATTTGCCATACTAATTTGCCCCCAAATGCTATGTTCCACTTTTGTAGATCATGAATCCCTGCCCCACCCAGCTGCTTAACTTGTGCCAATTTCTCTATCGAGACTAAAGAGATTTTCTTTACTCTGTTCATGTTCCCAGTCCATAGAAAATCTCTAATCAGTTTCTAAATTTTTTGAATGACCGACATAGGAGTGTTGAGGAATGATAAGTAATAATTGGGGATTGTTGAGAGAACTGTTTTGATTAAAAGTATTCTACCTGAGAGAGACAGCCACCTTTCTTTCCATGCAACCACCCTAGCTTTAATCCTTTCGATGATTGGTGTCCAATAACTGATTTTATTTGCCCCCGTGAAAAATGGGATACCAAGGTAGACTGATGGAAGGGAATCCACTGAAAATCCAAGAAGGTTAACAATTTTATTAGATACAATTTGATTTGTATTAAATAGATATATCTTGGATTTGAGAGGATTAACTCTCTGATTTGATGCTATAGTATACAGGTCCAAGGTTTCTTTGATTTTCTTGGCCTCCTTGATGTTTGATGTACCAAATAATAATGTATCATCATCAAAAAGTGAGTGAGTCACTGAAATATTTGTTTGACCAATTTGCACACCCAGCCACTTGCCTGACACTTTCTTCCAAAGTATGAACCTACTAAATGTCTCTGCCATTAAAATGAATAAGACTGGTGATAAAGGATCCCCCTGCCTAACTCCTTGTGTAGATGAAAAATAACCCGTCGAAACACCATTTATCAAAATTGAAAAAGATGCACCCGAAACACAAGCTTTTACCCATTTACACCAACTTCTTGAAAATCCAAATTTTTGTAGGACCTTAATGAGGAAATCCCAGCTAACTCTGTCATATGCTTTCATCATGTCCAGTTTAATAATGAAATATGCTGATTTACTATTGTGGATAGAATGAAGAACTTCATGAGCCACTAGAGCTCCTTCCATTGTCTCTCTACTTGGAATGAAGCCCCCTTGTGGATGTGAGACAATCTTAGGGATAAGGTACTACATCCTTAAATAAATAGCCTTTGTGATGATTTTATAGATAGTATTGCATAAGGATATCGGTCGGAAGTCTGCAAATGTCTTTGGATTTTGCACTTTTGGAATAATGGCTATATTAGTGGTGTTGAAGTTTTTCAACATGGTCTTGCTGGTCCTTGATTCTTCTATAACATCCAATAATTCCCATCCAATCCAGTCCCAACATACTTGAAAGAATAGAGCAATAAAGCCATCTGGGCCTGGGGCTTTGTCCAGAGGCAAGGAAAAGACCACTTTTTTAAATTCCTGAATGGTAAATGGAGCCATAAGTTTTAAATTTTCCACTATTGAGATCATCTTGGGGATTGCCTCTAGCAATTCCTCCATTGGAGGTGGCAGTGGACAATCAATGGTAGGAGGGGCTAACAAATTTTGAAAAAATCTGACCCCTTCATCTTGTATGCTTTGAGGTTCTGACAATAAGATGCCATTGTCAGCTTTGGTTATAGAGAGAATACGATTGCTCACTGTTTTTAGTTTAGCTGATGCATGAAAGTATTTTGTATTTCTATCCCCCTCTTTTAGCCAAAGTTCTCTTGACTTCTACCTCCAGTATTCCTCTTCTCTGCTGCATATTTCCTCCCACTCCTGTACTAGACTTTTCTGAGTAGCGAAGGAGTCATTATTCATCCCTGTTTTTATAATAGTGTTATATATGTCCTCTAATTTGGCCTTGACTATTTCTTTCTCTTTAAAAATATTCTTAAATATCATCTCATTCCATTTCTCGATCCACTGTTTGGTGAGCTTCATCTTGTGTGCAAACTGGAACATTTTAGTTCCATCTATTGCGGGCACTGAATTCCAACAATGCTTAAGTGAATTCAAAAAACTTGGATGGTGTAACCACATTCTTTCAAACTTGAATGATGGTCTATGTTGGAAATCTTGTTGTGTTACTGTCGTGTACAAATGCAGACAAATTGGGAAATGATCTGAACCTGGTTGTGGTAGAATTTCTGAGTGAAATGTAACATTGACTAATTTCTAGCATTGGGAGAGGAGAAATTTGTCTAATCTGATCGCTATTTGAGAGAAGTCTACCCTTTTGTTGGTCTATGTAAATGACCCATTTGATGGCACAACATCCATTAGGCCATTATCTTCAACAAAATTTGCAAAGTCCTAAATTGTCCTCATTGGTGGACAAATTCCACCCATTTTTTTGACAGTTTTAAAATGGCATCAAAATCCCCCCCCCCAATATGATATGTGTGTCTGATTGAAGTTGTAAAAACTGAGTAATCTCTGACCACAATCTCAATTTGTCTTGGGTTGCTGTGGGCCCGTAAACATTAAACAATAATATTTTAGTATCAAAACATTCCAATCTGATGGCTTGCCAATTATCTTTCTTCTCAATAATTTGGACTTGAAAAAGATTAGTATCCCAGAGGATAGCCAGCCCACCTGATGCACCTATCGCTGGACTATGAACAACATTCCATTTTGTCCATTTCCCAATAGTTTTGTTAAAAACCTCATCTGACATCTTTGTTTCTTGAAGCAGTATAATATCCACTTTTATAGAATCAATTTCTAGCTTGATTCTATTTCTTTTGTCAAAGGCATTGAGTCCTCTGACATTCCAAGATGCTATCTTCATTGCTGACAAGGAGAACCTTTTGTTCTCCTCATCAATCTTTTGGAAGGTGTGAACTTCCCATCCAGTGTTGATTGAATTCCAGCTTCAATTTCTTCTTTGACTATAGTACTTTTGGGCTTTCTACCTCTTTTTTTTGGTGAAGCCTTGGGTTGTGCTTGATGTAATGGTGATAGCTCAATTGATAACAACATATTAGGGTCAAAAGCCATAGGACCTGCTCCTACAACACAAGTGGTATTGTTTGGGCCATCACATATTTCCTGATTAGTCCGATCAATAGCCAAATCTGGATCATCATGAAATTCCTGGTCATATCCTACTAGGTTTACCTCTGATGTAGGAAATGTTTTATTCTGTATCCATTCTATAATGCGGGAGTGAATAGTCTCCTCTAATTCAAATGGAGGCACCAACATACTAGCTGCATTCCTGTAGTCTTTATTATGGTCGATGGATATAGCTTCTCTCTACCCATTAACTCTCCCCTTAGATTGACTAGTAGAATCTGAAGAAGAAGAGCCTTTAGAATCCATACTGAGCTCATTTACCACTCGAGCCTTATTGTTGTCACTTTTCTAGTGCATGTTTAGAATTTGATGCTCTTCAAGCAGTTGCATATTCTCTTCTACTGGAATAGTGGTAAAACCATCACTCAAGCATTTATGTTGATCTTTTTTATTGTACACACCTTCATACTGAAGGATCCCCTCTTCTTCTGCTATTTCATATATTATTTTGGTAGCTAGGTCTGTCAATAACTCTTCTAAAATTTTCCTAGCTTGCAGATTTACCAACACCTCTTTATCAAACACATCATTTGTAATTGGATTTGTAGCAGGAGAATCTAAAAACATTAAGTGTTGTACTATGTCATCCTGACTGAAACTTGAGTCTTTTGATTTACTCCAATCTAATAAGGCAAGCTGCTTGGAGGCACTCAAGAACACCATAATGATACTTATAGCCTAATAAAAGTAGATAGAAGCTTCATATGAGTAAATCTTGTTAGGCAGTACTTCAATAGAGTATGGTGAAGAAGATTTCAATTCCGCTTGCTGAGGGATATGTGATATGGAGCACTGGAAAGGATTTGTATAGAAGTTCTCACATACCCTCAATTGGGTTAATGGCTGGGATTGGCAATGAGTTGTGAAGTGCCCTAATTGATGCTGATATAACATGATAGTCTCCTCATTTTGAAGATGAATTTTCTGATCCCACTTCCCCCATTTGGATTTTAGGGAAATACATTTTGGCAATTCAAAAGTCCCATCATGAAGGATACACACTCTAACTTCTCAGTGCAGCACCTCAAATGGTATTAGGTCATGCTTAGCAAAGATACCAAGCTGATTAGCAATGATTTCTACTATGTCTAGATCTCTGAATTCTAAAGGCAAGTTTGGCAAGGCAATCCAAATGGGGAAGAAAAGTGGAGCTCTATCTTGTAGTTTTAGATTAGGGGTCCATACTATAGTAAAGAGTCCAACTCCTTTGCAGAACCAACTTTTGATCTTGTGTATCCCATCCCTCATAACAAAGTTTTCAAATTTAGCAACAAAATAACCCAACTCAATATTTAACCAAAAAACATCAATTAACCCTGGCCAATTGTCAAAGGCCCAAATTTTAATATCATCAATACATAAGCCTGTTCTCGAAAATGTACCTATTAATGCTATATTTCAGAGATGATGAATTTGATCTTGAAGTAGATGATCTGGAAAGAATATTGATGTATAATCACGAGTCTCAGTCCCCTGATGAGTTGCCTTATGAAGAGTGCTCTACTTAATCTACCAAACTTGAATAGGTTGCTTAGGATTGAAAGGGGCTCTATTTGTTGTGACCTGATGAGATTGCCCAGTATGTTGATTAGATATCTACTTCATAACCCTCAAATCTTCCTATTTTTTAGTGGGCCCCTGATTATACCATATGGCTACAGGTGATCCCGATGGTGTGCCTTCACAAATGTCTAGTATTTCTTGCTTGTGGAAGCACCGATATCTACACTGAGCTCTTTGTCTTGGCAAGAAGAGATTACCTCCCACCTCATGAATAGAATGTGCATTGTTAAAAGGGGCTTTGAGATGTTGTACTACCTTATTGAAACCCTCCTTCCTCTGTAACCCAGACTGGGGCTTTACTGGTATGTTAATGAATCTAGGATTCAAAAAAAAAGGCTTGGCCGGTTGGACTGCTACTTTTCCACTAAATATTTTCATTATGTCATCAGGATCAAAATGGGTAGTAGTGTTTCCCTTCACCCAATTTTTCTGTGCAAACGGGACCGATTGAAAATGTGGAGGGTGAGAGGGCTGACGGGAAACCTTACCATAGTGTGACAAATCTTGTTGCAGTTGGTACTGATCAAACACCTGCTTCTATGATGGAAGCTGCTACCTGGCCCCATATGGATATTGTTGTCTGCCTACCCCTCCATCGAATCCGCTGAACTCTATGCTAGATACTCCCCTCTTCTCCGCATGATCGCAAGGCAAGTTTTTACCTCTTGCGATCATGCAACCTCGATCATGGGAGCGGCTATTTTTTGGATATCGTTGTCTGCCTTCCCCTCCATCAAATTTGATGGACTCTCTATTGGATACTCCCCTCTTCCCCACATGATCACATGATATTATTTTACCGCTTGCGATCATGCGACCGACTACTCATTCTTATTGACATCTCAATATCCAATTGTTCGAGCCATTTTGTTTTGTTTTTGAATTCTCCATTTTTCTTAAAAATACTAGGGAACATTTGAAAATAGGTGTTGGAATATTCATCTTTTAATACTAATGTCTTCCTTTGAATACTCTCTCTTCTAATTGTAAACTCTAACAAGTCTTTAACAAACTTGTGATTATTCTTTATTGTTGAATCTTTATTTTGTTCAATCTTTGATAAAAAAATTAAATAGTTTCATTTTTTTTTGCCTCAAAATCCATTTGTCTAGAATTGGTTCCATAGTGGCCTTTTCCTCCTTAAAAGTATTCAAAATTTCTACTAATTTATGTGCACTCATGTAAATACTCTTTGGCTCAATTCCCTCAACAAATTGCAAAATTGTGTCCCTCAGCTTTTCTTCATACTTCATTTCAATTTGTAATTTTTCTTCTATGAAAAGTTCTTTTTCACTCTTTAATCTTTTTCCTTTTTCAATTAGTGTTGTTTTGTGATCCTCTAACATTTCTCTTTTAATTAATAATTCTTCATGAGTGAAAGGAGGAAAAGGGGAAGAAGGGTACTCAATAATAGGGCTTGAGGAAGTAGGCATAGTAGTGGAGGAAGTAATCTATAATTGAGTTTGCATTTGGACTTGTAATTGCCCTTCTAAATGTTTCTTCAATTAAGCAATTATTTTGTCCTTTTCACTTAGGTCTTTCTTCATTTCACCATAGGCTTTGAGCATAGTCTAGATAATTTTCTTATGAGCTCTTCATTTTCTCTGGCTTCCTTCTTTGCCACTCTCATAATGAGTTTGGTAGTTTCTAATGCTAATTTGGAGGCTTCAATTCTTGAGGTCTCACTAACTCTTTTGACTAGTAAACTGCTAGAAAGATCAACCCTGACAATTTGGTTGGCTTTATGTCCTTTGTCCTTATTTATAGACCACAAAACCAGAGCTTGATGGTCATCATTGAATGTGACTCCCTTGATGGCTTGTTCAACTTCTTCTCTAGTTTTATATAGTGGCTTGGTTTGTTTCATGACTGCATCTAAGACAATTGCATCAGCAATGTCCCATTCAAGAAGGATAAGTACCCCTGCATTTTTTTATCAATTCTCCTCCTTTCTCTGGGGTAACTTTTTCAAACCTCTCAATCATTTCTTTCTTGACCTCACCTTAAATGATGGAAAGGTCCTTTTCTAGATGTTGATCCTATTTTTTCTCACAGGTCTCCTTAAATTGACTTATGTGAGCCATAGGAACTACACAAAATCCCTAGCCTTAAAAAAAGCATCATCAACTAAAAAATCATCACATGCATCCTTTGTTATAGGATCTAATTCTTTTCCTACTAGTTCATTAATAGTGAAGTCCATCTCTATAGCTTTCAGAGGGTTAGAGACTCCATCAATTTCTTCATAGGTCACACAAATCTTCCCTAAGGTTCCTTTTCTCTGTAACTGCTCCGGTTCATATTGTTGATCAATTATGTTTAAAGGAGACTAGGAGGGAGAGTGTAAAGAACCCAACTAGCTCTGAACTGGAAACTAACTCTTTTCTCAATTTATTTTTAATTTAACAAAGATCCAAAATATTTATAACTAATTTGCAAAATTTCAATTAAAAATCAGAGATAATATTTCACTGAATTTCACAACATAAGCATTATGAACAATAGAAATTTATATCAACTTTATTGCTTATTTAAATTGGAAATCAACCAGCCTGTCATTAACAATAACCATTACAATAAGTAATTCAGACTATGGCACCTTGACGAAACATGCATGCTGGGAATGAAATGCAGCCACATGAAGAATTGGCACCAAGCATTAAACTCCTCCCCCTTTTGCAATGACGTCTTAAAAAACTAACCAAGTGTAACTCCAATCAATTTGCAACAACAACAACCTATTTCAGCCCTCAAACTTGTAATCATTAATCAGTAGTGTACGACCTTGACATGTCTATACGATAGCCTGCATAAAATATGTAAGACCCTTCCAAAATTCCATATGGTAGCCTTAAAGAGGCTTGTCAATAACTCCCAGCATCTTCCATAATTGCTAAAGAATAACTCCCAACAATGCTATCAAATTTATGAAGAATTATGTCCAAACTATGAATACCAAACTCACAAATAGCTTCTCAATAACAGTAAACACAGTAGAGAAGTTGTTTCAATTTTCTCTACCTCAATAGCAAATTGAATTTCCAGAATCAGAATTTTATTTTCAAAATTCAGTTTGCAAAATTCATCATCAATCAGTGATGATTCAAATTGCCAAGAGAGGAATCAGTCCTCAAACCCTAACCATTTCTCATAGCCAAGAACTTCATAAAATTTTCATCAAATGAATAATGGATATCCTCGAATGAGCTCTCAAGTCCCTTTTTATTCTTTCTTGTGAGAGCTCAAACATAATTTTTACCAATGTGGGATAAAAGATATACTTTTTCCTTTTAATAATTCATTTACTCCAATACTTTAAATTAATACCTTGGCTTAGGCTTCCATGAATTAATTAAATAAATGGTCCCTTCCCATGATGACTCAACCCTCAACTTAAGTGAAATTATAAATTTATATTATAACTTTATAATAAAATATTTAATGATTTAATAATAATTTGGCCACCAAAATAATAATAACTCCCAAAATACTTATCCTTTTAATATGTTGTCTGCAACAAGAGTCACACCTATTATTTCTCCATGTGACCAAATGCACTTTCCAAAATAGAAAGGGTCCTTCTCGAATAACATCAAGCTTACTATAAATAGTAAACGTGGCAAAACAATAGCAAATAAAGTCTGAATGACACCAAACAAAACCCAAACCAAAGCATACTGAATCCTAAAGTAGATGCCCACTGAAAGAGACCATCTATCCATCCTCATCATCCTACGAGGGTCACATGATAGGCTGATCCCAAGAGCTTGAAAAAATGGGGACATTACAAAGAATAGGTAGTCACCCTATGTTCTGTTATTTATTCAATTTTTTGTCTCTTCAGTGGAGGTGGAGAATGAACATCCACATTAATAGGTCTATTCTCTAGTGAAGTGGGAAGCTCCTTTGTTTTTTTATGCTTTTTTACTTCCATGAGAGAGGAAGGGATATTTTCTTTTATCTAACATTCTTGACATATGTTAGACCTAGGTATTACCACACTATATCCACTCTTCTTTTGTAAAACATATCTACCAGGGGGAACCAATCTTGCAAATGTTGGTTTTCTCAATACCAATTTGGTCCTTTCTACTTATGATTGTACTACCATCTCCTTTTTTCAATTTAGGGTCTGCATTATACCCTCAAAATAGTTCATAATAGTTTCAATCTTCTTTTCAAATGGTTTAATATCCTTCAAAGGATCACACTTGATGACAAATGTTGTACAAAATCTAGGGTTTTTCTATACAATATCTATTTCTCCTTCCTATTCTCCTGCTCTTGCAAATCAAATACATTTCTGATTATATCTTCAAGAAAGTTGAAAATATGATCCATAGCTACACATCTAGTTCTCTTTTTAAATATGTCAATATAGAATCCCTCAGGATTTTCAAATCTTGCAATTAATGTGGCCATATGGTATGGTTTCAAAATGTTACCCAAGTGTGTCCATCCACCCTTTATGATCACAAATTGGTGTGCTATGGTGATGGTTGGAAAAATGTATCCCATATTTATTCTAGTTAGTGACATATCCTACAATTTTCCAATCTATCTTAAGATTTTTGTAATGCCAACCTTCAAAGGCACTTGGTATAGAAAAATAAATGGTGTGCCTCTAAAACCATATACTCAAAAAATAGTTGAAATGCGATACAAAATGATATCACCCCAATTGTGCACTATCTTGATATCATTGGAAAATTGTTTTGGCCTAAGAAAGGTTAACAATGCCTTTGGGATTCTTGGATTCTCTAAAAATAATAGGGTCCTAAGTCTAGATGCAAAGCATTTGTCGAAAGTTATAAAATTGGTCTCATTCTTATCCCATGTCATGTTCAAATTCCACAACTGCATTGGCATCTTTTCACCATTCTTTTCTTTCAATTAAATCCATTTCCTTTTCAAAATAATCTGAACCTTTCAAAATGAACATGTGCATCAATAAGGAATACTAGCCAAAAGGTCTATCCACTTTAGATCATTGAATTCCCATTAGTCCATTATGAATTAGGTCAACAAGATAAGGGTAAAAATCAAATGTTACTACAAGATAGGGTGCAAGATCTATTCTATCATAAACATATAATGTATTGGCATTTCTAATTCTAGATCTTCGCCAAAAATCTGACATAAAGACCAATACATACCCTTCGCTTCTAGATTAATGTAATCTAACTTGATGGGTTCTGGTGTATTAGGCCCTACCACAGTCACCCCTACTACTCTATAAAAGAGTTCTCTCAAAGGACCACTTTTGAGATAGTCCATTTGTTCCTTGTAAACCTCTCTCAGTTCATCAAAATCTATTCTCTCTAAGGCATCAGAAGGTTCAATCAACCAGAACACCTCCCTAATTTCATCAGCAATAATACTTATTAGAGGGCTTCCATTCAAATCCCTGACCACTCTTTCTATATGATAATTTTTAGCCACTTGGAGTAAGACATCTATATCCATATAAACTTCTGGGACCACCAGTTTGTCCACATCAAACTGCCAGATATTACTACTAGAGACAGAAGAATGTCTTTATGCAAACCCTATCCTAAACAATTCTAAACTAGAAATACCAACATTTGCATCTCTCACATAATTAACCATATCATATAATCCATCTTCAACTCTAATTCAAGGGTTTTTGGGCAAAATTTCTTTCAATTTAGATGACTCGTTAGTAGAATGATCAAGTTGTTGAAGAAAGTCATCACATATGGCCCTTTTGTGGTAATCAACTTTTTCTTTGAACTCTCTTCTTGGTGCCATTTTAAAATTTAGGGGTTTTTTAATTCAATCTAACTAGGAACAAATAAAAAACCTTTTTTCCAAACCTTAATAAGTTAATTTGTAGATAAAAGATGAGAAACACAATAGTTATCAGAATTTCACACCAAGAAAATATTTTGCTAGAAAATACAAGACGTCTGCAATTTTGCTCCACTTAGTCGATATGAAAATTATGTATCTAATGATGGTAAAAATGGAGCATTGAATTATATAGTGCATGTTCAAAAGACAATAATTCTTAACAACCAAGAAACACATTTTTGCATTTACTTCTTTCAAAATTTGAAAATTTGCAGTTCAACGGGAAGGAATATTTTGGAGCAAAGAAAGAAAGGTTAAAACAAAACCATTGATTTTTTTTTCAAATACATCGAACGATCATTGCGAACCATTCTTAAATAAATATTGATCAACTTTTCATTAAGATTTCATATCATTCATTTGATCAGATGATATCTGATGGTAGTTGAAACTAAGTATGTTTTTGCCCCACTTATTATTCAAGTTCCATGATCATCGTTGGATTGAGTTAATCAAACCGCTGTATTTTTTTATTTGATTTCCACCATACTAACTTATTTTTTGTTAACTTGGATGATCTGATGGCAAGCATGATCCCTTGATCACTAATTTCCTTTTATCTTTTCATTAAGGCATTACGATAATTGTTAGATCAAGATAAACTTGTCAAAAGTTTTACATGGCTTTATTCTTTAGTCTTTAAATGACATCATCTTTTTGATGACTGGAAGATCAAACTGCTGGTGCAATCCCATGATAAATATGTATCTATTAGCTTTTGATCAAGGTATAACGTGAACTATAGGATTGAAAGGGACCTAATTAAATTTTAAATTTTTAAAAGTCGGGTTTAGGAAAACATGAACCGTTAGATTGAATAAATCTGACAGCATATAGAATTTTTTAAAACATTGGTCCCATGTACTTTAATCTTCATCTATTTGATCATCTAACAACTATCATGATCCTGCGAAGGCTAATTTCCATTCAACTTTTTATTGTGGAATCACACACACCGTTAGATTAAAGGAGACTTTAACCAAGGCCTGATATATTGCTTATAGCTAGGAAAAATGAATCCCTGAAGAGTTAGGAAATATTAAAACAAACTGATATGTAAAAAGAACTTAAAAGACTTGGCCCCACCTGATGATTATTTAAGACATGCGCAAAAGGAATTTAAGTGGCTGAAAAATGAATAAACAATTAGACCTTTTAACAAAGACCTAGGATTTCCACTTATAATGAATATTTAGCATTTACAAATAAGACCTCATGTAGGGATTAACAAACAAAATGAACCAGTTCATTTGAAAGATAAGGACACAGATTAATAGTGTAAAAAGAGAAGCCTTCTATTGAACCATTGGAAATTTAAAACACAGAGCCTTGAGCTAAGAAAAAAATAGTGCTAAAAAATAATTTAAAGGAACTTTATTCTTTGTTAATTTTGTTGATTTTACAAACTCATAATTTACAACTTTCAACCAAAGAAAAGCAAACTATATGATGATGAGATTGACTTTTTTCACTAGTTTTACAAACTTATCTTAGAAAAAACAACTTATATTTTTCCTTAGATAAGTTATAAACAAAATTTTCTTCAATTTTACATTTATATACTATTTTAACCAAAGAGTATTATTGAATGATCTTGGAAAGAAATATGGTTGTTGTTTGAGAGTGCTCATTTCTATCAAATATTAATAAATAATTATTACCATTCTATTAGTGCATTGATGCGTATTTCTTCTTCTTTCTGTCTTGCAACATGTGGACTTAATTGCATGTGTGCATATCTTTCAAAGTTGAAGGTTTGATGGATGTGAAGTCCTCTTAGTTCATGAACTCTTGAAAGATCCGTGAAGGTTAATCCACGTCGCTCTATGGTTCTAATATCAACTATGGCCCTTTCAAGTGAAAGTCCTTGTGATTTGTGTATTGTCAATGCCCAGGACATTCATAGAGGTATTTGATAGTGGGAACCCCTATTAATTGGTGTGATTGGAACGTTATTTGGATTACTCTAATCCCAAGTTAAACCTATGTAGTTAATAAATTGAGCCACAACTACTATGGGAAGTTGTGGTGGTTTTTCACTATCATTATATAAAATTTCTTTTACTTCTCCAATAGCATCATTAACAAGTCCTATTTGAACCCATATATTAGTACATAACATAACTTGTGGGCCTATACATAAGCAAATGTGAGATTGAAGCCATTCTTCATCTGGATGTGAGCTTTTTAATCCTTTTAGTTTTTCTTCGATGGAAAGAGCTATTGGTTTTTGTAGAGACAGTAACATACGTTTATTCTGCAGTGCAACTATTTCATTTATTTCAAACGGTGTATAGAAGAATGGACATCTTTTTTTTCTTTCTATTTGAGAGCAGTAGACATTTGTGACATTAGGAGATTCCAATCTGCAATTGTTGGTTGTGCATTTATTAGATTTGAAAGAAGAGAATGGAACTGTATTTGAATAGTTGTGTTTCCACTCTAACAAAAATTAGCATCTAATGTGATCACTTTTATGAATGACTGCCATAGTTGTCCACCATATGAATTTGAAGCATACATTGGAATATCTTTGACTAGAGGAAGATGACCTAAATCACCAAAATGTATCATTAAACAGCCTCTGAAAGGAATATGGTTGTTGTTTAGGAATGCTTCTCTCAATCTGATATCAATTCTTTCAAATAATTTAGGACCAATAAAACTCATTTCATCTGTAATAATAAATTGAACATAATACATGTTTTCATGTAACATTACCAGTGATTGACCTTGTAGTGGTACTATTTCTCTTATTGGAATGCATAGAGAAGAATGAATTATTAATGCCTTTATGTTAAATGCCACAACTCCTATTGGTGCAAGAAGTAGAAGAGGTGACTGTCCATTGGGTGCTAATTGCATGAGAGTGGCTTGGATTTGAGCAATGAGATGAGATTTTCCAGTGCCAATAGTGCCTTGAATAATTAGCTGTAGTTATGGTTGTAAAGAAATTGTATGTTAGCATGATATTATAATAACATCATATGCCTTTTGTTGTTGGAAAGATAACTTTGAATGAGATTGGTCATGCATAATTGGATTTTGTTGAAAGATTTGTTGATTTTATTGTATGAAAGTTGTATCTAGTATTTTCTCTGATGCATTCATCTAAATTTTCATCCAATTATGAATAGAGTCAAATTATTGATATGCAAGCATATCTAATTCATTTAGATGAATAGGTATTCCCTAATATAATCTAGATAAAACTTGTCATTCATCCGGTATATTATCTTGCATTGTATATGCATTTCCTGAATGGCTTGTAGGTTCATTTGCTTCTTCTAGTTGGGAACATGATTACCATATATGTCATGGATGATATGTCCTTGAAAAAATTTCCCACTACTATGATTCCTTCACTTGATGTTGGAAAATCCAGTTCAATGTTGTGGAACGATTTGTATAGAAATATTTCACTCTAGAAAAAGATTTGATATGAGATGTCCTCTTTCAAAGGGATGCTGATGAATCTAGGTGGCACTCTAACTATACATGGTGTACTTCTTTCCTTCCATTGTTTTTTTTTTCTAGTTAGTTCTGAATGTCCACCTTTTGGTTATTTCAAGAAGTGAGAGAATTTCTAAATATGGTGGACATGTTATATAAGCTTCAATTTTTTTATGGAATGAACTTGTTGGCATGTCTAATATTGGTAGGCATTGAAGGTTTTCTTGGTTAACATTCAAAGATATGTAAATTGTCTACTACATAAAGATAGGGGGAGATTTTCTAGAAGATGACAGGTTTCTTGGGCTCCTATATCATGGTCAACAAGGTTTTCAAGAAGCATTCTTCAATGTGTAGCTGGTGCGGGCATGACAGAATTGAATTTTGATGAAATTCTTGACAATATTGCACAATATGTTTATGCTTTTGCTGCATACTTTGCTATATATTTTATAACTTGATAAATTGAAAGGACAAGTTGGCAATCTATATTTCCTCTCCAAATGGAAAGCATTTGGACGTTATGTAATTTTAGTCGATCATCATTATGAGCTGCTGTATGTTTAGGTTCTCCCTTATCAATATTTGTTAACTATGAGGTTTCTTGTATTTTCCATGGAGCTTTGTAATGCCATGCAAGAGCACCAACTTTCCTTCTTAAACATGTCTTTAGAGAACTGTAGACACCTAAATTTGATTACATCATTTAGTAATTTTATTTAGTCTTCTCCTAGGCATTTTATTAATTAAATATTATTATTTAATTAATTTATGTCATCCCTTAGTTAATTAATTTAATTAATTAACTATATTCCAATTAATTATCTAAATGACAAACCTATAGTCTGATAATTAATTAAATCCCTATTCCTCTATTAATTTAAATGGATACATTTATCTAAATAAATTATTTCATAAACCCATTTTTCCTCCCACTTGGAATTAAATAAAATATTTAATTCTAAAAATCCTAATTCTCCTCCATTAGCTAATAACCCATGCTTAGCTAATCTAACCCTCCAATCATGCTCTCTCCTCCCATCACATCTCCCTAATCCTCCACTTACCCTCTAATCCAAGCCTAATCACCCCTTAAGCATGTGCACAATCATAATCCAAGATTAAGAAATGCTAATCCAACTCAAAGTCAACCCTCATGACAACACCTCCACATCCTCCAATGATAAAGCATAAAGCCTCTTACACCTCTTACACACTTGTCCCCTCTCACACCTTCCAAAGTGGACACATCCCTCAAGCATTTGACCTCTCCTCTCATCCTCCCTCATTGTGACACTTCTCACAATGCTATGCATTTGAGAAAGCACAATCCATGTGCTCTCCCTTGGATGCATCTCCACCGTTTCTCATTTCCCTTTTGCCTCTTAATCTTGACCATCCATTTCATGCATCTTTCTATAAAAGAGAAGCTCTCCTCCTTCATTTTCATCCACCATTGAAGCAAAGTTATTATGCCCATTTCTCTCTTGAAGCTTAGAGCATAGTCCATGAGCACACATCCAATCTATTGGACAAATCTTCCACACTTGGAGGCTTTGAGGTTTTGAGGTTTGCATTTCCTTTTGGGTTTTGTCTTCATTTTGTGGGTCTTAGCATAAGTGTTATCTAGTTTATTTTGTTGAATGCTTCGCTTGCTTTCCATTCCTTAACACTACATTTTTATGTATTACAAGAACATTTTGTGTGGCATTGAACATGATTGACCAATTCATAGTACAATCAGCAAATACATTTGTTGCATATATCATTTCAATATCCATGAGACAAGGGTCTTGAAGCGAATTATGGTGGATGCCTTGATTCCTTCGTTGTATGCTTTGCGGATTCCATGCATATACATATTGTTCTATGTAATCTAATACATTCTACATAGAAAGATCATTATGCCATTTTAAATCTTAAATATATGGTGATTGTGGTAACTAGATGAAGCCATGAATATGTGGAGAGCCTCTATGTTTCCATTCATACCTGGTAGATATGATTGTTAATAAATATAATAAGAAATTTCATACAAACAAATAAGAGTGGAAGTACTTCATTCACCTATACCAATAGTCAGTTGCACGGAGGATTTTTTCCAAAACTTCTTCCCAAAAGATAGTGAATCTATGATGCATGTAGATTATTGTTAGATGAGGATTTTGAATAATATTTTGTATTTTCCATCTAGTGGCCATAGTTGGATTTGTCAGTCTAGTGGACGAAATGACATTATGTAAGTGGGGCCATTTTGTATCTATAGCACTCAGGGTAAAGAAAAGTGTAGGACAACCAACTTGAATGACCATGTCTATTAGTTATGCTCCTCGTCGATTCTAGAAGGATCTAGTTCCATGTACAGAAGACCCAAATCTCATTAGCTAATCTACTAGTTTATCATCAGGCAAATCTTTTAATCTTTGATGGAGATCTATAATTGATACAGGTAATGATCCATCCAATTGTTTGCAAATAAAAATAGTTGATTTAGCCTAGCTTTGGTGGCGCATGATAATACTCAATATAAAGTATTGGAATCTTGGATGTTTCCCAAATATATTATCATAGTATCATAGAAGGTGAAGTTAATGATCATGGAGCTTTACTTCTTGGATACGTTGTTGTTTAAATGCACACATTATGTTAGGAAACAAAGTTGGGAATGCCATTACAAATAATCCTTTAGTACTGTACTCATTTATAGGAGATGCTAAGATGGTGGGCCATGCAATAGTTTATGTTGTTCGACCTTCACCTAAATGCAATAAAGACTGTAATTCTTATATTTCTCTACGTGGTGCAGGTAGATTACATACAAATGAACTATTGATTTTATTGTATCATAAAATGCATCTTCTTTTGTTATTTCCAATACATAAGAGTTTTCTTCAATTGGACTATTTTCTTCCACTATATTAAAAAGAAGGTCTGATGCATCAATAGATTGTAAGAGCAATGATGCTAGAGAATTTTCATCTAATTGTACATCTTTATAGTAGGGGTCATTACATGTTTTATATTTCAAAGTTTCATAAACATGACCTCTACTAACATAAAAGCTATATTTTTTGATTTCCTATGTTGTCTTTGATAACAATGATTATGTCCAATGTATCTATATGTCTAGGAAACAATGTTCTAATTTTGGACACATCTTGAGGAAAATAGATAGTGTGACCACTGTATTGTATTTAAGCTGACCACCTTTTGCATATGTAACTTGAAGGATAGGACTTATTCTTTCTATTAGTATCTACTCAATCTATGTCAATATTTGCAAATAGTGATTATTCACTAGGATCCATATTGTTCCATTTTGAAAACCGGTGGCCATCTTTTTTAGAATTGCATCTCTAGCACACCAAAAGTTCATCTGACATTCTTATTTTATTTCCTGGATATCTTTCCATACAAATTGAACACTTCATATTTTTTGAAATAGCATCCTTATTTGTACGGAATCACTTTCTAGCATTGTAATAATTTGGACAGAAAGGTGGAGAGGCAATATGTTCAACTATATTAATGGAGGTTGTATGTTCTATATTACAATCAAGCATTTCATTCTATAGTAAGGAAGGATAGGAAAGAAGTGAATATGTTAATGGATCAGTATTTAGTGGCTCAACTATTTCTAATTGAAGTGATGCAGTGCAAAAAAGTACATTGGATGTTGATAATGTAGGTTCAATATTTCGAGAACTTTCTCATCTTTTTTTGTTAATAATTGGTTTTTTGGCATGATATCTTGCTCGTTGCATTTCATTTCTATGATTACACTTAGCTTCTCTTTGACTATTTTGAACATCCATAATTGCATATGTAGTCCTTTGTATATATCTGAGATATTTGAAAATTGTAAAGTTAAAAATAATATTATCATATTGAATTCTAAATCTAAAAGTTGTCATGGTAGATTTGAAAATATTGATTGTTTGTACTATTTGTAATCTGTAAATTACATGATTTAATCTATGAACTGTTTAACATGATAAAAGATAATTATATGTTGGTAGGTATATAATAGTTGACTGTATTTGTGTACATACATATGAAATGATAACAAATAAGTATGTCAAACAAGAGAATATATATAATCATAGATATTTAGTATTTTTGTATAACATGTATGAAAATGATAGATTATATCTTCAAATTTACATAGATAGGAAAACATTTATGTATTACATAGTATCAAAATCATAGATTATATCTCCAAATTTACATAGATAGAAAAACATGTGACTATATAGATGTTCAACGATACAGGTAAAGCATACTGTTAAGCAAGCTTTAAAGCAAGAACAACTATGCTCTATGTTTCTTGATCAACAAATACAAATGTTTTGATACTCAGATCAAATACAAATTGACATTCATAAATATTATCTAGAAGGCATTTATCTGCACTAGGTTTGGCAAGTAGAAGCTGGAAACCTTCTTTAGGAACACCCAATAAGGCATTTGTTGGGCCTTCAAAGATAGTAACATTATGAAGCTCTCCTAATATGTTTTGCAAGTCCATAGTAAGCATGTAGCTCAAATCACATACTGGGATATCAATGCAACATTTTGGACACTCAAATGTGCCTGCATAATTTTGAGTAACTTTTTTTTTTTACATATTTTTGTATCCACCATTCATGGACATGAAAGATAGTAGAAGTTATCTAAATCAAGTTCTGTTATTTTGGTTGTAACACAAACAGGAACAATGGAATGGAAGTCTTTTTTACAAATGGATGACATTTTCTATGGATTTGTAAATTTTGTTATTGACTTTTGCTCATTAGTCAGAGAAATGGAGGATTGGTCTTCTCCTATTTTTGTACACCATGTAAGAAGAGAAATTTCCTCAATAAAATTTGGATTGATTACAACAGTAGTTGAGAAAACAATATCCATGGATTTACCAGACCATGAAAGTAGACAACCAGATTTAATTAAAAGAATAATTGTTTTCCCTTTTGTGAATAAATTAAGGATTTTTTACATTCATTTCACAATGGTGACCCCATAAAGTCACATCAATAGAGTAACCAAATATATCTTGTATTGGTGTATTACATTTTTTAATTTCAAACCCATTTTTTGCCGAATGGTACTTGCAAGATTGATAGACATAACAACTCCAATGACATCTACAAGGGAATCAACTGTAAAAGTTTCTAATGATTCAATGCTTTTGATATGGTAATTATGTTTTGGAAGTGTAGATTACACACATGTGGAAGGAATGATTTTTGAAGAATTGTGGAGAACAATTTCATACGGATTAGTGGAACTACTATATTTTGTGATTGCAACTTTCACACGGCTATTAGAAATCAGATACAGATTATCTAACTGAATGACATCATAGAAATCATTGACCAATTCATTGAAATAGGTCACATGTAATCCAAATCCTTTTTTGTCTATAAAATCAAAACCAAATACTTTTCCCTCCTTAGACACATTCTTGAAATAATGGGTTGTTTTTTTTGTAAGGCTCGACCTTCAATAGACCAACACTTGTGGTATGGGGTTAGAATTTTAATGGGAATTATATCAGATGAAGAAGCACCTTAAATATTTCAATCACTAGACGATGGTGTTTGCCTAGTGCCTTGTAACATAGGTACTAGAGACCCAATAATGTCTCTATGATTTAAAACTACATGTAAATTATCAATCAAGATAGCCCTACAAGTATAAAGAAAATACATATTTAGTAAGGCTTTATAAATGGGATTTTCAAAAGTACAATATGAAATAGGCAAATAATTCTCATACATGAAATTGTGCAGCAGCCTTCAAGAGTATTCTTTGAAGTAGACAATAGAACCTTTAAGTAAAGCCTCTTCCACTACAAGTATGTTAAACTGTTCCGGCAGGAGGGAAAAATGTGTGTGCAAACCATTAGATAGTTCAATACGATATTTTGTACTTGCATAATGTTGTTTTTGATTAAGGTAAAAATAGGTTTTGAATGGAACCCGAAACCATTTACATAAAAGCATAAAGATATAGCATTTCAGCATTACAAAAAGAGATGCCTGCTAAAAAGACAAAAGAAGGACCCAAAACAACCCTAGAAGAGACAACAAAAACAAAAGAAAATAGTTACTAGTAGAATACTAACAAACACCTAGCAACTACCCAGAACAGACTAATTGGTTTTTGTCATTTTCTCCACCTTCATCTGCAGGTCCTCCATCTTTTGGATAGCATCTTTCAGATCCTTCATTTCCTTTGGAGTTTCAGGGACCTTCCTCTGAGTGTGACCTCTTGTTCTCATTCCCAGACTAGCATTCCTAGTATCATCATTAATTTTTATGGTCATTTTTTCCAGCAGGCTTTTTTCCAAATAGTTGTATAGCATTTTCAGGTTCATAACAGAAGCACTAAGGCCCTCATTGTTGTGTTTGAGGACCTCATTTATCATGTACCCATTGTAACTAATTTTTTCCATTAAATCTTTTAAATTTTTGTCCACCATCATTTTTATTTCAGCATCCATATCCTCATTCTAGTTATTATTTTTTACCTTATGCACAAACTTCTTTTCCATCTTCTCCAGCTTTGTTGTCAGGGTGTTCGTAGTATCTTCCATAGCCTAAAGATGGAGTTTCATTTCCTACATCTCCTGTGTAATCCTCTTGTCTAGATGAATGCCATGACCTTCAGCCTTCTTGACCTCTTCTAGAATAGTAGCACCCATCAGGAGGCCTAAGGGGTCCTCCTTATGGCTAATACCATCCTCATTTCTAGCCTGGCCCTTTCCATCCTCTGTTTTAGTTTTTTCTTCTTCTTTTTCACCTAGAGTAGGGAATCCTGACCAGCTTCCTCCTCCTCTTTAGCTCCTTCTTTTTCTTCCCCTTCTTCTTCCTCCTCATCTTCTTCCATTATGTCTTTTTCCTTCATATCCTCTTCCCGCTCTTTTTCTTCAAGACTCTGGTCCTCTTTTTCCTAGGCTCTCTCCTCATTACCAAAATCCTCATCAGCATTATCTTCATTGGCACTTCTCTTTCCCAAAGACAGAGGGCTTTTGCCATCTGCATCATCTCCACTATCCTTGACTTTCTCCTTGTCTTTTTTATTAACAGCATCATCACTACTGTCATAGGCTTTTTTCTTGTTTCTCTTCCTCTTCTTGCAAGTTTCATCCTTTCTCTCGACCTCTATATTCTCCTTTCTTTTGCTAGTGACACTTTTCAGGATTGGGTCCAGGATTATGTCCCTAGCATAATCTGCGATGAGGAGAATCAAACCCTCATGCAGCACTAGATTACTCTCTTTCTTCCTGTGCTCCGTTATACTATTATTCAGTGAACTCAACAGAAAATACGGAAGATAAATTTTCTTGCTGTGCCTAAAGTGATTTGCCAGTACAAAGTGCAGATTATAGATTTTGGAGTAGTGCCCATCGAGCATGAAATATTCAATTAGCACCTTTAGCATTTTAGCCCAAAATTCCTTGATTTCTGTTATATCCACATAATTCCCTTTGCTTTTTCTCATCAGGGCTTCTTCATCAACAATTTTAGGGAAAAGCTTAAAAGCTTTAGGTCCTAAATGCTTGTTGTCTCTATAGAAATGTATACCTTCCATGGATAAATAGTTAATTTTGGACATAATGGTGAGAGTGAGGGGGAAAGATTTTCCCCATAAATTGACTTTTCCATTTACCTAGCCATCAGCAAACATGGTAGTTAACTATTTATCGTAGCTGTGGAGCTTTTCCATATACTGAGTGACCCCTCCTTTCCTCAGCTTCTTCCAAACATTCTTCTCTTGTCTCCATTTCTCACAGTCGAAGGGCTCCTCTCTCCTCAGACCTTCTCCCATTTTTTTCTTTCTCTTTCTATTCTTGCTTAGATTCTTACCAATTATCCACATCTCAGAGCTTTTCTTTCTATTGATATTCAGTTCACTAGAAATTACCCAAAATCTATGTTTCATTAAAACAAAAATAATGATCCCACACTTCACCTTACATGCAACCCTCCTTGATAATTGTTTCATCCTTTTCATCACTATTTTAAGTGGTTTTTCCTTCCTTGTGATTAATTTTATCATAAGTGATTAGACATATGATCTCGGAGTTTAGATTTTCTTCCCCTCTGTTAGCACTTAAACCTGCAGATGGTTGAAATATTCAGAAACTTGTTGGACTCATGACTCATGTACTCCCAACAGCTGCATCTAGCAAAATTTAAATGCTAAGGTACTAAGGCTTTGAGCCTTCTTCACTTTCAGTGTAAAACTCAGGCGGGTTTACCTCTCAAATGCTTCTACAAACAATAATAGAATTGATTTATGTACTTGACATAGTCAATGCAATTCACAACATACAAATAAAAGTAAATGGATATAGTTTCTTGATCAAATGATGGTGAACAGATGCAAATCAAACTAAACCAGTGCCCTATCCATTGGGTTAGAGTCAAAATTGAACATCCATAAAATCCTATTAAAATAAAGATATTGAAATTCAAATAAATTGCCTAACAATTCATTCTACCAATTCCCAACCCTACCATCAGATTCATGTATTGACTTTCAAATCCCAGAGACCCCCCTAAAGGTTTTACTCTCTCCTTGAGAGAAACTCAAGTTCAACCCCTATATTCACCTTGTGAACAATGCATTAAACTAGCCTTACTAATTAATGCACAAGAAATTCAAAGAAGCCATACACAAAGACAAATAGAAATGGAAATGAAATTTCAGTATATTTGTATTAATTTTTAGCTATATCCATTACAATTTTAGCAAAAACATCAAAGAAAGTTAGGATCTATATTTAGTCTTCTTTACAATAAAACTTCGACCACCCTTACAAAAGAGCAAAAAACTGCTATATATACCACTAGCCATCTTGGAATCCATGAAAGGATGCAACAAGCTTTGGATGGCTAGGAAAATGACTTGCACTAAAGACAAAAAGTACAAAATCAAAAGGCAGTGATTATAGCAACATAAAGTAGTTAACAACTACTAATATCTTCACAGGTGGCACCTTCTTTTGGAGATATTTTAGAGCAGTTACTTTGATTTGTAGCATGAATGATGACCACCATTACAAGCTAACTTACATCATCTTATGTTTAAAACATGCTCTCCCTTGAAATCTGGATCAGGTGCCATGTGCATTCTATTCTTCTTCCTCTGCCTCTAGCTCCTGGACAGCTGGCTTCTTCTTCTTTTTCTTCACCATTTTGTCCTAAGC
The DNA here is from genome assembly GCA_027943335.1 of Chamaecyparis obtusa. Lineage (NCBI taxonomy): Eukaryota > Viridiplantae > Streptophyta > Pinopsida > Cupressales > Cupressaceae > Chamaecyparis > Chamaecyparis obtusa. The sequence continues at coordinate 43,805 of BSBK01007550.1, forward strand.
TACCACATCCTCATCAGATGGCCAATTATAGCTCTGTAGCTCCTGTAATGATTTGATATGTAGGTCCCATTTGGAATCAGTTGTAGCTTTAACCTCTACAAAAAATCATGTGCAATCACTTTCAACTTTGAACAAACTATCAATTATTCCATTGCATCCATCCAAGTCTAAAACATTATCACCACTAAGGAAAGCCTCTTTCCTAATCACCAATTAATCCATTGATGTCTTCCACTCATCCAAATAGACTACACTTCCATCACTTGCAAAAATAGAAGGTAAAAACTTATTGTAATCACTATCAAAAAAAGCCAACTTGGCCCTCACTTGATTGGACTTCCCCTTGAAAAAATTTGAAACAGAAATAACCAACCCAATCTTTCCATAAACCTCAGTTACTACCTTTGGGATATTAGGCCTATGTTCCTGCAAACCATCAAGTCTATCAAATAAAAAACTCCTCCTAGACCAAATCCTGTGAAGTGGCTCAAAAGCAGCCAGTGACTCATTTACTTTATCATTTGTCTTGTGTCACATGATGACTGATTGATGGACTAATTCCATCTTTTCTTTTATCTTGTTCTACCTATGTTGCACAACACAATTCGTAGTTTTCGGGGCCGCTTCTAGTCTTATTTTCTCCAAATCTTCCACTAGATGGTCAGGGATCTTAACCTCAGGTTAAGGAGGGGCTTCAATTGGCAAAGGTAGGGGAGGCACTATTTTAACTACTTCTTCAAGTTTTTCCCTTAACTCCTCCAATTCACCTTCCATCTTTTTGATCAACATAAGTTTTGAATCCCTATTCTTTGCAACCCTCATTGAGTTCTCAAAAAATTTATCATACCTCTCTGACAAATGGATAGTTTTAGCTTCATTGAGGTGAGCCAAATGGGTTACTTCCTTCGACATCTCTAGGTCAGTGTTATTTTGGATGGTCCAGACAATCTTGTTACCTTCTATTTTGTCTTCAATTATTACTAGAGATGGTTTCTGAGTTCTTGGGGCCAAAGACCAAAGTGCAACAGCTTGCGATTTAGGGTCATAACCACTCCCTCTGATCATGTCATCAATATGCACTTCATATGACAAGCTTCCCTCTGGTTTCTTTCTAATTTGGTTAATGATAAAGAAGAAGTCAAATCCCATCCAGGAGTTAGAACCATGCCACTTGTTTTAACCATTTCTCTTGCTTCCTCCACAGTGATCCTTTCAAGACTGGGATCATATGTTGTAAGAGCCCTAAGAGTCTCTTCACTTGGTTCCATACCTTCAGGCAAAGACCTCTTCACTTCCTCATGTTTCCTCCAGATAAGGAAATCTCTGAGTTCTTTGCTTTGGATAAACTAGTCATCACTGAGAAATTCTTCTTGGTATAATTCTCTTTCATCCTGTCCCAACAATAAGGCCAAGTCCCCCATTTCTTGCATCACCATCTTCTTTCCTTCCCTGATAGCCTTTCTCAATTGATGGTGATAGGCCCTCCTACCATGCACAAGGACTGAAGCACTATCCAATACCTTCTTTTGTTTCTTCTTCTCAGAAGGTTCACCAACCTCAATTTTTTGTTGTTTCAATGGTGGCTCTGAGATAGCCTCCACCTCTGTTGGATCTTGGGTTAGGTCAATAATTGGTCCTTCCCTTGCTAGAGGTGGACTGCTACCTTCCTATGATTCATTGGTGAATTCTTCATTTTCAGAGGTGGAATAGTTCCTCAGCACCTCCAACTTCTCCTCAATTAGCCCTTCCAACTGGCTAGACAAGGGACCATGCATTTCTATCATTTTTCCCATTCTTTACAAGTATGAGAGTTCAGGGAAAAAACCACCAAAAGGAATTCCAACTGTCTTCAATTGAGTCTCCAAGTCTAGTAAATCAAAATACTTACTCCATCTTCTCTTTTGTTCATCAAAATCCAACACATTTCTTATTACATCCTCCTCATCAAGGGCCTCATGATCTCTAATTGTTCTAATGCTAGGAATCAAAGTCATCCTAGCCATTCAGATGAAACCCTCAGAATCAACATACCGGTAGGTACCTGCAATCATCTTAAAATGATTGAGCTAGCCACTAACCTGATCTAGTGCCCTTTTCCAATGAAAAAGCTATCAAACTTGAATTTCCTGGGTATGAAAGCACCCTTCCTATGAGGCCCTAGGTGCTCTCTGTCAATCCACATTAATTTCCAATTAAACTCCATCATGGCTACCCTAGGAGGTACATATCTTGGAAGCAGGTGTGGGGGCTGAGGGCACCCATATACTCTGATAACTATGGAATTGTCCCCTAGGTAGAAAGCTCCCTAATTGTCATTTCCTAGCCAATTGTCCTCATATTGCAATGGTCTTAAAACCCTCAACACCCTCATTGGAAACCTCACAACATTTGTGCCTAACATTTCAAGTATTGGATGGACAAAGTAATTCTAAAAAATGGAGAAGTCACACTCATTAGATGTGATATTCCAAACCCTCAACCAATACTGCATTGGGTTGGGAGTGGCCTTAAAATGGGTCTCAATCTTCAATACCCTTGTATCAAAATCATTAACATGGTGGTACGAAATCAAATGCATAAGAAGGGAGTAATGCATGAACCTAATAGGTCTTTTCTTCTCCTTGACAGACACAAACCCTTCATGCATCCTATTGATTATATACTAGATATAATCATAATCTATTTTGGTATGAGAATTCTGAATGTCCAAGATTATTATTAAGAGATCAGCAGGCAATTTCTCATCATCCCCATCTATTCCCAGAACCCTACACAGCCCATGACACAAGAGTTTCATATAACAATTGAGGGGTTCAAAAGAATAAGGGGCATTCATACCTGGCGGGAGAGGGCCTATGTATTTATCATGCTTGGGCATGTGCCTAACTATTTGGCTCTTTATTGACCCTACATTACTAGCATATTTTTCCCTTTCCTTCTTTAAGTCAATTTCAGTGGAGGAGGAGGAATAGAAATTGAAGGTTCTCATGAAAGACCCCCTATCTAAAGAGATAAACACAAATTGGTCTTCACACCTAATGCATCTAGAAATCAGGTCATACAACCTAGCCATCTCAATGATTAAGTCAACATCTAAAAACACATTAGGCACAATTAACTTTTCCATTTCCAACATCCAGGCATTGCAAATAGGTATAGGTCTACTCCTATTATTGTAAAAATATGAGAACAAGGAAAAACCAGAACCTGCAGGAGTAATAGGGTCCCTACATTTGTCCATGAGATCCTCAAATGTTATGTCAATGACCTTCTTGTTTTGATTCAAACCAAGAAGTAGCTTGACAAACTCCTCTGAGTAATTTGGCTTTCCTTTATCCTCTCCACTTTGTTCTTTTACAGCCCCACTGGATGATGCACCACTCATCACAAGATGACTCATCTTGATAGAGTAGGAAATTCTCATCTTTGCAACTTTCGCTATCCGTAGCATGGATGCTGACAGGATGATTTAAAAAATAAAAAATAGGACGTGAGAGAAATGATCATGGCTTGTTTGCATTAAAACCCTTAATTAATGATGGAAACCCTCATGAAAACTTGATTGGACAGCTTTCTACTTTTTTCCAACTTGGCATGGTACTTGTTCCACATCGCAACGGCTCATAACACTGACTGGCATGAAAACTCAACTAGACAGAATTTAGCAACTATGTGAACAAAGGATCTCATGATCTCAGAAAGAAATGCTAACCCAAGGTTAAGTCAGGAGATCACGTGACAAGACTATTCGCTTAATCTCAGAAGGATTTCATAACTCATGGCTTTACTTAGAGATTTTGCGACCACGGTTGATCCTACAGATGATCAATAGTCCAAGGGAAACCCTTTAAAAAAAAAAAACAATTCACATTAATCCCTGCCCAACTCAGAGATTCAATGACTAAAGACTTCGCCAGTTCTCAGAAATATTTCTTTAACTCAACACTTATCTAGAGAATCAATGAACAAGGCTATCTTGCATTCTCAAGAAGAAACGCTTAACTACAGTCAAGCTTTGAGAATGAGCGAATGACATCTACCTCCAATTCGCTGAACACTTTTTACACCATGGGTTACATTATGAGATTATGCGTTGACCATTGATCTTCAACATAATCAACGGTTATCGCTAAATCACCCAAAGACTTTGACCATCACTTTTTATTATGAGAATCATAGACCATTGATAAAACACTTATCTTTTCCTTTGTTTTCCAAGTCGTTGAATCATTTAGAACCTCACTAATTAACTCTGAGATTCCACGAACACTTCATTCGCTTAATCGCTAAATAACTTAGTGCACCACCACCTTTCTTGAGATTAAGAGACAAATGAAAACTTAAACCATTCACCAAAATTCATTGTCAAAGTTGCCAAACTTAGAGAGCATGAAATCATGACTCAATTGCTAGATTGCTAAATGATTTTGAGTAGGACCCAGTCTTTGTGAGATTAAAACATAAGCATCAGATGAAGGGACAATCAACGACGTTCACTAGTTTGCTGAGGAAATTTGAACATAACTGCCCGATTTAGAGAACCAAAGATAACTTTTGCACCAAGTCACTGAATGTTAACAGGTTACCGCCAAATATCAAGCGAATAGGAGACCATGCAGTCAATGGATCGCTAGATGAAAACTTAACTATTGGCCAGACTTGGAGACTTAGCGACAAACATGAAAAATGGCAAGGGCAAATAACATTCGCTAGTTCGTTGGATGAAAAAGAAACATGAAACAATATTAAGTGATTCAGTGAACACCTTAGAGGGAAATAATCACGTGCACACATATGACTTAAGTGGCCAAAAAGGTAACGTGGAAACATAAAGATTAGGGCACACTCAAAACCAACCAAGGAAATAACCATTTCAGAACAAAAATGTCAAACACAAGGGTTTCTTTCATAGAATTATTGCAACATTTTTAGGGAAACCTAAACCCTAAACTAGACATTTTCATAGGCCAGGACATTGAAACAAGACCAAAAACAAAGATCTTAGAAAACCTAAAATATACCCAATAGTGGCTCTATTTGAGGATGCTTGAATGCAAGTTCATAGCAAGAAACCATGAATCTTTGGGAGGCAGACCACAAAACCCTAACCTAAAACAGGAAAGCAAACACACCTATACATATATACAAAACTACTGTGCATGGAAAAATAGAATCAGTTGAAGAAATATTTTAGGAATTGTCCATGCACTGGCAACTCCTGTTCCTCACCATCTAGATTTCTGAGGAAGTATGAATCCTTTCCATGAATATGATGAATAATGAAAGGTCCTAACCACAAGGATTCAAACTTTTTATGTTTTCCTTTGTCCTCAGCCCTGGCATTCCATTGCAAAACCATATCATTTGGTTGAAACTTTCTAGTAGTAGCTCTTTTGTCAAACAGATAGTTCATTTTTTGTTGTAGTTTTATATTCTCCGTCTAACCTTCTCGTCTAATCTCATCCAACTCCACCAGTTGGATCATCCTATCTTGCAATGGATCACTGACTTCTATCTCTTCTTCTCTCATGAACTGATAGATAGGCAACCAATTATTTATAGGGAGCCTAGACTTTACACCATATACCATTTTGAAAGGAGATTTGCTTGTTGCTTTCTTTTCACTAATTCTGTCAACCCACAATGCCAACTTTAATTTCACATGCCACATCCTTTTATTCTTTTCCAGGATCTTTTTTAGAATTTGCAGGATACTCTTGTTACTAGATTATGCTTGCCCATTTTCCTGTGGATGGTATGGGGATGAATAGGACATAACTATTCCCATTTCAGCACAAAAATCAGTGAATTCTTGTGACCTAAAGCTCATAGCGTTATCCATTACTAATTTCATGGGAACACCAAACCTGGTAATAATGTTATTCATCAAGAATTCAACAACTACTGTACTAGTTTCCTTTTTAGTTTGGATAGCCTCTATCCACTTAGTAAAATAATCAGTTGCCACCAAAATGTGACTATGTCCACCACTATATTTCTCTAAGAATTCCCCAATGAAATCCATGCCCCACATAGCAAAAGGGCCCTCTACAACCACAAGGTTTAACAAAAAAGCACCTAAAAATTTTAGTTTCTTTGAAAACCTCTGGCATGATTCACATTTTCTGACATATGAGTGGGTATCCTTAAATAAGACCAGCCAGTAATAGCCAGCTCTCAAAATTTAATGAGCTGTAGACCTAGCTGAATGATGCCCTCCACACATCCCAGAGTGCATTTCCTTTAAAACCTTCTCAGATTGACACTTATCTAAGCAAAAGAGCAATAATCCATCATTGTCTTTCCAAAATAAATCATCCTGTATTAAAACATAGCTTTGAGCCTGCAACCTCAAACTCCTCTTTTGGTTTTCATTCAAACCTTGCGGACAAGCAGCATTTTTGAGAAAATGAACAATATTGGCATACCATGGTTGCATTTCTATACTTGTCATTTTTTCCTCACCAATGGCTACATTGTTTACTTGTACCAGGTCAATGTTTTCCTCTATCATGAGCTTAGCTAATCCCAGACCTCTCACAATCTTGGTTATGTGGAGTTCAATGTCAAACTCTTGAATCCTATTGATCCATTTACACCTCTTCCTAGTAACCTCACTCTGACTCAAAATATCTTTTACTGCTACGTGTGGAACATATGCATTTACTTTTGCACATACCAGATAAGGTCCAAAAGTGTTAACTACCTTTACTAGTGCATATGTCTGTTTCTCCATTAATTCATAATTAAGTTTAGCAGATTGCAGTGATTTACTGAAAAAAGCAATAGGATGCTCAAACCCTTCTCCATCCTTTTGTAACAAAATAGCAGCAATAGTATGAAAAGATGCAAAGGAAAATAGAGAAAATTGTTTTGAATAGTCAGGGGATATTAAAATAGCAGCCTCTTGGATTGCTTGTTTGATTTTATCAAAGGCCTGCTGAGTTTCAGTGTTCCAACCAAACTTGACATCTTTCTTCAAAAGCTTCACAATGGGTTTAACCAACTCTGCAAAATTGGCAATAAATCTCCTAACAAAATTAATTTTTCCAAGAAAAGATTGCACACCTTTGAAATTTTTTGGGGGAAGGACCTTTCTAATGGCTTCCACTCTTTCTGGATCAATCCTAACCCCTTCTTTGGATAGTATATGACCAAGCAATTTTCCCTTAGTTACAACAAATTGGCATTTCTTGGGATTTAGTGAGATGCCAAACTCCAGAGCCTTGACAACCATCAAGACATTGATTAGTTCTTTAAATGCAACATCCATTCTTCTTTGAAAAGTTGCTCCATCATTCTTCAAGCCAAAAGGCATGCGAACATATACATAAGTTCCCCAAGGGGTAGTGAACGTTGTTTTGAATTGCTCAGACTCTTTAACCAAAACTTGGTTATATCCTGAAAACCCATCCATCATAGATAATAACTCACAACCAGTAACTCTGTGTAACATAGCCTCCATGTTAGGCAATCCATAATTGTCTTTGAGAGATGCAACATTTAAATTCTTGAAGTCAACATAGAGTCTAATGTCACCATTCTTTTTTCTTACTGGTACAAGGTTAGAGACCTAAGAAGAATGCCTAATGGGCTCAATGATGCCAACATCTCTCAATTTTTTTAATTAAGCATGGATATTTGTTGCTAACAAAGGGTTGATAGGTCTATGCTTCTATTTGAATGGCTTAGTTTCTTCCTTTAGAGGGATCTCATGTTGAAACAAGTCAGCTCTATATGCCTTAAGATCATCATAGGACCAAGCAAAAATATGCTTGTATCTTTTCAGAAGTCTTATCAAATTTCCTCTGACCTCTCTACTCAACTTTTTCCCGATGTATACCATTTGAGGGGAAGTTTCAAATCCTAAGTTTATTTCCTCCAGGTCTTCCATTTTTGTGTTAGACTTTTGAGACAAGTAACCATCATTTATTTTAAACATTCCTTCTAACTCCACCAACCCCTTTGGGATGTGATTAGAAGGTAATTGTACTATCTCATTTCCCATAATACACTCTTTCCCCTCAACACACTATTGTGCCTCATTAAAATCTATTTGTTTCCCATCATACTAATCTAGACCCTAAAGAAACCTAAGGATATCAAAATCATCCTCAAAGACTTGCTAATTATATACATTGTCAGGAACTATAGGCCTAATTTTGATTTCTAACACGGACACACCAATGAGGGTAATATCATTATTTTTAAGGGCAACATCAGCAAGAAAATCTGCCATGATATTATTGGACCTTTCTACCCAAATGTAATTGAAAGCCTCAAAGAATTCTAGTCTATCCTAGACAGCATGTTTATACAATTTCAATCTCTCATCCTTGGCATCATACTTAGACCTTACTTGAGCTATAACTAATTGGGAATCATCATGGACATTTAAACATTTGATACCATGCTTTATACAAACATCTAATCCCAATAACAAAGCCTCATATTTAGCAGTATTATTAGTGCATTCAAAGGTCAACAAGAAAGAGTACTTAAATGTAATACCTGATGGGGAAATGAAGACAACACCAGCCCCTGATCCCTCCTTGGAGCACCCACCATCAAAGAATATTTTCCAAAGTCCTCTACTACAACATTAACTCATCAACTATTGGATCTGTGTTCTTCATCTGAGGCAATATTTCTTCAATCATGAAGTTATTCATGTCAATGTCCACAAAGCAATCTAGGCCCTCTGGAGCAACCTTTTCAACCATGACTAAAGAACAGGGCTCCCTATACAACTTAACCTCAGTCCCATTAACTAGGATTGTAGCGTATGACAAATCCAATTGCAACTTTCCACCAACTGCAGTGGCCCATTGCCTTGACAGTAGCATGCCATAATGAGGTTTTGTATCAACAACAACCACATCCATTTTGTAAGTGGCCTCTGGGAAAGAAGCAATCTTTACTTCAATTCCAATTAGAGTTCCTACAATAGGTACTACACTATTATCCATAGCATAGCATCTTCCATTAGATGTGTCAACTTGCAATCCTAGTTCTTTCATCACATGATAGGGCATTACAGTTGTAGCAGCACCAGAATCAATCATACAATTTTTCAACAGAAAATTATTTACTACCAGTGTAACATAGAAGGGATCAATAGAAGAGGGCTCTTGTGTCACAATGCTTCCAACACATGCATTTGAAATTTTATCAATTGAAACATCTAAATTCCCCTTTTCTTGCATATCAGGGATTTCCCATTGTTGACTTATGAGAGCTAGGGCTGCTGTCTTGTGTTCCTCAATTTTCAACATTTCAAGAAAAGTTATGGAAACCTTCATTTGGGATAAAGCATATCTCATATCAAATGTAGGATGATCAGCAAAAAAACCAAGACAATCTTTTGGCCTACCAACTTTCATTTTACCCTTGTTAACAATAACTTCCTCATTCCTTTTCTTTTCATTCACAAGCCCTTCCTTCTTATTATTTACAACATTAGGCTTTGGGGAGTCCTTAATCTGAAGGTTATCCTTAACAAATATTGACCTAGGGACTCCTTGATCAGTATCCACCTTTCTATTTCTCAAATTGTATGAGGATTTGGCCTAAGTTATAGTAGTCACAGTTAAAGTTCTAATTTCCTCATCATTAGGTTTTCTCCATTTCTTTTCATCTAACCCTGATTCTACCATATGAGCTTTACAACTCTCATTGTCAGACTTGTCACAATCAGAGTGAGTAAATACTTGCTATTCATAGTCTGAGAGGAACTTCCTTTTATGATCAACATTAGAACAGATCTCTTCATCTTCTAAAGATAAGAGATCCCCCATTACTTCAATAGTAAACATGTTAATAGAAAGCTTTTCAGATTCTTCATAATCTCTTGCATATGAATCACTAGCCCCTTCTCCCAAGGCCTGAGCCACAACACATTGGAAGGGTGAATGAGGCATATTACAAGCCATACACCAAAGGGTATTTTCCACATTCTATGTTGTGTTTTTCTTCAAAGGATCTGGTGTATCTCTCCCCTTTTGAGGTTCATTAGTATCAGGGACAGGCCTCCCATCTTTCTAATTTGTCTGATAGGGCATATCTCACAAATTTGGGAGTTTATCCTGCCTTTGATAAGGTGGTCTTGCATCTTGAAAATTTCTACCACCCTTTTCAAACTTTGTTGGGAAGTCTTTGGTAATACGAACTCCTTTGTCCATTTTATCATCATCTCTGGATGGTCTTGCAGGTTGTCACCTAATTTCCTTCCACAATCTACCCTCATCTCTTTTATACATCTGACCAAATGCCTTCCAGTTTCTTTCAATATTTATGGCTAATTTAAAGGCATCCCTCAGGGTATGAGGATTCTTATCTCTTAGGAGATAATACATCTTACCATCCATAGAATTAAAATAAGTGGTCATGCAAACAACATCATCTAACCTCAATACTTGAAACAATTTGTACATAGCCTTTTGGAATCTGCTATTAAACTCCAACATGCTCTCATTGTAATATTTTTTGATATTGTTAAACTCATTGAGCATGTAACTTGAGTTCACATGTTCTGAATACTACTCCTTGAAACATTTAACAAACTCATCCCAAGATGCAATACTATTCTCAGGCATACCCCTATACCAATCCATGGCATCTTCAATCAATGACTGAACAAAGAGCTTCATTATGACATCTTCATTATCAATCTCATAATCATTAATTTTATTTGAGAAAAATTTTAGATGTTCTTCATAGGTAATCACATTGTTTCTAGTGAATAATGGGATTTTCTTTCTAATCTCATTAGCGATAGCATTAGGTTGACCAAGGATGCCATCAAAGAATAAAGGCCTATACCTATCCAGATGAACTGGTCTCCTTTGGAAATTTGGTTGAACCAAAGGGGTTGCCCCAACATTTTGACAAGATACATTTCCCATCATACCACCAGCTATGAGGGGAACTTGATTAGTATTCAAAATTGGTCCACATACATTTTGTCCAAGATGAGAGGCTTGAGGATTTGGAAGTGAATTGCAAGGCTGATTGAGTGGGATCATTCCTAAAATGATAGGGATAGAGCTACTAGTAGATGTGTTTATATTGGCATGCAAGAAAGAAATATTTCTCTTCATCTCATCCGCAGCAGCCTTCAACTCTAATTTCTCAAGCTAGAGAGCCAAATCCTCTTTAGCCTTTCTAGCCTTTTCCAAATCTATGCTTGTTTGGGAAGGTACACCAAGAATAAAAATAATTTTCTTAGGCTCATTAATATTCACACCCACCACCTTTTGTTTTCCCTTATCAGGGATTTCCTTTCTGGCATTTTTAATGTCCTCATTCCTTAGGATTTCAGATGGGTGCAATTGCCAGAGAACATGTCCTATTCCCTCAAACTCATCATGGTTAGGCTTAACACCTTCATCCTAATTTCTGAGAACCTCCATATCACTGAACAATTCTATATCTAGACCCCAAACATCCTTGCTTAGATCCTTAGCCTGAATCTCATTTTTCTTGGTTTTTTTGATGAGTTCTTGCCTTTCCAAAAGCAATTCATAAATTTTTTGTTCCCTTACCTTCCCTCTATTTTCAATCTCTTCCAGTTGTTCATGCTCCTTTTTTTTTAAAGCAATCACTTCCTCTCTTAATTTTTCTGAATCATACGAGGCAGTTTCAGTAGGATAAGTTTCTCTCTGTTTCTCTAAGGTTTCTCTCGCAGAGAAATAACATACTTCTGTGATCTCTTCTTCTTGGATAAAGTGTGTGCTAGGAATGACTTTCTTAACATGTTCAGGGTCGTCAGAAGAGGAGGAAGCTTCATGGGAGAGTGGTTTAGGGATTCTATCTCTCGAAGGTCCTGGGGAGTTAGCATTAATGTGATTTCTCCTAGACCACTGATTTCTACCAGGTGTATGAAGCTCATCACCCATATTATTCTCTGGGTGGTCCTTGAAATAAGATCTAGTGAACCTCTGCTGACTCATGGTATGTCACAACAAGATATATCAAAAGTTACAAATACCAGCAATTGGTAAACATAGATTATCAAAGTCACCACCCACTAACAAGTGGGAATCAAATTATTATGCTGGCCTACAAAAACATAATAGACATTGTTGGACAAATCTATTGTATGTTCTTATTCAAGTGTCCCCAGCAGAGTCGCCAATTTTGTTAGCACTTAAACCTGCATATATTTTGAATATTCAAAAATTTATTGGACTCGTGACTCATGCACTCCCAACAACTGCATCTAGCAAAATTTAAATGCTAAGGTACTAAGGCTTTGAGCCTTCTTCACTTTCAGTGTAAAACTTAGGTAGGTTTACCTCTCAAATGCTTCTAGAAAGCATAATAGAATTGATCTATGTACTTGACATAGTCAATGCAATTCAAAACATACAAGTAAAATTAAATGGATATGGTTTCTTGATCAAATGATGGTGAACAGATGCAAATCAAACTAAACCAGTGCCCTATCCATTGGGCTAGAGCCAAAATTGAACATCCACAAAATCCTATTAACATAAAGATACTAAAATTCAAATAAATTGCCTAAAAATTCATTATCCCAATTCCCAACCCTTCCATCAGATTCATGTATTGAATTTCAAATCCCAGAGACCTCCCTGAAGTTTTTACTCTCTCCTTCAGAGAAACTCGAGTTCAGCCCCTATATTCACCTTGTGAACAATGCATTAAACTAGCCTTACTAATTAATGCACAAGAAATTCAAAGCATCCATACACAAAGACAACTGTAAATGGAAATGAAATTTTAGTATATTTGTATTAATTTTTAGCTATATCCATTACAATTTTAGCAAAAACATCAAAGAAAGTTAGGATATATATTTAGTCTTCTTTACAATAAAACTTTGACCGCCCTCACAAAAGAGCAAAAACCTACTATATATACCACTAGCCATCTTGGAATCCATGAAAGGATGCAACAAGCTTCAGATGGCTAGGACAATGACTTGCACTAAAGACAAAAAGTACAAAATCAAAAGGCAGTGATTACAACAACAAAAAGTAGTTAACAACTACTAATATCTTCACAGGTGGCACCTTCATCTGGAGATATTTCAGAGCAGTTACTTTGATTTGTAGCATGAATGATGACCGCCATTACAGGCTAACTTACATCATCTTATGTTTAAAACATGCTCTCCCTTGAATTCTGGATTAGGTGCCTTGTGCATTCTATTCTTCTTCCTCTGCCTCTAGCTCCTGGACAGCTGACTTCTTCTTTTTCTTCACCATTTTGTCCCAAGTTGCCACATCATCATCAAATGGATAATTATAGCTCTGCAGCTCCTATAACGATCTGATATGTAGGTCCCATTTGGAATTAGTTGTAGCTTTAACCTCTGCAAAAATCCATGTGTAATCACTTTCAACTTTGAACAAACTATCAATAATTCCATTGCACCCATCCAAGTCTAAAACATTATCACCTCTAAGGAAAGCCTCTTGCCTAATCACCAACTGATCCATTGGTGTCTTCCACTCATCCAAACTAACTACAATTCAATCACTTGCAAAAATAGAACGTAAAAACTTACTGTAATCACTATCAAAAATAGCCAACTTGGCCCTCACTTGATTGGACTTCCCCTTGAAAAACTTTGAAATAGAAATAACCAATCCAAACTTTTCATAAACTTCAATTACTACCTCAAGGATATTAGGCCTATGTTCCTAAAAACCATCAACTTTATCAAATAACAAACTCCTCCCGGACCAAATGTTGTGAAGTGGCTCCAAAGCAGCCAGTGACTTGTTTACTTTATCATTTGTCTTATGTAACATGATGACTGACTGAGGGACTGATTCCATCTTTTCTTTTATCTTGTTCTACCTATATTTTTTCTCCAAATCTTCCACTAGATGGTCAGGGATCTCAACCTCAAGTTGAGGAGGGGCTTCAATTTGAAAAGGTGGGGGAGGCACTATTTTAACTGCTTCTTCAAATTTTTCCCTTTACTCCTCCAATTCACCTTCCATCTTTTTGATCAACATAAGTTTTGAATGTTGGAAATATTCAGGAATTAACCAAGTTACTGAGAGGGGAGGGGTGAATCAGTAACTCCAAATTTTCTTTCAATAATAGATGTATTAACATATAGTTCACTTTATCCTTTTGCATATAGAAAGCATGAAACTTAAAAGCATTCACAACAATGACACATAGAATTGGTTACCCAGAAACCTTCCAAAAGAAAGTAAAACTGGGGTGGGGATGAAACCCACAAAGCTTTAGTACTGCAGTATAAAGTTGGCCGATTAAGGCTTACATTGATCACTTCTGATGATTTGCCCTGCTAGGAGCAATAAGGACTGCTAGGTCCACCTTGTTAGAGGTTTTACAAACATACAATGAAGTATGCACTCGGTAAAGAGATTTTACAAAGACTGTTAAGTCTACCCGGTTAAAGGATTTCAAGTTGATTCACCTGTTAGGATGAAATAGTAGATCTCTTGCTTTGCAACTGGATTGCTGATTGAGAGTCGCTGATGTACTGATCACCTTCTATGATGGATTTGTCTTTGTTGCTTCTTATACTGCTGTAGCCCTTTGTAATTCACTTATCTCTGCCTTTTATCTCTTATCTTTTTTTCACATTCATACTACTTGGTATTTGTACAACATTGTTTATATACAAGTCTAAACAATTAATTACAATGACAAAGTCGGCTTGACAAATAAACATAAGTGCTACTAAGTTGGCCCAAGTATGGTTACACGGTTCCTACAAACTAACTCAGTGACTTTCTGATACTTGGTGTCCACTGCATTACTCAGCATCGTCATGCACTTGGTAGAAGTGAAGGCATGGTTCATACTAACCACTCGGTAAGTTTCAAACTTGGTAAATACTTGTGACTCGGTAGACATAATGTTACTCGGTTTACACTATCCTACTCAATTTGCACTGTCCTACTTGGTTTGCACTGTTCTACTCGGTTTGCATTGTTCTGCTCGGTTTGCACTGTCCTGCTCGGTTTGCACTGTTCTGCTCGGTTTGCACTATTCTACTCGATTTGCACTCAGGATGCAAATAAGTGTTTTCACTAGTGGCAATCCTTCTTAATGCCAACAATCTCCCCCTTTGGCATTAGTGACAAAAACACTTATTGCCCAAAACTTATATACATGAATCATGCTGAGATTTATTTTGATTTTTCAAAATTTGTCTTTGTCATAGGGCTTTATAAATTATCTCCCCCTTTCAATGTGCTAACTTTTTCTTCTTTTCTTCTATACATATCTCCCCCTTTTTTACGATAATGCCAAAGGTGTATATACAAGTGTTTTACAGGGAGAATCCAAAATTTGATAGAAAAATAGAATGTACCTTCATTATCAATGCCAGGGTTCTGTCCCAATTTTATTGCAGAATCTTGCATGTTTGGATTGCAATTTGGACTTCTGCAGAGAGTGTAATCATGTGATCTGCTATTGAGAACTGATTGTCATGAATTAATGTTTTGGAATGTTCAATGTGCTTATACATTGTATTCATGATGGGAAGGATCATGTTCTGAATGTCTAGCAGTGTGGACCGGATCCTTGTGTCTTCTTTTAGTAGTTCTGACTGCATATTTGATAGGAATGAGATTTTCATGTGATGAGCAGAGTTTGAACTTGGTTCAAGTTGCAGCTTCTGTATGCTAATCTTCAAATCCTCATCAATTTTATTGATTTTATCCTTGACATCCTTGGTGAACTCGGCAACATCGCATAGTTTGGCCAAAAGAGAGGTAACATTTGAATAGGAAGATTCAATGTTTGTCAAAACTGAAGACAATTCTGCTTGATTAATAGCTATGTGTTGAGCAATGTGCTCAAGCACTTTATTGTTGAATTTCTTCTCGGCTTTTTCAACTAACTTGTCTGTCCCAGATGAATCCTCATTGTACTTATTTACTGCTTTTGCTAATTGTAACAAAACATGTTGAGAGGAGTCTACTTCAATACCTAATGCTTCTGACAAAATGTCCTTAGCATCCTTAATGATTTTATATTCCTTGTCTCTCTCCTCTTTAAGCTTCTTTTGCTTCGCTTTCCTTTGGAGGATTTCACCTATATTTTGCATTTGATCCACTGATAGATTTGCAAAATCCAATGTTGGAATCTCTATTTCCTCATCTAGGTCTATATCCTCTACTATATTCTTGCCCAAAAATCTTATACTCGGTTGAGCCTTAGGCTTATCTATACTTAATGCCTTAGTAGTAGTGACAGTAGACATAGTAGGACTGGCTATAAAGAATGGTATACTATCTACTGGAGAACTTGAAGTATTTACACTTGTAGAATCAAAAACTAGAATACTTACTGCTAGAAAACTTGATGAAATAGGAGACTGCAACTCGATAGAAGAAATGGTAGTTACTTCTGTTGTTGCTATAGGTGATTGGACAAATGTTGAAGTTGTCACAACCATGCTTGAAGATGTCTCCAGGCTAGATGTAGTAACTTTTGCTGGAGAGGTAGGAAGTGATGCAATGACTTCTGCCGCTATCCTCACGGTATCATCTACCTCAGTGGCTTCTTCCTGTTCATCACTGTCATCTTCAATGTCTTTTATTATAACTGATTCAGTACTCAGTTGGTGAAGATGGTATATGTTCTTCCATGTGGCATTTGCAATCTTCACAACCGATTCAATATTGTTAATCAGAATTAAACAAGTATTGAACTTCAGTGTCATCTTATTTTCATTCTCCTTCAGTGCCTTCTTTATTTCATCATTTTTCAAGCTGGGCATTAACTATTTTAGGGTTTGATCAAATATGTCTATTACAGTTTGCCTTGCATTGGCCCATCTCATTTTTACTTGATCTAATAAAGCTCCTAGAATCTATTGGGCTATTTCATCAGGAGAGTATTTCCACTGTCCCATCTTTTCAATGACAGCATCTTCAATCTCCTTTTGTTCTGTTTCCGATCTTGTTTCATATTTTAAAGATTTTATATTACTTACTCCAGATCCTGATCCTTCTCTCAAAAGTTTGATCTTCTCTTGAAGGGTTAGAGGAGGCTTTTTGAATATTATATCTTTGTCCTTTTTGTCTGCCTTACCCCTTGCACTTCTCCTTGTAAATACGGCAGTGGGAGGCTTAGGTGCCTTGGTAATGAATACCTTTCCTTTCTTCTTTGCAAGTTCTGGTTCCTCTGTTTTCTCATCCTTTTTCTCTTCTTCTTCAGTGTCTTCTCCTCTGTCCTCGGTTAGCATTTGCATTTTGGCTATCCTCTTTTTTCCTTTATTTACTACCTGTGGAAGCTTTATACTTAATTCAATTCTCACTTTTGCTTCTTCATATGTCCCAAAATATGGAGCTTTGGGATTAACAGGTTGATTAAGGAGGGCTTCAATGATATTCTTTGTTTCATCAATGTTTACCTCATAAGGAAGAGGTTTTACATGTACAATCCTCAGTTTAGTTGTTTGAATGTATACTCTGTCACAGTCCACCATGAAACAAATATCATCCTTATAATCCTCCACCAACTTCTGTGGAATCCAGAATCTGTTGTTCATTTTCTCCTTGAAAGACTCAAAATAACTATCCATGATGTTCTCAAAATTTTCACCCATTTTTGAAATATATTCATTTATCTCATAAAGAATTGGCACATCCTTTCTCCATACTACTTTTCCTTTGGAAGGGAAGAATTTCTGAACATAGAAAAATAAACAGACCAGTAGAGATCCAAACTTACATGGATTATTTTTGGAAGTTTGAATGCTTTCCATGTTCTTGTTAAACTGTTTTAACAACAAATCTGCAAGGTCAAATGATAAATTATTCTTTACCACCTTGTATGCTAGGTCTATGGCTTCGCATGAAACACTATTCTGTCAACTTGAACTGTATATTTTATGAGCAATGATGTGTGTTCCAAACTTCAGTTCAGCATCAGTAATGATGCTTACTTTCATGCCTCTACCGTCCCACTCAGCTAGGGTTTTCTTCTCCAGCTCCGGCCGACCTAGGGTTTTGGTAGTTTTAACTTTGTTTAACATGGGAAGACTGGTGATTTGGTGAATCATCTTCTTAGTGATCTCTATGGGTTGCTCAAGCCAAATCTTGCCTTCATGTACACAGCTGAGAATGTATCTAACCCATTTCTCCTAAAATTTTTGAGGTAAATGTGTAATGTGAACTAATCCCTTGTCTTCCAGATGTTTGTGCTCAGGTTTTAGAACACCATTTACACACAGTTCCTCATGCACAATATCTAGCTCTAGGTTTCCCATCTCTTGAATTGCACAATTGAAATGATTGTGAATATCGTTAACAAGTAGTACCTTAGGAGGAATCTGAGATTGAGCTCCATTCGGGTCTAGGGCTGCTGCAATTGCAGGCACGAGTTTGAAATCTGATGCTCTCCATTCCCCTTGGATTATCATTTCTGATCCTTTCTTTGTTGAAGCACTGGATGATGCCATGGTAGCTCACAGAGAATTCTTTTCGCAAAAGTGTTTGAATCGCTGGATTGCTCTGGAAATTTTTTGCTCTCAAAATGCTAAAGTTCGCGGTGAAGAATGAGTTTGATTTCTTGCCTTTTGTTTACAACTCTGTCATTAATGCTTAGTAGAAATTAGGGTATGAATTCTGACAGACTGTCACCCACTATGAATTAATTTCTTGGTAAAGACTTCACAACTTGGTGAACTTGAGAATTCAAATTGCTCCGACCTTGCTCGGTAATCATATTAGACACCTCCCGAACTCGCTCGGTGAAAACTGATACCGACCTTCCTGTGATCTTATTGCATCTTGTATGCCAATTTAGATCTTTCTTTTAATTCGGTTCTAGAACTGCTTGAAATTTATCTATGAGAATACAGTTCCAGTGCTTTCTTGGGAATTTAGTTTGAGTCGGTAGAGCCACCCATGCCATTACTTGGACTGGTTTGCTTGGTAGATTTAGGAACCCACTGTTGTCTCATCTGTTTCCTGACCTTAGTTGCTTCATTCTTCTTTCCATCTTCAACTTCACTAGCATTCATGCAATTTCTGGCTATATGACCGAGTTTAGTGCATTTGAAACATCTTATGGTAGTATCTCTTTTCCTTAGATGATGTTTTATGCAGTTCATGCTAATGTGTCCATATTCTCCACAGTAATGACATCTACACCAAGTGTTGTAATCCCATCCAAACATTGCTTTCATAATTTGTTCTGCTGGATTGAATGTTTTGGATCTGCACTCGGATGCCTTGTGACCTTGTTTGTTGCATTTGTGACAATTACCTTTGAATCTTGGTTTTTCCCTGCATTCATCTGCTTTGTGACCATGCTGATTGCAGTTGTAGCATTTTCCATTGAATTCTACTTTTTCATTGCTCCAATATTTATTTGAAGTATGTCCTATTTTTCCACAATGATTACAAGTAGGTTTCTAATTCCTTTGAGTACCTTGCTTAGAAGATTCACCTTCTCCTTTGTATCCAAGTCCTGCTTTTCCTTTTTGCCTATGAAGATTTCGATCATATAGCTGATTTAAGTCTTCTTGGCTCTTCAGCATTCTTTAATTGATTTGTTTTTATATGTTTAGGTCATCCACCAATCTTAGATTGATTTTCTTTTCAGATCTTAGTTCTTCTCTTGTGCTTTCTAATTCTGATCTTAGAGTCAGAATTTCCTCATTTGTATGGGAGATCTGATCAATTAGGTTTTCTAGTTGAAGGGTTTTATTTTGGACTTCATTGTTCCTTACATCTAATTCATCTTTTAACTTGTTTCTTTGTTCTAAGATCTCACAAAATCTTGTTGAGTTTAGTTCTTGTTCTCTTTTTAATTTTCTCACTTCTTCCTGCAGAGACCCATTCTTTTCTAGGAGTTCTTTGACAGCATTGTTTGCTTCATCTGAGCTATCTGAGGGAAAAAGATCTTCAATCTTTTCTTCAATGTAATTATGATCATTCATCTGATTTGCAAGTTCCTTCCTTCTTCTTAGGGATTGGGAAAGATGTTCTTTTGCTTCTTTAAGTTTAGCTATGGCCATTTCCAGATCTAGCTTTTCATTTTCAATCACCTTGTTCAGTTTGAATACCTCCATTGTCCTGGATCTTTGCTCAAGCTAGTTAAGCTTTATCTTGAGAACCAATACTGCTCTGATACCAATTGTTGGAAATATTCAGGAATTAACCAAGTTACTGAGAGGGGAGGGGTGAATCAGTAACTCCAAATTTTCTTTCAATAACCGATGTATTAACATATAGTTCACTTTATCCTTTTGCATATAGAAAGCATGAAACTTAAAAGCATTCACAACAATGACACATAGATTTGGTTACCCAGAAACCTTCCAAAAGAAAGTAAAACTAGGGTGGGGATGAAACCCACAAAGCTTTAGTACTACAGTACAAAGTTGGCTGGTTAAGGCTTACATTGATCACTTCTGATGAATTGCCCTGCTAGGAGCAATAGGGACTGCTAGGTCCACCTTGTTAGAGGTTTTACAAACATACAATGAAGTATGCACTCGGTAAAGAGATTTTACAAAGACTGTTAAGTCTACCCGGTTAAAGGATTTCAAGCTGATTCACCTGTTAGGATGAAACAGTAGATCTCTTGCTTTGCAACTAGATTGTTGATTGAGATTCACTGATGTACTGATCACCTTCTATGATGGATTTGTCTTTGTTTCTTCTTATACTACTATAGCCCTTTGTAATTCGCTTATCTTTGCCTTTTATCTCTTATCTTTTTTTCACATTCATACTACTTGATATTTGTACAACATTGTTTATATACAAGTCTAAACAATTAATTACAATTACAAAGTCGGCTTGACAAATAAACATAAGTGCTACTAAGTCGGCCCAAGTATGGTACACAGTTCCTGCAAACTAACTCGATGACTTTCTAATACTCAGCGTCCACTACATTACTCGGCATCATCATGCACTCAGTAGAAGTGAAGGCACGGTTCATACTAACCACTCACTAAGTTTTGAACTCGATAAATACTTGTGACTCGGTAGACATAATGTTACTTGGTTTACACTGTCCTGCTCGGTTTGCACTGTCCTGCTCGGTTTGCACTGTTCTGCTCGGTTTGCACTGTTCTGCTCGGTTTGCACTGTCCTGCTCAGTTTGCACTATTTTTCTTAGTTTGCACTATTCTACTCAGTTTGCACTCAGGATGTAAATAAGTGTTGTCACTAGTGGCAATCCTGCTTAATGCCAACTCCCTATCCTTTGCAACCCTCATTGAGTTCTCAAACAATTTATCATACCTCTCCAACAACTGGATAGTCTTAGCTTCATTGAGGTGAGCCAAATGGGTTACTACCTTCAACACCTCTAGGTCAGTGGTATTTTGGACAGTCCAGACATTCTTGTTACCTTCCATTTTGTCTTCAATGCTTACTAGAGATGGTTTCTGAGTTCTTGGGCCCAAAGACCAAAGTGCAACAGCTTGTGATTTAGGGTCATAACCACTCCCTCTAATCATGTCATCAATATGCACTTCATATGACAAGCTTCCCTCTAGTTTCTTTCTAATTTGGTCAATGATAAAGGGAGAAGTCAAATCCCATCCAGGAGTTAGAACCATGCCACTTGTTTTAACCATTTCTCTTGCTTCCTCCATAGTGATCCTTTCAAGAATGGGATCATGTGATGTAAGAGCCCTAAGAGTCTCTTCACTTGGTTCCATACCTTTAAGCAAGGCCCTCTTCACTTTCTCATGTTTCCTCTAGATAAGGAAATCTCTAAATTCTTTGCTTTGGATAAACTAGTCATCACTGAGAAATTCTTCTTGGTATAATTCTCTTTCATCCTATCCCAACAATAAGGCCAAGTCCCCTGTTTCTTATGTTGCCATCTTCTTTCCTTCCCTAATAGGCTTTCTCAATTGATGTTGATAGGCCCTCCTACCAAGCACAAGGACTGAAGCACTATCCAATACCTTCTTTTGTTTCTTCTTCTTAGAAGGTTCACCAACCTCAATTTTCTATTTTTTTAGTGGTGGCTCTGAGATAGCCTCCACCTCTGTTGGATCTTGGGTTAGGTCAATAATTGGTCCTTCCCCTACTAGAGGAGGACTTCTACCTTCCTATGATTCATCGATGAATTCTTCATTTTTAGAGGTGGAATGGTTCCTCTGCACCTCCAACTTCTCCTCAATTAGCCCTTCCAACTGGCTAGTCAAAGGACCATGCATTTCTATCATTTTTTCCATTCTTTACAAGTATGAGAGTTTAGGGAAAAAACCACCAAAAGGAATTCTAGTTGTCTTCAATTGAGTCTCCAAGTCTAATAAATCAAAATACTTACTCCATCTTCTCTTTTGTTCATCAAAGTCTAGCACGTTTCTTATTACATCCTCCTCATCAAGAGCCTCATGCTCTCTAATTGTTCCAATGCTAGGAATCAAAGTCATCCTAGCCATTCTGAATCAACCCTAAGAAACAACATACCGGTAGGTACCCATAATTATCTTGAAATGATTGAGCCAGCCACTGACCTGATCTAGTGCCCTTTTTCCAATCAAAAAGCTATCAAACCTAAATTTCCTGGGTGTGAAAGTACCCTTCCTATGAGGCCCTAGGTGCTCTTTGTCAGTCCACATTAATTGCCAAATAAACTCCATCATGGCCACCCTAGGAGGTACATATCTTGGAAGTAGCTGTGGCGGCTGAGGGCACCCATATACTCTGATAACTGAGGAATTGTCCCCCAGGTAGAAATCTCCACAATTGTGGTTTCCTGGCCAATTGTCCTCATATTGAAATGGTCTTAAAACCCTTAACACCCTCGTCAGCAACCTCACAACATTTGTGCCTAACATTTCAAGTAATGGATGGACGAGGTAATTCTAAAAAATGGAGCAGTCACACTCATTGGATGTGATATTCCAAACCCCCAACCAATACTGCACTGGGTTGGGAGTGCCATTGAAATGGATCTTAATCTTCAGTACCCTTGCATCAAAATTATTAACATGGTGGTACAAAATCAAATGCATAAGAAGGGAGTAATGCATGAACCTAATAGGCCTTTTCTTCTCCTTGATAGACACAAACCCTTCCTGCATCCTGTCAATTATATACTGGATATAATCATAATCAATGTTGGTGTGAGAATTCTAAAATGTCTGGGATTATCATTAAGAGATCAGTAGAAAATTTCTCATCATCCCCATCCATTCCTAGAACCCTACACAACCTATGACACAAGAGTTTCATATAACGATTGAGGGGTTCAAAAGAATAAGGGGCATTCATACCTAGTGGGAGAGGGGCTATGTATTTATCATGCTTGGGCATGTGCCTAACTATTTGGCTCTTTACTGACCCTAAATTGCTAGCATATTTTTCCCTTTCCTTCTTTAAGTCAATTTTAGTGGAGGAGGAGGAATATAAATTGAAGGTTCTCATGAAAGACCCCCTATCTAAAGAGATAAACACATACTAGTCTTCACACCTAATGCATCTAGAAATGGGGTCATATAACCTCGCCAGCTCAATGATTAAATCAACATCTAAAAACACATCAAGCGCAATTAACTTTTCCATTCCCAACATCCAGGAATTGCAAATAGGTATAGGTCTACTCCTATTATTGTAAAAATATGAGAACAAGGAAAAATTAGAACCTGCAGGAGTAATAGGTTCCCTACATTTGTCCATGAGATCCTCAAATGCCATGTTGATGGCCTTCTTGTTTTGATTTGAACCATGAAGCAACTTGATGAACTCCTCTGAGTAATTCGGCTTTCTTTTATCCTCTCCGCTCTTTTCTTTTACAGCCCCACTGGATGATGCACCACTTGTCGCAAGATGGCTTATCTTGATAGAATAGGAAATTCTCAGCTCTGCAACTTTCGCACTACCCAATCTCTACTACGACACCAACAATCTCAACTATCTTCATAACAACTTTGAGCACAAAAAGCAATGTAGTCCTATCTATATACTCCAAAATTATCATGCATGTGATTGCCAAATCATAGCAAATCCAACCAAAGTCACTTCTGCATTCAATTTTTCATATTTCCAACCTTCAAATCAGAGCTAGTCGTAGCGTGGATGCTGACAGGATGATTTAAAAAATAAAAAATAGGGCGCGAGAGAAATGATCATGGCTTTTTTGCATTAAAATCCTTAATTAACGATGTAAACCCTCGTTAAAACTTGATTGGATAGCTTTCTAATTTTTCCATCTTGGCACAGTACTTGTTCCAGATCGCAATAGCTCATAACACTAACTGGCACTCAACTAGACAAAATTCTGTGACTATGCAAACAAAGGATCTCATGATCTCAGAAAGAAATGATAACCCGAGGTTAAGTTAGGAGATCACATGACAAGACTATTGGCTTAATCTCAGAAGGATTTCATAACTCACAGCTTTACTTCAAGATTGCACGACCACCGTTGATCCCATAGATGATCAACAGTCCAAGGGCAACCCTTTTTTTAAAAAGACAACTCACATTAAGCCCTGCCCAACTCAAAGATTTAGTGACTAAAGACTTCACCAGTTCTCAGAACTATTTCTTTAACTCAACAATTATCTGGAGAATCAACGAACAAGGCTATCTCGCATTCTTAGGAAGAAACACTTAACCACAGTCAAGCTTCGAGAATGAGCAAATGACATCTACCTCTAGTTTGCTGAACACTTTTTACACCATGGGTTACATTCTAAGATTATGCGCTGACCGTTGATCTTCAACATAATTAGCGGCTATCACTGAATCACCCAAATACTTTGACCATCACCTTTTATAATGAGAATCAATGACCATTGATAACACACTTATCTTTTCCTTTGTTCGCCAAGTCACTGAATCATTTAGAACCTCACTAATTAACTCCAAGATCCCACGAACACTTCATTTTCTTAATCACTAAATAACTTAGGGCATCGCCACCTTTTCTTGTGACTAAGCGACAAATGAAAACTTAAACCATCCGCCAAAATTCACTGTCAAAGCCACCAAACTTAGAGAGCATTAAATCATGACTCAGTCGCTAGATTTCCAAATGATTTTGAGTAGGACCCAGTCTTTGTGAGATTAAAACATAATCGCCAGATGAAGGAACAATCAATGGTGTTTGCTAGTTTGCTGAGGAAACTTGAACATAACTGACTGATTTAGAGAACCAGAGATAACTGTTGCACCAAGTCACTGAATGTTAATAGGAAACTACTAGATATCAAGTGAATAGGAGACCACGCAATCACTGGATCACTAGATGAAAACTTAACTATTGGCTAGACTTGGAGACTTAGCGAGAAACATGAAAAATGGCAAGGGCAAACAACATTCGCTAGTTCGCTGAATGAAAAAGAAACATGAAACAATATTAAGCGATTCAGTGAAGACCTTAGAGGGAAATAATCATGTGCACACATATGACTTAAGTGGCCAAAAAGGTAATGCAGAAACATAAAGATTAGGGCACACTCATAACCAACCAAGGAAATAACCATTTCAGAACAAAAATGTCAAAGGCAAGGGTTTCTTTTGCAGAATTATTGCAACATTTTTAGGGAAACCTAAACCCTAAACCAAACATATTCATAGGCTAGGACATTGAAACAAGACCAAAAAGAAAGACCTCAAAAAACCTAAAATATACCCAACACCCTCTGCACGTTTTAGTGACGTTACTCTAGGTCCCTTCATTTGCCAACCTATCTACCAACTTATTACCTTCATGGTATATATGGGTGACATAACTTTCCTCAAAAGAGTGGATTATCATCTTTATTCTATCTATTATATGAGAAATATTCCATGAACTCACAATTTTATGTTTGACACAATTTATTATGTTGAGGGAGTCACCTTCTAGCCATAATTTTGAACATCCCATTTCTTTAGCCAGATTCATCACATAAAGCGCCACCTCAGCTTCCTCCACATGGTTATTGTGAATCCCTGACGGAACCACTATAGCTCCTAGGCAGTTGCTAGCCCAGTCTCTTATGAGGCCTCCCCCTCTAGCCCTTCCAGGGTTTCCTCTCGTAGAACCATCAAAGTTCCCTTTTAACCATCCCGAAGGAGGAGCAGTCCACATTATATTATCTCTAGGATTCGAATCCGTTCTACTCTTCAGGTTCTCCCAGGAAATGGTACAATCCTTCTTAGGATTAGGATTCCAAGAGTTAGTGTCCTTACCTATACTTTTATAATTCTCCATTAGGCTTCTGCTCATAGAGTTAGCAACCATATGGGAAGGCGTTATTTTATCTCTAAAAATTGCGTTGCTTCTCTCCTTCCATATTTGCCAAGTAAAGTGAGGGAGAACAAGTCTCCAAAGGTCCTTAGCATTTTTTTCATAAAAAGGGCACTGCCATTGCTGAACAAAGTCTTGGAGGTTTAACCTACTTTAGGTTCAGAGACATTAGGATTGAGTCCCAAAGCTCTCTAGCAAAGGAGCAATGGATCAAGAAGTGATTACAGGATTCAACTTCTTTACAACATAGGATGCATCCATTTAGCAATTGGAACCCTCTTCTAATGAGGTTATCCATAGTAACGATTTTTTTTCTGAACAAGCAACCAAAAAAACATGTTAATATTAGGGATAAGATCTTTATTCCATACCTAAAAACAAAAAGGTTGATCATTAAAAGGGATGAGAAGAGTCGAGGTAGAGGCAACTGATAACTTGCCAATGTTAGCAGGGCCCCATATCAGTTCATCAAGCACATTTTCTCTGATAAACCATTTGTTTAGTTGTTTATTCACCTCTTTGAATTTGATATCCCTCAATCCCAAGTGAATCCATTCTTCATTAATCCAGTATTCACTCACCTTTTCCCCAATGGTCTCTTTACTATCCTAGATCATGTTTTGCCACTCCTCATTCTCAATAAGAGGCTTTTTCATTAACCATTTATCGTTCTAGAATTGAATCTTCCTGCCATTTCCCAGCTTCTATCTAGCTCCTTTACTGATCAAATTCTTACCCTTGTTGATATTTTTCCAAACAAACGAGCCCTAGGTATCATTTTGAGACTATAGGATACCTTCAAGAGAAGTGAGATGGTATTTTCTTTTAATTATAGAATTATATTCTTTTTCATCTTAAAAGATCCTACAACATTGTTTGGCTAATAAAGCTTTATTAGTATTATTTATGTTTCTAATACCCAGCCCCCCAACTTCTTAGGTTTACAAACCTTCTCCCAAGCCACCAGGCTAAGTCTCTTTTTCTCTTCTACTCCTATCCAAAGGAACCTTTTTTGAATTTTTTCAATAAGGTCAACATACTTTAGAGGTATTTTGAACAAACTTAGAGAATAGACAAGAAGATTTTGAAGAGTAGCCTTCAACAGTTGAACTTTTCCAGCTTGGCTAAGAATCGCCCCTTTCCATCCAACCAGCTTGTTATGAAATTTGTCTAGTATTTCATTCCATAAGTTGGCTTTTAGTTTCAAGCACATCGGCAAGCCTAAATAAGGGGCAGGAAGCATCCCTATCTTGCAGCCAAGAATGGAAGAGATTTTATTCATTCTATCTTCAAGAGTGTTAAAAAAAATACAAGAAACCTTTCTCCTAGTTTATAAGTTGACCTGTAGCATTTGAGTAAACATTGAGGGCCTTTTTCAGATTCCTTGCCTCTTTGACAGAAGATTCTCCCATAAGAATCATATCATCAACAAATTATTCGAGAGAACACTTTAGCCTTGCAGAAGAGGGTTGAAGGCCAAAGATCTGCCCTTGAATGGCCAAGTTATTAATGAATCTCCCAAGGCTTTCATCCATAATGGC
Source organism: Chamaecyparis obtusa (assembly GCA_027943335.1). NCBI lineage: Eukaryota > Viridiplantae > Streptophyta > Pinopsida > Cupressales > Cupressaceae > Chamaecyparis > Chamaecyparis obtusa. Next base: position 71,533 of record BSBK01007550.1, read on the forward strand.
AAAAAAGATAGGAGAAATGGCATCTCCTTGTCTCAAACTCCTAGAAGGTCTAAAGAAGGGAGAGGATCCCCCATTCACAATCACAGAGGAGGAAACTGTAGTAACCAGTTACATAATTAGTTTAACCACTCCCTGATCAAAGCAAAAAGCTTGAAGAATTTTGGAAAGTGGCTCTCAGTCCACTCTATCATAGGCTTTGGATAGATCCAACTTCACCAGGAAGCCCTGTTTCCTAGATTTCTCCAACGAATGGATATTCTCATGCACAACCATGATGGAATCCATAATTTGTCTCCCTGGGAAAAAGCCATTCTATTGATGAGAGATAAGGTGAGGGAAAAGCTTTAAGAGCCTAGATTGTTGTTCAATACAATGGATTGATATTATCTGGAAACATGGTTCTAGAATAGATTTTCCATCCATTATTTGACTAATTGCTCCCATTGTTAGCAATGCCATTTTTGGTTTCCTAATTAATGGAAGCTAGTATGTTGTCAGTAATTGAAACTATGTTAGTCACATTTTATTTTCCCATTTTTATCAAAAGAAGTAAATATATAATGTTATTATAGTTTTAACTGTACTTCTCATTTTTCCAATCTCAAAACAAATGTGTACATTTCATTTTTTCAGACAATTCACCTGTCTAATGTTTATTCCAAACAATTCCCCTATCTAATGTTCACTGCAAAATTGTTAATCTTTATAAATAAACGTAAACTATTCTCAAACCTTTAACCTTTTTTGAAAGAATTTGTAGAAAGAAGAAATCTTAACTATGCAAAATTAAGAATTGTGAAAAAAAATTTAAAACTGTGGAAAATTTAATTTTAATTAACCTATAATAATAGTGCGCTCCTAATCAATCCTTCAAAATGTGTATTTAGCAAATCACAATCTGTAGTTTGATGGTGACAGAGATGTATAAACTCAAATCTATGTCAATGGTTGTGGAAAAGATGTAGCTAATTTTATAAAATATTTGTAGAACACTTCTTATATAGGTTGCCATGGCAGTGAAAGGTGGCTATAAAAAAGAGAAAAATAGGTGTTTCTTATCTACAAAAACTTGTCGAACATACGAGCGGCTACTAAATAATAAAAAACATTGAATGCAAATCAATTCATATTAAACAACTATCAATTATAAAAGTAAAAACTGGCTATATGACAAGGTTCAGTATTAATTGATATGCAATAAATAGTTAATGTGAATTGTCAAAGTAGAAATGTCGATGCCCAAAAGTCTTTGATATCTAATAAATAATAATGGTGAGGTACATATTTTTAAAAGTTATTACGAAGATATAAAATCAGTATTTAATATTTAATTGATATGCAATTAATACTTATTGTGAATCATCAAAGAAGTTAAAATGTTGATGCCAAAAAGGCTTAGCTATCTAATAATTAATAATTTAAAAGTGATTATGAAGATATCAAATAAGTATTTAATATTGAGAAAATTCCCCTAGCATTTTTTATTAATTTACTATCTTATAATTTTATCTTTTTTGTACAAAATCATTTAACAAATATCAAAATATCATGTGTAATCGTTATTGTTATGTACAAAATCATTTGACAATCATCAAAATATCATCTGTAATCATTCTCGCAATTATCATTTCTATTATAAAATGTTCCATTTCAATTCTTGAATCTCTACCTTATGCCATAATTGTCAATACAACAACAACAATTGCAATTATCAGAACAATTACTGTAGGGAGAAGAGAATAGATACGTAGCATTTATATGATGGACTGTTGTAACTATTGAGATGGCTTCATTGTCAGAATATGTACTGTCAAGAAACTTTACCCAAAAAGCTCTCATTTAATTCTACATTAATAAACTGTGGTTTGAACCCCTCGTCTGTGAAAGCCTTCTCTAGAGTTACATTTGAGGATATTTATGCATTTGTAAACTGGGGTTTGGAACCCTAATTACTAAAATCCTTCCCTACAGTTACTTTTGAAGATCTTATCACCAAATCATGGTTTAAAAGAAATAAAATGGTAAACATATTATTTTGCATATATATATATATATATATATATATATATATATATATATATATATATATATATATATATATATATATATATATATATATATATATATATATATATATATATATATATATATATATATTTCTTTTAATGTTATTATGAATGACAACAAATTTTTCAATCATCGTGCACACCTATTGAGCACTAACAATCATCGATGCTATAAACCCAGGTCGATGCATTTCATATATGAAACACCTTCGACGTAATTAAAATAATCACCCTCTAGTTAGAGAAAGAAAATTATTCAAAAGCTCCCATTGCTTGCAAGTTCCAAAAAGTAGGAGCTCCTTATGACACTAATATTCATCACAAAAGATCATCAATCATGACGTAAAAAGTCTCACATTATTACCAAATATCCAATTAAAAGTAATCCTATGCTACACAAAAGGCACTATGATAAACACACCCTAACTAAATATTATTGATGACCCTCGCACAATAAAAAATCACAATAGTAACACCATAATCTTTAATTAGGAATATAATATTGGATGTGAACTACATAAATCTCCCACTAAACTACGATCCAGAGATTATTATGACATCATAGAAGTAATTGCAATTTACAAATACCATAAGCATCCTTAAAACTATATAAATATCTCCATCTTGATAGGCTCAAACAAAAATCTCCATGGATGTAAAAAAAACTATAAATTTTGATTATGTAAAGCTACACATGAAAATATGATTCTATTTAACCATTTATAATTTTTCATGCTTAATTATTGTAAGCTATTCATTTACCTAAATGAAATTCAATTCTACATTTATTAAACTGCTCAAAATTTACTTTAAATATGAGTATTTTTGTTTTAAGCATCTAACCAACAGTAGATATTATGTGTCCAGTTATGTTACTTGTAGTTATGGAAACTGGAGATTGGAAATGTAACAGGTGCCCCAAAATATATCGAGAGTTTCTTCTCTAAATTTAGCATGAAGCTAATTATGCAAAGATAGTATTCTCATTTATAGAGAAAAGAGTTAGCTATTCAGCACTAAGTAGTCAGTTTGTAGCCCGTTTGGGTGCTGGAATTAGATGGGATATTCCAAAATTAGATTTTCCAATAATGTCAATTCCATGTTTGTGTCCATCCAAAATTTCAAAATTCTAATTTTTCCCCCAAAATGGGCATTTCATCTTCCACTCAAATAGCTGGAATTAATTCCAATTCCAATTTTCATAAAACCAAATTTAATATTTCGTGGGCTCTGTGACTATGAGGATATATTATATTGCTATAAGGATGTATATATATACATGTGTGTGTATATACCCATATGTGTATATATATACATGTGTATGTATATTTTTGTGTATATATACACACATGTGTGTATGTGTGTGTGTATATGTATATACATGTGTGTATATACACACATGTATGTATGTATGTATATATATATGTGTGTGTGTGTGTGTATAGACACATGTATGTGTATGTATGTATACATGTGTGTATATACACACATATGTGTGTATACATAAACACAAGTGTGTGTATATGTGTGTATGTGTGTATGTGTGTGTATTCACACACATGTACACATGTGTGCATATACACATGTGCATATGTGTATACATGTGTGTATGTGTATATATACACACATGTATACATTTATACACACATGTGTGTATGTATATATATACACATGTATACTTTTCAAGCTTAGAATTGTTACCCTAACTCAGGCTTTAAGGCTACACAACAATTCTATCTTGACAATGGAAACCTCTTCTAGCTGTGGGTAGAATATGAATGAGGAATATCCAGATTCTAGGCCAGTTCCTATTAAGTATGAAATATCACCATCTGATTGAAAATTTGATAAGCAAAGGGATAGAAAGAACTTTAAAAATTGAAATGAATGTGGGGTGATACACCAAAATAAGTTCAGACATTGCTAGGATGATAAAACAATAGCTCAAAATCATAGACCAAAAGTTTGACTATTCATATCTCTGTTCAACATATAGGCTAACCAACTTTACTATTAGGGTTACACCATAAATAGCTAAACAGTTAACAACATACTTTTCCCATACAAGGTTTAAGCATAAACTGATCACCTTAAGGAGGAATTAACAAGCATTCACTTCTTTTGGATTACAATTTAAAAGCAACACTTATACATAAAGATGAAATCAAAATCTTTGAATCTCACCACAAAACACATGAGTCAATGAGCATTTGATTTATTTCTCACAAAAATGATAATCAGATTACAAAAAATGGCTTCAAAGAAAAATAGGAACAATATGTTCACTATTAGCCTCTCTCCCAAAACTCATAACCCTTCAAAATGATTATGAAAATCAACCTTATAGTATGCCCTAGCCTCAAATATGAAAATACAAGCCCTTGAAAAATGCCCAATTTTGGCCCAAAAATCATGCCAAAAATTAGCCTATGTCAACTCTCCATGCCTAATGCCTAAAATAATGGCTTATAATAAGGATTAAAATTCCTTTTACAAAAATGCCAAAATCTTACAAAATTGAAAATTGAAATAAAATTTCAATATCCAATACATATCCTAACCTCCAAAAATGCTAAGTGTAAACAAGTTCTAAGTGGGGAATAACAAACTCGACCCACTTGCACAAGTTTTTCAAAAATTGAGGAATGAGGTGGCACATAGGTATTTTTCGAAACCTGCAGGAATGTTACATTTGTAGTAAACGTATTCAATTCCTTTCACTTGGTGGACTCCAAAAATTTTATGCTCATTTTTCTTTTCGAGACTTGTGTTTATCTTAGCCTTCATGAAGAAGAATTAGGGAAAACTGAAACCCTAACTGAAAGAAAAAATCAAGAAAAACTTGCTAATGAAGCTTGACTTCCTTTAGATGAAGCTCTCTGTCACACTTGGTTTTTTTTGCAATGGAACTTGAGTTCACTGTTATAACAAGTCGACTGGCATTTTCTTGTTTATTTTCCCATTGTACCTTCATCTTGCTCGGTTATGACTATGTGCTTTTGAGTTTGGATTGGCGTCGACTGATACTTTGGCTATGAATGGTAAATGGTCAAAAATGGTAAGTGATAATGTCTATCTTGAAACTTGAGTTCTCTCCATTCATGATCTCTTGATTGTTTATCGTGACTGAAAGTCCCTCTTGGTTTGTCTTTGTCTTTGGCAGTGTATGAGTATCGTAAAAACTGTGAGTATACAAATCATTGCTTGCGAACAAAGACTTGGGCCCAACATCATTTTTTATATAGCATAAGTCACGGTTTGGCTTCTATTTTCGAGCTCTTTTGTTCTTGTTCTGAAAATTGTCAGTATACAACTCATTTTGGGATTGTGGGTTATGAATAGAAGTCATGGCTATGACTGGTTCTTACCTTTTTTGTTTATAGCATATATGAACTTGGCTCTGCTGAGTATTACCCTCCATTCATGGGTCAAAATGTGAACTCAAACTAACTCCATTGTAATAGTCACAACCTCGTGAATGGTGTTCTTTTATTTCTTGCTATATACAAAGCCATAACTATAAATTTATCATCGAGCTCGGCCTTTGACTGTAGTTGTGACTGAAATCTTTAAATGATGCTTGCTATCGCAACACCATGAATACATCCCTTCCTATCTAACAGTCACGACTAGTGACTGGTGAACTCCCTTTCGGCTTGGTAACATAGATAGCCATGACTGGTAGATAGAGCTTGTGACCCATGAACTCGGTTTTGAAACCTGCGTCTCTCTTATTTTTCATTAAGCTCTCTGCTTGACACAAATATGAAGCTCTTTTCATTCTCAACTTTAAATTATTTTCCATTCTTACTGACATGGACTTTCTTGTAATGTCAGCAACATATTTGATGAGCTCATGAACTTGGTTTTGAAAGCCAAATATGAAATCATTATGACTATGAGCTCGGCAATGATAGACAGTTACAAAAGAAACTGTGATTCCATGAGAACATGAACCAGACTAGCACACTTTTCGAATTGCTTTACTAAAGTCATGAGGTTATGACTGAGAGATGATAAAAGATGTATTCAGTTTCATTTAAAAACTATAACATCTTTCAGTCAACCTTCACAAACTTTAGAAGGTGACTGAAAGATGTTCAAGAATAACCGTCACTTTGTTCAAAATAGATAAGTACATTCCTCCCTATGATATTTCTTTTCTTGATAGCTCATCTACATATACATCTCTACTTTTTACAACACAACATCATTGTAATATTATGAACACCAGTGCACCAGTTTGATTTTGCTTGCTATTCTATTAGCACAGTTGCCTCTAGTCATTTCATTTGAACTTTTCAATTGATACATGCAAAAAGTCATTCTGAACTTTGAATTCAATGATAAATATAGAGAACACCCTTGAACTCACTAATACATAATAGTATGCCTGAATAGAGTCCCTTTTTTTGTTTTGATGCTGAATCTGAACTTTCAATGTGAGAAATGCAACAAGATAAAAGTGTTTATTTATTGTTAATGAAGTTCGAGCACGAGCTCGTGACACTCCCTAAATACAAACTGAAAACATTTCATAATTTTATGGCATAATCCTGAAGCATTCTTTCTATAATTAGCAACAATAATGATATTACTTGAAACTATACCATTGAAACAATAAGGACATATCGTATCAGTATTTATGTAGTTGCATTATGTGACTTGAACTTTGAATATTTGCAACATTGGCACTTCCTGTAGCACTTTATTCTTGAAATTCTAGCTTGATCTACATCTTTTCCTTATGACTGAATGTGAAAACCAGTCAGCTCTTTTCTACAAAAACCTGTTTAAGCTTTCAAACAACATCATTTTAAATTTGTTAGATTAGTGAACATAATAAACAACTTTGTCAATCAATTTTCAGACAATTATGTTCACTAATCTATCAAAACACTACATCATCTAAAAAAGGTTTCTTAGTTTGAACATACTAAGTCCCTTTTATCGAGATACCTGATGAATAAAAAGAACAAAATACACCAGAATGATCATAAATAGTAAAATGTTTCATGTTTACAAAAACAAGTCCCTTTAATAATACCTTGTAGTGAGTGTTAGTGTACATTTCCTTATTGCATTTAGTTTTCCAGATTGATATGCAAATTTGAAAACTTGATTGTTCTAGTATGTTATTTTCTTCTTATGCATTGCTTAGATCCAACAGGATCTAGCCATTTTTTCCTCTCTCTTATGCAAATATGAACCCTAATGACCTAAATGCAGATGAAGACATGGATTTTGAAGACCTTGGGACCTGAAACTTAGCAGACAACCAACTGACTCAAACCAACACAAAGGAAATGAATGGGACCCCTATTCCATACTTCAATATTTTCTTTCAATTCTGAAAATGTACTCTATTTATTGATATGAAATATGAACATGGAAAGACATTTTTATACCACATTTAGTTTGAATGCACAATGTAATGATCATTTATGAATTTTGAAATCTTTGGAACAGTGATCAATACTTAGAGTACAATAATGACATCAAGAATGAATGCAATAACGAAATTTAAACTAACAAAACCTACAAGGCAGTGTTAATTTGACAAACAAATGTGCAACCTTTTCCTATTTATGCTTATTGTGTTGTATGTTGTAATTTTAAGTAACAATTTTGGTGACTTCTGCTGGAAGTCTGTCTACTAGACATGACCTGTAGACTTATCATAGGGCAACAGAGTTAGGAAAACTAAAACCATGAATGCAACCATTTATTGAAATAAAAATGTAGCTAAACTAGACTCAATGCAATGTAGAGACCTAGTGCTTGGACAACACTTATTAAATTGAAAACTGAACCTAACCTAACCCTCAAAGAAAAGCTTGAGGTGTATTCCATTAACTGGAATTTGTAGTTCTCCTTCAGTTGTGGACAACTGAAAAGCATTGATCTCTTTACAGGATGTTATAACAAAAGGGCCTGACCAAAAATTATCAAACTTGTCATGCTGCCCTAGCCTGCTCTTTAGTACATCCCACTTGAGTACTAGATCACCTTCTTTGAACTCTCTGTACTTAGCTTTTTTGTCAAATGACCTCATAGTCTGTGCTTTCTTTAGCTCCATAGTTTCCAGTACCTTCCTCCTTTCTTCCTCAAGCTGTAACAAATCAGCATACCTTAACCTTGTTAGAAATAGGGAATAATGAGAGGGGGAGGTGAATTAGTATTCTACAAACTTTATCTTTTTCCCAAATATGGATATAACAGATTTTCTTCACATATGCATAACATAAGAAACTAAATAACATGCATAGCAATAACATCAAAGAACTCATAACACATTATTTGTTCTCAAGGAAACCCTGGCCAAGGGAAAACCCCGGTGGGGATGGTACCCACAAAGATCCACTAATCAAAAGTATCTTGTTAAGGATATTGACCCTGTTAGGAGCCTATTACAAGCATATAGTGTATCAGTCTTGATTAAGGGACTATAGGCCTTGTTAGAAGCCTCAACCCTGTTAGGAGTTGTTAATACAAAATTTGATTACTAGATGAGCCCACTTCCCAAACAAGTAATTATGTGTGAGTGATTTACACCTTCATGAAATAACAAGATTTAAAGAGAATTTACACTATTCAAAGCAAACTAATCTAAATAATGCACAATTAATCTAAATATCTCATGGTTCTCTAAATTGAAGTGGTAAATGAGGCTCTCAGCTGCAAATCCTCACTAGTGACACTCTAATTATGAGAATTGAACTAAGAATGATATGCAAAATAGATCTAATTATCAAATTCTAGCTCTATTTGATAAGAAAATCTCTAAAATGATCAACAATTTAAGCTAAATATCAATGAAAATGCTAAGTGAGTGGTGTGGATGCAAATTGCAAGAGCTTTGCTGCAATTCAAAGATATGGAGTGGATTATTAATGCCTCAAAATGCCTTCTATTTATAAGATTTTCCCAAGGGTAGGGGGTAGAGTGAGATAACCATGGTTATGCTTGGGTAAGGTCAATTGGCTTTGCTTTGTCCCTAAATGGGGGGACAAACATTTAAATGGTTTCAAAAGGCTGGACCATTTCAACAAAAGTGAGTGATTTGTGTCCATTTTGTCTCCTTTTTCCTTTGTTGAGGGAATTTCATATTTATTAAATAATTAAAGTAATTAAATTTAGCCATGAAGGGTAAGAGGTTCATTTTGATTTTTCATTTCAACAACTATGTCATTAATTGAATTTAATCAATTTCTTAGTGTTTTTCCCCTTTTCAAGCTTTATTTAATCATTTAATCATTTAATTGAATTTTTCTTTGATTTGAATTGCCTTTGTTCCATTTATCGATTTTCTCATGCTATTTTGATGACTTGATGCACCTTTTGATTGATTTAAGCCTTTGCCAATTTTCCATGTCTACAAATGCCCCTCTTTGAGTCGATGTGCGAAGAACACCGATTCAAAGATTCTCTTAGTATGATGATCTGATTCTGGTCCTGGTTCTGATATGCCCCTGATCGTTCTGATTGATGTACTTCCTGATGATGATGATGTGCCTCTGATGATGGTGCTGATATGATTCTGATGCCTCTGATATGATATGGGTCCTGATATGATGATAGGTCCTGGGTTCACTGATAAAGGTCCTGGGTTAATTGATTGCTGATATGTTGATAGGTTTGATATGATGACAGATTTGATATGATGACAGATTTGATATGATGATAGATTTGATATGAAACTGATATGCAATTTGATTTGCCTCCTGATATGATACTTGATATGATATGATATGATACTGATATCTTGATATGATACTGCTATGATATGATATGATATGCCCCACTGATAAATGTTTTTGACGTGATGCCCATTTGATACTCTGATGCCCCCTCAGAAATAAAACATATTGAGTCCTTGATTTGAACGAGTTTGAGTAGTTGGAATATGTTTTGATTTCTGATACCGTTTGAAAGAAATAATCAAGTTTGATTCATGCCCCGATTAATGAAAATGTCCTATGATAGGTTCAAAGTGCATTTTTTTTAAGTGTTTATGAGAACCAATTTCACCTTAAATAGGGTAAAACCCCTCATTTTACTATTCATTTGCACCATTCCTTCTTGAGATTTGAGCTCTGATTTTAGCCTTTTGGAGACGATGGTGGTCCCACATCGCGAGCATCAGTTTGAGAGAGCGCGCCGGTTCAGTCGGAGAGCGACCGATGGTCCTCCGGTATGTCATTCAAATTTTTCGTATGCCTTTAAAGTTGCATTTATGACCTTATTTAATGCTTTTAAAAATTTTAATTCTGCGTTCGTGAAAAGAAATGTCGCCTCCGTGCATTTTAATATCGCCTGAAAATTTTAAATGTTGCCTTCAGTAAATTTTATGTCGCCTACCTTAGGTATTTTCACGCATTTAGAAAATCTGGTGTCGCCTAAGGATAATTTAATGTCGCTTAGGTTTTAAACATTTTTATCAGGTGTCGCGTGATAATAAGATGTCGCCTACGAAAAATCTTATACCGCCTCCGTGAAATTAAGTCACGCGGATGAATAAAATCACGCATTTGAGCAAAGAAATGTCGCCTCTGGTAAAAGAAATGACGCCAGAAAGAAAAGTCGCGTAAGAAAAAATTTGTTTATTTCAAACTTTTCTAAGACGTCTGATTGCTCGATTGCGTCAACTTGATTGATATCGATCATGTCAATGAATTCAATCGAATGTTTAGTTAGGGTATTCCCTTTGTTTGATTTCAACAACGAATTAGGACATAGGTAACTATAATATCGAAGAATAAGGTTAATCAATCTTCATCATGAATGATAGATCATGGATCTAAATGTCCATTCATTTTATGCTCAAATGCTTAGAAACATAAAACTAGGATCGTCCTTCCTCAATGCTTAGAGTTAGGATTAGTAAGTCTGATAGGTATATTTAAATTGATGACCATGATTGATTGTTTGATTTCCTGATAGTAAGTTACTCATGTGATTCCCTTGTTTTGATTAAACAGGAGGATGTCCCTATGCTGTACCTTCGGACTGTACCACACTGGGTGATGGAGCTTAGGACCCAGTTGACTGACGCCGAGAGGCGAGTGATTAGGCGTTGCGGTTTACTATGCGTACTAGAGCTTCCTCGGTTCCAGATGAACCGAGGTTTGATTACTGCTGTCGCAGAGCATTGGCACTCTGAGACAAACACATTTTGGCTACCACAGGGCGAGATGACTATTACACCTGAGGATGTTTACAGATTGCTACGGATCCCGACTCATGGAGAGATAGTATATTATGATGCAGTCTATGACGGGACCTATTGTCGACGAGTATTCGAAGATCCATCTATTGGTGATGATTGTATCTTATGGCCTCAGTTTGCCTCATTTCCTATTTTACCAGCCTTATTAGGTGCTATCATTGGTGGTGTTTTATTACCTGATCGGCGAGGTCGTGGATTTTCAGTGGGATGGGGCAGGATTATCGAGGATTTGCTACATCATCCTCGATGCTTTGACTGGGGATCTTGTGTGCTGGCACAGCTTTATCATGATCTGCATGAGGTGGTTTACAGGAGATCAGCCTCATTATCTGCTGGGATTCATATTTTACAGTTGTGGATATGGGAGCACTTACCAATCAGTCGTCCTATATCAGATCGAGATCGTCCTCTAGGATATCCTTTCGCATGGCAGTATACTGGTATGGTGACACAGCATCACTTGGGTCACTTGGAGTATTGGCGACGGCAGATGGATGACATGGATGAGGTCTATTGGAGACCATATGTTGAGGTCGAGGATTGGAGAGAGGATAGCTTGGAGTTACCATATATGTTTTCTCCTCGATGGATGATCGGCAGGATCGACTCTGTTCTGGAGAGATTCTTGGCAGGGAGAGTACTACGACAGTTTGGGCGGATTCAGCCTATGCCTCAGGGATCTGCAGTATATGCTCGTTCTAGTGCAGAGCGTGCTACTTGGGGTCACATGCCGTCATATGATGACGCTATAGAGCAGATATCATTACTGGGTTATATGGATTGGGACATGAGGTTACACATCAGAGATGCCGGAGTCACACAGGAGTATCTAGCTTGGTTGATGGAGCATCCGATGCCTCGCTTTACAGACCCTACAGAGCCAGTACGTGGGCGAGATGATGATGGTGATGATGTTGGTGGTGGGAGGAGATGCAGAGGTAGACCCCGAGGTAGGGCAGTGATTAGGCTCAGAGGACGAGCGAGAGATGCACCGGTACAGGCACCTCCTCCTCCTCCTCGTCCTGCAGTAGCACAGAGACAGAGGATAGATCGTCAGGATCATGTGAGGGCTGCTAGACAGGATCCAGGGACAGGACAGGATACGAGAGCAGGATTACAGCAGGCTACTGTGGATGGTCAGGATACAGGTGCACAGCAGATGCCAGCAGCTTTTTCCCGTGATCGGGGAAAAGCTCCTATAGATACAGGTGATCCTCAGAGTACCTATGAGGTTGGAGAGAGCTCTAGTACTACCCAGCTACGAGCAGATGTGGGAGTATTACGGACAGAGGTGTCACAGATGTCATCTATGATTCAGCAATTGGTATCGGGTTTGGCTCCCTTGGTTCCTCTCCTTGTTGCTATGGTTGGTCAGACACCTCCTCAGCAGCCTCCATCACAGCCTCCTCCACAGCCTCCTCCAGGACCTCCTCCCAGTGGTGACGAGAGATGAGCTATGAGTGCTCTTATTGATCATTTATGTACTGATGCTGAGATACTTGATATTGCACCATAGTCTTGTGACCTTGGTGTCACCCTTCCAGTTGTATTTTGACACTTATTTGACATTGATGCCCCTGTTGATGGGCGATTATAGAGTTGAGTTTTATGACATCATTGTTATACTTGATATATTGAGTTATGAGTAGACGTGTGATATGAGAACATTTATGATCTTTCCTGCTTTTACTTGATGATATATGAGATTTCCTTTAGATGCTGCTATATGTGTTTATCTAATGCATTTGTTTTTTGGATGGATATTGGCTATGGATGCAACGTATCTTATGTATGATATAGATAGATGGATGCATTTCTTCTTCATGTATGGATGCAGTTTTGATATGTTATTTCTCATGTATGTAATCTGAATGTATGCCATCTGTATGCAAATGTAAATGATTATTTCCTTCTTTTCTTTGATAATATCTATGTAATGATTAATGATATGGAATGAATGCAAAAAGTATAATCTCATTTATTTTTATTTTTGTAGAAAAGATGATGTTGAAATGATGTTGTCCTTGTTGATTTAACCCTGTTAATGATGTCATGTACCCCCTTTTTGATGCGAAAATAAAACCCTTGGGAAAAAAAATGCACATGCAATTAATCTAACATGAGAATGCATTTAACCTTTTTATGAATGCAGCTAAGTGTCACTAGCTTTTAGCAAATAAATGCCTTGAGGATATATTTTCATCATTGAGCACTTGGGACCGGAAAGTCGATACAATCACCACTGCCCACTGACATGATGATATGAATATCGCTTTTTATTTACTGCTCATATGGTAACCTCCGTTTTGCTTTCCCATCGGTCTCATCGATACGACTATCACTAATTTCAAAAAAATCATGAGAGTACGAATACCGATTTTGTCGGATTCTATGTTGCAAGTGGATTTTGTCATTTAGATATGAAGAATCTAAATATCCAAGGTATCCGGTTGCGTAAACAAACAAAGGTTAACTCATTGTTTTATAAGATAATCCTCGATGGTTCTTTGATGACCATGTCTTTAGATGAATTCTCATAAGGCAATGAATTTTCCTCCAAACAGTCACGTCATAGTCAAGAAAAATATCATGTCTCCATCATTGCCAATCTAGTCGAAACATCCTTGATGAGCTAAAAAGACTTGATACAAATTGAATGAATGTAAGTAAACAGATTTTTAACCAACTTTTCAAAAGAATCTATCTAAGTGTTTTGCATTGTTTTCTGATTTTCAACAAAATATATTTCCAAGTGTTTGATCATGACATGATTTTTGATTTTTAATCCTGAATAATAAGTCAATTTAGGCTTCAAGAATTTTGTTGTGGTAGTCAACTTTTTTTGTTATCAATCCAAGGTTTACAAAAATCTGATCTCTCTTCTGAAAATGTTGATCTCTTTCTGCTTGTGACTGAATGTTGTTCATATGAATCCTTTTTGAGGTACCCACTTTCCAATCCGTTTATGCTGCCCCCAAGTATTTGATGTATCAATTTTGACAACTTTAGGCAATGCAAAGGATGGTGCTACAAACTGTTATTATGACTATGTACAAATGACGGATGCAATGAAGGTTTAGACAAATGGGATAATGAGATGCATTATATACACATGTGACTAGGAAGGAAATGACTTAAGGGAACCAAAAGCGCTTGTTACCAAGTTTTCACTTTTGGGTATTCTCTTTTTTTTTTTTTGCTACCAAGGCGCCTATTTGCTAGGTTTTCACCAAGGCACTTTTTCTCTTTTTTCATTTTTTTCATTTTTTTCTTTTTTTTTCTTTTTTTGTTTCATTATCACCTTGGCGCCTATTTGCTAGGTTTTCACCAAGAGATAGTTTTTCAAATGTTTTTGCTTTCTTCAGGCTCAATTTTCCACTGTTTTTGATCTTTCTTCTTTTCCAATGTTTTTGAATTTTCCATTTTCAAATGTTTTTGGTATTTTCCATTTTCAATTATGTACAATAATTATGATGCTCTCTCATCTGATACTCTTTATACTCTTTCATCTGTTTTAGGTGTAGAATCTCTTCAAATGAATGCTATTTATGGGTTCTTGTAATTCTTCACCATTACAATCTGATAACTTATATGTTCCAGTTCCAAAGGATGATGCTATCACAAATGGGCCTATCCAATTAGCTTCCCACTTTCCTTTCTTTTCCCTTTCAACTTGATTTTTGGGATTTTCTCTTAGTACCAAGTCTCCTACTTGAAAAGTTCTTGGTTTGATGTGTTTGTTCTAATTGTGTGCAATCCTGTTTTGATAACCTTTTAAATGCTGATAAGCTTGAGTCTGATGTTCCTCTAACAATTCCAATTGTTGTAGTCTGGCAATCCTATAATCCTCATCAGTGATCAATCCTCTTAATGAAACCCGTAGAGATGGAATTTCAACTTCTAATGGTAGAACTGCTTCGGTTCCATAGACTAAAGAGAATGGGGTAGCTCCTGTAGGTGTTCTGATACTAGTTCTGTAAGCCCATAGTGCGGGATTTATTTGCACGTGCCAATCTCTTCCTGATTTGTTAACTGATCTTTTTAATATTTTGAGGATATTTTTGTTTGTTGCCTCAGCTTGTCCATTGCCTTGTGGATAATAAATGGATGATGAATGATGTGTAATGTGAAATGTCATGCAAAGTTCATCAATATCCTGATTTTTGAATTGTTTCCCATTATCCGTGATAATGGCATGTGGAATACCATAGCGGCAAATTATGTGGTTCAAAATGAACATTGAAATTTGTTTGCCGGTTGCTGTTATTAATGGAACTGCTTCCACCCATTTGGTGAAGTATTCTGTTGCTGTGATGATATACTTGTGTCCGTTTGAAGATGGAGGATATATGATTCCAATCAAGTCAAAACCCCATTGATAAAAAGGCCATGGTGTAATGAATGGGTGTAATTCTTGAGCCGGTGCATGTATCATATTACCATGATATTGACATTTGCTGCATGTCTTCACAAATTGACAAGCATCCTTTTCTAATGTTGTCCAAAAGTACCCTAGACGAAGGATTTTCTTAGCTAGATTAAAACCACTTGAGTGTGACCCGCAAATGCCTTCGTGGACCTCGCGTAAAGCTAACTTAGACTCTTCTTCCTCTAGACATCTAAGTAACGTCCCATCAAGACCCTTACAATACAATGTGTCTAAAAGGATTAGGTAACGGGCGGCTTGGCATATGAAGTTACGTTTTTGGGCACGAGTTTGGTCTATGGGGAGTACTTGGTCTTTAAGGTAAGTATAGATGGGTCCATACCAAGGAGAGTCATGTCCATGTAAAAGAGCAACAATTTGGGTGTCAGGAAGGTTAAATGCCGGTTTTACCAACTCTTCCACCAAGAACTCATACTTCTCATGTTGATCTTGTTTTTGTAACAAGGAAGCCAAGGTAGCCATGGCATCTGCTGCTCTATTCTTTTCTCTTGGAATCTGTTCAAATGTGATCAAAGCAAAGTACTTCTTCCATCCATCAATCAAGGTTTTATATTTCATCAATGTGATGTCCTTGGTATTGTATTCATTATTAACCTGATTGATTATGAGTTGGGAATCTCCATACACTTGTAATTCTGCAATACTCCATTCTAAAGCCATTTTGATGCCAATGACTAATGCCTCATATTCCGCTATATTATTGGTGCATGGAAATAAGAGTTTATAAGACTTTGGAATGGTGTATCCTTGAGGGGTAACCAATAATATACCTGCTCCAGAACCTCCTTGTGTGTAAGATCCATCAAAATATAACTTCCATGTCTTTGCTTCTATGTTGACAATTTCTGCATCCGGAAATTCAATTTGCATGGTTTGTGTAGACTCCATTGGGTTATCTGCTAAGTGATCTGCTATCACTTGTCCTTTAATTGCTCTTCTATCAACATATTCAATGTCAAATTCACTTAGGATCATGACCCATTTTGCTATTCTACCTGTTAAGGCAGTTTTACTTAGTAAGTATTTGAGAGGATCAATCTTGGCAATTAATTTGATCTTATGCATCAACATATAATGTCTTAGTTTTTGAGATGCAAAAACCACTGCTAGACATGCTCTTTCCATGAATGAATAATTGAGTTCATATTTTATTAAGGTTCTACTAAGATAGTAGATTGCCCTTTCTTTTCCTTGCTCATCTTCTTGTGCCAACAATATGCCTAGAGACCTTTCTGTGGCTGATATGTATAACAATAGTTCTTTACCTTTGATAGGTGACATAAGAATAGGTGGGTTTATCAAATAAGTCTTCAAAGTAGCAAAGGCCTTATCACATTCCTCATCCCACATAAATGTAGTGTCCTTGTGTAACAATCTGGTGAAGGAGTGACACTTTTCTGCTAATTGAGAGATAAATCTCCTTATTGATTGAATCTTTCCTTGTAGTGACCTCATTTGGCTAATATTTCTTGGAATCTCCATTTCTAGAATTGCTTGTACTTTTTGAGGATCAACTTCAATGCCTTTTGCTGACACTATATAACCCAATAACTTGCCAGATTGGACACCAAAGGCACACTTCTTTGGGTTTAGTCTAACTTTGAATTGTTCTAACCGAATGAATATTTTTCTTAGGATTTGTAAATGCTCTTCTCTATTGTGGGATTTTGCTAGAATGTCATCCACATAATCTTCTAAAAAAGTATGCATCATGTCATGGAAAATAGTTGTCATGGCCCTTTGATATGTAGCTCCAGCATTTTTTAAACCGAAGGGCATAACATTCCAACAAAAAGTACCCCAAGGGCAAGTAAATGCTGTCTTTTCTTGGTCTTCGGGAGCAATCTTGATTTGGTTGTAGCCACTAAATCCATCCATTAATGAGTACATTGCGTGACCTGCTGTCAAATCCACTATGGTATCAATGCTTGGCAATGGGAAGTCATCTTTGGGACATGCAAGGTTTAAATCTCTGAAATCCATACACACACGGATAGATTTATCATGTTTAGTAACTGGCACAATGTTAGAGATCCAATCAGCATATGCTATTGTTCTTATGAATCCCACCTTTAACAATTTTTCCAATTCTGCCTTGACTAGAAGAGCCACATGTGGGTGCATTTTCCTTAGTTTTTGCTTCACAGGTTTAACTCCGGGTCTAACATTCAGATGATGCATTATGAAATCAGGATCCAATCCAGGCATATCGGCATATGACCATGCAAAATTTACTTGTTGTTCTTGGAAGAATTTGATAAAGTCCTCTCTTTCAATAGATGTAAGTGATGCAGCCAAGTGTACAACCTTTGGCTCTAGTTCCGTGCCAATGTTAACTTTTTCTATTGGTTCTATAAGAATAGATGACCGTTCTTCTTCGAGTTCAGGCAAAGTATCCAATCTCTCTTCTAATGGTGCCACAGTTGGGTTTTCACCAAAAGAAACGTCTTTTATTTTCATTGTTTTTGGTTCTAATGGTGCCACAGTTGGGTTTTCACCAATAGAACTTTTCATTTTTTTATTTTTTTTTATTTTTTCTTTTTTTTGACTAAGAGATTGGACCCTTGCTGTTGTCATCATGTCCGTATTGAGTTCGTTGGTGAAAGAGGGTTCAACCGCATTGAGGTATTGGTTTGTGGCTTGATCATTTGGGAAGTAAAGTAAGTCATGTGGTTCAGTTTGATCCCAATCAATGAGGTCTGGATGTATCAAAATTAAGGAATTATTGGGTAAGGTATCATCAATAGGATTTATGGACATGACTTCGTTTGAGGGTTCATACATTGTATCATTTAGGTCTATGATGTGTGCTTCCTCAAGATGATCCATGGAAGCAGGGTCAAAGTCCCCTTCGCTTGAATCCTCGTCGACCTCTACGGGAAACAATGTGGGAAAAGCCACAAGCGGGTTAAAACTAACGTTTGAATTTCCCTCCTCTGAAGGTGTCCAAAATGTTTCTATCCATGCTCCACTACTAGATGCTTGTTCTATATTAGGCCTTTGAATAGAAGATTCTTCATTAATTGGAGCATCTTGTTTTGGGATTTTTGCATAAGTATGTATAACAATGACTTCTTTATCTTGACATGACTCATCTGATAAAGTATCCCATTCATAATCCCTAGAATCATCACTATCTCCTTCGGATTCTAATGCATTTATTTGAGGATGAAAATCATGCATTGGACTTGAACTTTCTCCCTTATATTGAAAACCTACTCCGGATTTTTCATGACTTGCCCTCCAAACAGGTTCAATAGGTTCTAATAATCCTCTATTTCTTTGGCCTAGGGGTCCTCTTCCTTTGTATCCCATCTTTTGCATAATATCAAATCCTTTTCCATATTGTTCTGTTTGTATATTAACATGCTGAATTCTTTCCATGGGAGTGTCTAGGGTACCATCCTCATCATGATAAAGCCATTGAAGGACATCATCCTCTTCCTTATCCCATGTTGCTTTGCTATCTTCCCTCACAAAATAAGAATTATACTTATGTGGAAGATGTTCTTTTGAGGGTTTTCCATGTGATTTAGGAGACATGGGCATGTCAAATAGAGAAACTGAATATTCTCCTACCCCTTTTGAACTAATCTTGCATTGTTTGTCAAATTTGTTCATCATCTCACTCATGTATTGGTAATGATCTGCTTTAGCTTGTTCTTTTTCTTCTTTAGTAGGTTTGTAGATCACTGTTTCCAATTTAGGTGCCACACATGGACTTTCCATCACATTTGGACCCTCGTAGCTCACTTTTTCCTTGCCCTTAGTTGATGTAGTTGAGCTAGCTTCAAGAGGATTTTGTGCATCTTCATTGGTGATTCTTGGAACAACTCCTTCACGATTATGTGGAATGTATAATTCATGCAAGGGTTTGAGTGCATTACAATATTGAAATGGATTTGAGTCTCCTCCAACTGTGATTTCTTCACCCATGTATGGGAACTTGATGCATTGGTGGTATGTGGAGGGGACAGCTTACATCTCATGAATCCAAGGTCTTCCCAATAAAATGTTATAGGTTAATTTCATGTCCAACACTTGACATTTGGTTTCCTTCTTAACTGGTCCCACTTGGATGGGCAACACAATCATGCCTTTAGAAGCTCTTTCAGCCTCATCATAAGCTTTTATGGTGATTTTCTTTGTAGGGTCAATGCAAGACTCGGATAAACCTAAGGATTTTACAAGACTCAATGTGCATATGTTAAGGCCAGCCCCTCCATCAATAAGGGCTCTTTTGACTCTATGCCTTTCGATCAAAACCTCTATATGTAATGGCAAATTTTGAGGATGAGTTATAGACATGTCATCTTGATCTGAAAATGAAAGACAATGAGGAGCCACAAGATGTCCTACCATATTTTGAAACTTTTCTTCCCCTAAGGTAGTAGAAACATGTGTTTCTTCCAAAGCTTTTTCCAAAATCTCTTTATGATTTGGTGACAACTTCAATAACTCTAAGATTGAGATTTGTGCTGGAGTACGTTGCAATTGGTCTACCAAACTATAAGGTCTTGCTGCTGTAGGAGATTGTTTGACCACAATGTTGGATGGTGGGATATTGGTGTTTTGAGGGACTATCCCTTGTAAAGTCATTCTAGAATTCTGCCCTCTTGTAATGACATTTGTTGCTTCCTTTTGAGGCTGTTCATTAATGATGATAGCATTAACAATATGATCATATGATGGCGCAAAGTTGAGATTATTGGCGCTTTGTTTCTTGCCATTTGATGACTCACCTTTATCATGTTTGTAAAAAGGTTGTTTGAAGGCCGTATGATCTTCATTATTTTGGGGTCCATCAACAGTGATTATGTTATTATCTATCAAGTCTTGCACCACATTCTTTAATTGTAAACATTCATTTGTAGGGTGCCCCCGAATCCTATGATATTCACAATGATGCTTAGCATCCCACCAACCCGGCTTGTGGTCTGGTTCATAAGGTTTAATAGCGGGTAATGTAATAACATTGTTAGCTATGAGAGTCTTTAATGCAGTTTCAAGTGATTCTCCCAAGGGTGTAAAGTGTCTTGCAGGAGTGGGTTTCAAATACTTATCATACTTGCTGTTTTGATCCTTGTTCCCTTGATTATTCTTATTGGCATTGTTGTTATTGTTGGAAGGTGCATTATATGCTTGATTAGCATTATTCACTTGATTTGGTGTCTTTGTAAGGGCAAATGGAATCACCTTCAAGTTGCTGGATTCCACTACACCATCATTAACAATACCTTTGTTGTTATTCTTTGCAGCATAACGGCTATTGTTGTTGTACCAACTTTTATTTGGATTGTTGTTATTGTTGGTATTGTTGTTGTTGGAGTTAGAGTTATTCTTATTTTCCTTGTGCAATTTCAACTCTCCACTCTTAATCAACACTTCTTCCGTTGTAATTCCGTTATCAATTAGATCCTGAAAGGTTTTGGGACATTGCATCCTTAGTCTATAATTTAGCTCGCTTCTTAAACCGTTAATAAAGATATCCATTTTTTCTTTCTCCGGTACACTTCTTGGATATCTAGCAAATGCAGTCCTCCATCTTTGCAAGAATGTGAGAAAGGCTTCTCCATCTTGTTGCTTCGTGTTACATAACGTTATCATGGTGACCTCATGTTTGATGTTATAAGAGTAATGAGTCACGAATTTAGATGCTAACTCTTCAAAGGATTTTATGCCGGATGGTAGTTTTGAAAACCAATCCATGGTTGTTCCTCCCAAGCTTCTTGGGAATAGTCTCATTAAATAGGTTGATTCATGCATGAATTCAAGACTCAATGCACAAAACCCCCGAAGATGATCATGTGGGTCAGATGTTCCTTCATATCTCTCATATTTAGGAAATGTTACATTAATGGGAAAAGGCACCATGACCAAACTCTTATCGAATGGAAAAGGACATAATGTTTCAATAGAGAAAGGCTTAGGAGCCCCATTTTGTTTCAAATTGTCAATTTCCATTTGTAATGCCTTGAATTGTTTCCTCATTGCTTCCATAGGGTCTTCTATTTCCTTGGGCTTTAATTGTTCTATGTCAAAATCTTTAGGTAGCTTTACCCCCGTTTGTATTAAGTCCATGAAGTGTTTTTCTTTATCCATAAGCATGGTCTTTTTCATTAGTTCTATGAAATAAGGACATTGTCTTGCCTCTAATGCTCTTTCAATCGTGGCTTCTTCTGCAGTTGGGGGTAAGTTTGTATTATGAGGAGGCAATAAGTTGTTGCCTTGTGAATTTGCCTCTTGAGAATTAGGGTCTCTTCCTCCATTATTAGAATTTCCTTGATTGTTGTTAAGATCCATACCTCCATTCATGTTGTTCCCTTGGTTTTTATTGGGATCTATGCCCCCATTCATGTTGTTCCCTTGGTTAGTGGGATCGATATTTCCTAGGGTACCACTAAACATGTTGTTAATGTCCTTTGCCTTAGTGGGATTTTCAGTCACTC
The DNA here is from genome assembly GCA_027943335.1 of Chamaecyparis obtusa. Taxonomy (NCBI): domain Eukaryota; kingdom Viridiplantae; phylum Streptophyta; class Pinopsida; order Cupressales; family Cupressaceae; genus Chamaecyparis; species Chamaecyparis obtusa. Next base: position 93,724 of record BSBK01007550.1, read on the forward strand.
GTGAAGTAATGAAAGTGTTCTTTGGAAATGGGAGCTCTTCTCCGTTGTAGGTCCCGTCTGTTTGTAATGCTTTCCTTATGGAGAGTGACCTTGTAATAATAGGCATGAACAAACTTTAAGGGTATGTTGACTTTCTTCTCTTGATAAGCTATTTTTGGAATAAGGTAAAAGTTTTTGATCAATTTTAAATGGTTTAAAATTTTAATGGTGTTTTGATCAATAACTTTGGAATATCTTGTTTGAAAATAAAAACAATCTCAACACACACATCAATTGGGTACCATATCCCTAGAATGCTCTAATGTGTATATTTTTGAACGTTTTCACAGGTTTAACACAAGAATAGCTTCCACACAATCTACCTAGCACATAATTGGTTCGTAAACATGGCTCTAATAGGTAGTTTTGCTATTTTACCGTTATGTAGTAAGTTTTCCGTTCAAAAGAGATCTTAGCTTTTCATCCCCCAACTATGTTAAGGGGCTTCCCACACGCACAAAAGCATGATTTTGCGCAATCCGTTAGGACTACTAGAGGAAGTTCGAAAGAGCTAAAATCCTTTTGTCGTGTACCCCATTAAGGATACCCGCGTTTCATTTTATAGTGGGTCAGATTCTCGCGGCAAAAGCAAGTGTATCCCACTTTGGGCTATCCCTCTCACCAGCCCTTCTAAGGTAATCTCGGGAGGCGAGCCCACTAAGTTTTAAACATATTCATTGAAAAGCATGAAAAATGGATTTGGTAGAGCAATTTTGGGAATTTGATTCACTCAAAGAGTGAAGAGCATATCCCTATTGCTTTTCCCTTATCCCAAACACTCACAATCAAATTTGGTTCTTTTTCAACCCCGTGACAAAGGGGTTCTTAGAATTGAAGTGTTTATTTTTTTCCTTTTATGATTAAACTATGTTTTTGAACTTTGAAAATGCCACAATTTAAGGGAAGTGCAAGCTTGATGAGAAAAATACCTCAAACGATGCTAGCAAAGGCTAGGCGCATTTTTAAGTAGTAGATTTTTCATTTTTCTCTCCAAATCCTTCTCTTACCTTGGCAAAATGTTCCCTCCACCAACAAGTTAGTCAGCACAATACAAACAAAGTGAGGGGAAACCAAAATCAAAGCTAAAAATGATATAATTGATTATGCTTTTGATTCTTTTTTTACCAAAATACTTGCAAAATTCTTACAAATTTAAGGACTAAATTCCCAATTCAATGAGACATATTTTCGTTTGTAAGCATCTACAACAGCAATGTATTTGGCATGTAATTCTACTTCTTTCTCTAAATTATTATTGAGAACAAAGGTAGAATGTACCCGGTTTTCTTTCCTTATCCTCTTAGAGATCAATTTCTCCTCTAAGTTGTATCTTCTCTCTGGTTTTTGCACTTTCTTATGACAAACCATGCTCCTGAGACAAAAAAAATGACAGTAAAGTTAGCATACAGTCCTTATTTTGACAAAATAGTGAAAATACTGTCAGGCGACATTGTCCAGACTACAGGCGAGATCAAATTTAATGAAGACGTGACTACTTTAACCACGAGCGTCACCAAAAGGGGCTCAAGCGAGATCAAAATAGTCAAGTGCGATATTAAATTTAGCAAACGCGTGAAATATTTATTACAGGCGACAACAGCAATTACTCTAATAGAAAATAGATGCTATACCAGGCGACATTTCTTCTGTTAACGGCGATATCTAATTTAACAAAGACGTAATTACTTTAACCGCGAGCGTCACCAAAAGGCGCTCAAGCGAGATTAAAGTGATTATGTGCGATATCAAATTAAATGAACGCACGAATTATTTATCAAAAGCGACAAACTAATTCAGATAAGCGACATCTTATTAAATGAAAGCGACATTTAAAATAATAAGAGCGACAAATCAAAAGCAAAGTGCAGTAAACTCCCTTTACACCAGGCGTGAACTAATTCGTCGGCCGCGGCTTTTAATTCTTTGTAGGCGACATCCAAATAGCCAAAGGCATCATATCTTTGTGCGTCAGGCGATAATCTAATGTCTGCAGGCGTGATTTCTTTATCCAGAAGCGTGATTCTGCTGGTAAGAAGCGTGAGCGTTCAGACTCCAAGCATCATCTAAATTTTCACGAGCGACATCTCTTTACTGTAGGCGTGATTTTTTTACTGGTAGGCGTGATTTCTTTCCTGTAACCTGCAAACAGTGAGCAAAATCATGCAATTCTAGCCTAAATTTGCAAATAACGTGGAAATTTTGATAAATTTGAGTCCTAGGGCCCCACGGTGGGCGCCATTTGTGTGTGAGTGATTTACACCTTCATGAAATAACAAGATTTAAAGAGAATTTACACTATTCAAAGCAAACTAATCTAAATAATGCACAATTAATCTAAATATCTCATGGTTCTCTAAATTGAAGTGGTAAATGAGGCTCTCAGCTGCAAATCCTCACTAGTGACACTCTAATTATGAGAATTGAACTAAGAATGATATGCAAAATAGATCTAATTATCAAATTCTAGCTCTATTTGATAAGAAAATCTCTAAAATGATCAACAATTTAAGCTAAATATCAATGAAAATGCTAAGTGAGTGGTGTGGATGCAAATTGCAAGAGCTTTGCTGCAATTCAAAGATATGGAGTGGATTATTAATGCCTCAAAATGCCTTCTATTTATAAGATTTTTCCAAGGGTAGGGGGTAGAGTGAGATAACCATGGTTATGCTTGGGTAAGGTCAATTGGCTTTGCTTTGTCCCTAAATGGGGGGACAAACATTTAAATGGTTTCAAAAGGCTGGACCATTTCAACAAAAGTGAGTGATTTGTGTCCATTTTGTCTCATTTTTCCTTTGTTGAGGGAATTTCATATTTATTAAATAATTAAAGTAATTAAATTTAGCCATGAAGGGTAAGAGGTTCATTTTGATTTTTCATTTCAACAACTATGTCATTAATTGAATTTAATCAATTTCTTAGTGTTTTTCCCCTTTTCAAGCTTTATTTAATCATTTAATCATTTAATTGAATTTTTCTTTGATTTGAATTGCCTTTGTTCCATTTATCGATTTTCTCATGCTATTTTGATGACTTGATGCACCTTTTGATTGATTTAAGCCTTTGCCAATTTTCCATGTCTACAGTAATATACAATGTATACAAAATAGGTCAAGGTAGATAACCTTATTCTTCTTGTATCAATATTCCTTTGCTGCTCTTATCTTCGCATCATCACTATTACATTCACTTCACAATTACATTGCCTTTTTCGCTTCTCATTTACTTTTCAATTACAATTGCATATATACAAGTTATTAAAGATAATAACTTTACATGGTCGGCTTCCATATATCATTAACTAAGAGTTAACATCTAGGATGTCATATCTTTATATTTTTAAGACATTATTTTGATAAACAAAATAATCCCTTAACTCTTTACCAATTCTGCCTTCATATTCTGTCTTGTCGGCTTCACACTATCTTCGGTAAAACTATCATAACCAATTTTGTACATGCCGTAATGACTTGCACTCTAAGATGGGTCATCATTAGCCATCATAAAGTCTATGCTCAAGTGCACAAGCACTGAACTCACTCCAGTCAATGTCGCAAACAAAAATTGTGTCCTGGTACACTGTGAAAACACTATCTCACACTTAGACAAATTTATGATGCGCTCTGCTATATTTTCTCTCTGACTTGTGCGATCTTCATGAGGATCATATGTTTCCATAATGACAACATCTATGTACTCACTTCAGCCAAATTGCCAACAAACCTAAGAGGATCTTCCTCTTCAAACAACAACATCTGATCAGCTAGCTGTAAGGCTGGAAATTCAGTAGAAACTGGTAATCTGGCCTCTTTACCATAAACTAGGACATAAGGGGAATTCCCAATTACCTGGTTAGGTGTAATCCTATCCATCCATAAGGCTACCTTCAATTTAGAATGCCAATCTCTCTTATTCTCTTGCAAGGTCTTTTTAATAATTCTGATCAGATTTTTATTAGTAGACTCTGCTAAACCATTACCCTGAGGATAATAGTTAGAAGAAGTATTTAAATAGATCCCATTTTTCAGAGCCCACTTTGTAATAGCTAAACTAATAAAATCCATTGCATTATCAAAGATAATTGATTGAGGAACTCCAAACCTGGTTACAATATCTTCATAAAACTTTAGCATAGCAGGTCCAGTGGCCTCTTTTAATGCAATAGCTTTAGTCCATCTCATAAAATAATCAGTAGCAGTTAAAATCCATTTATTACCTGCACTAGAATTAGGATTTATAGGACCAATAAAGTCCATTCCCCACTTATTAAATGGTAGATCAACCACAATTGGCTTTAATGGCAATGCCACTAGCTTTTATTTACCTGCAAACATAGAACATTTCTAACATCTTTTGGGCCAAGAACAAGCATCCTTAAATAAATTAGACCAATAATAGCGAGCCCTTAGTATTTTCCAAGCTATAGTTTTAGGACTGAAATGTCCTCCATAAGATCCATCATGAAATTCAGATAAAATTATGTCTTGATCTAGTGAATCAGTACATTTTAGAAACATCCCAGAATAATCTTTCCTATAAAGTATACCATCAATAAGAACATAGGGAATAGATTGTAACCTATAATATCTCATCTTTTCCTTATTGAGATTCTTTGGGCATTGTCTAGTTTGCAAGAATCTGGTCATATCAGATAACCAAGTTGAAGGATCATTAAATAATACAACCTCACCTTGAAAATGTTCATATTCTTTAGTAGTATCAGCTTGTTCTTCCTCTTCTACCATTTGAGTACAAAGGCCTTTGCCTCTAACCAGCTTAGTCACATGAATCTGTACATCATAGTTCATAACTCTTGTTATCCAACCAGCCCTCTTTTCATTAACATCTTTATTCAACAAAAACTCTTTAATGCTTGGATGTGCAACCATTAAATGTACTTTATTCCTGGAAATCAAATGCTTAAACTTTTTCAAAGCTTTAATAACAGCTAGCACATGCTTTTCAACAAAATTCTACCTTTTTCTCATAATCATCCATACCTTTGCTGAAAAAAGCAACTGGTTGCTCCTATTTTTCTTCATTCTTTTGAACCAGCATTGCTAAAATAGTATCAAAACCTCCATAAGCATATAGAATAAATTTTTTAGTAAAATTAGGATTAACAAGAGTAGGGGCTGAAGACAAAGCCTATTTTATCAATTCAAAATTCTTCTTTCCCTCATTAGTATAGCTGAAAGGGATATCCTTCTTAAGAATAGAAGTCATTGGTTTTAACAGATTTGCAATGTCAGGGATAAACCTTCTGACAAAAATTATTCTCCCAATGAAAATCTGCAACCCTTTCTTGTGTTTAGGCAATGAAAGTTCCAGAATTACATGAATTCTCTCAGGATCTATTGTTGTACCTTCCTTAGACACCTATTATCCTAGGAGTTTTCCCTCATGAACTGCAACTACAGATTTCTTTGGGTTTAAAGAAATCCCAAAATCTCTACATCTCTACAAAATTTGTCTCAAATGATCAATGTGCTGGTTTGCAACCTTGTTGTAAATTGTCACATCATCTAGATATACTAGAACAAACTTATACATTAAATTCTTGAAAGCCATGTCCATTGCTTTCTGAAAAGTGGCCCTAGAATTTGATAACCCAAATGGCATTCTTCTATAAGCCATTGTACTCCATTTAGTTGTAAAAGCTATTTTAAATTGATAAGATTCTTTGACTAAAATCTCGTTATAACCAGAATACCCATCTAAGAGTGAGAATCTCTCAGAACCAGAAACATATTGTAAAATATGTTCCATGGAAGGAAGAGGGTGTCTATCTTTCAGAGATGCCCTATTAAGGTCTCTAAAGTCTACACAAAGTCTTATCTTTCCATTCTTCTTCCTTACTAGAACTAAGTTTGAAACATAGGATGTGTGCTTAATAGGAAATATAATACCACTATCTACGATTTTTCTCAGCTCTTTCAACATTAATGGCTCTAACTTGGGGTTTATAGGCCTTTGCCTTTGTCTAATTGGCCTAGCATTAGGCTCCAATTCTATAGTATGGTGGGTTAATTGAGGATCAAATCCCTTCATATCAGAATAATCCCATGCAAAAACATCACTATATTCTCTGAAAAGATCAATAAACAACTCTTTTTCTTCAGGAGAATTGATTTTACCAACCTTTAACTACTTACCTCTGAATATTTCCACTTCCTCATAATGATCTTCTTTGATTAGCAGGCTAGTTTTACCCTTCCTAAACCGATCATCAAAGTTGAAAGTTGATTCCAGGCTGACCAAACCTTTTGGAAGCTTTTTGGTTTTCAACTGAATAATTTGGTCTTCCATTTGCTGATTGATTTTGTTATTCCTAGATGCTGAAAAACCATCTGTTTATGTTAGAAAACTCAAAATATGTTCATCAGTATTAAAAACTTGCCAATAAGTGTCATTATCTTGAATAGATGGCCTAAAAATTATCTTGACATGTGACTGGTCTGAAATCTATCCTTTATTTTCTGTTATTGAAACATGAGCACCAATACCAACCAGCCTATCAGCATGCATATTTTCCCTTCTAGGAATTGATATCAGGTTAAAAGCATCAAATTCATCTAGAATATCATAAACTCTAGATTTATACATCTTAAGAAGATCATTTTTAATAGTATGATACCTCTCACCTGCTTTACTATCAGCTCACTGTCACCAAATTCCCTCAAACACTTAATACCTCTCAATCTTGCCCACTCTAATCCATGAATTAAACTTTCATATTCAAACACATTGTTAGAACAAGGAAAAGATAACTTGAATGCAGCATAAAATCTATCACCATCCGGTGAAATCAACATAACCCCTGCACCAACTCCATCCTTATTCCTTGACCCATCAAAATACAAATCCCAAAGCTGGTTAGACAAATCAGATTCAGATTCTAGATTTTTAATCAAATTAGGCACTATCGAATCAGACTCTAAAATCATATAGTTCCCAAAACCAGCATCAAACATGTCATCTTTTTGTTCATTCCTAGTAGCCCATTCATCTAAAACAATGTCTAGATAAGCTTCAGTTTGTGTGTTATAGGCTGAATAATCAGGTATTTCATCCCGATCCATTATCACGCATCTTGCATTAATGGGACTCAGATTGTAAGGCTCTATGTGGTCTTTGGCCAATAATTCTAATTTTATGGTTACCTTAGTACCATATCTAGTTCTAAAGTATATATGTGACCAATCTGATGAAAAATAGCCATCTATCTTGCCTGTAAAGTCTCTGGACAGGCACATAGAAAAATATGTTGGCAAATCAATGACATATATATCCTAAGGTATTGAGAAATTTGGGCAGGAGTGTAAAGTCAAGCTTGCATTTTTAATAACTCCTAAAGTCTTAACTGAAGTTCCATAAAGCTAAACTACACCCTTCTCAAGAGGTTCATATTTCAAATTCAGCAAATCTGCTATTTTCTTAGGCATGATAGTATTGGTTGCACCACTGTCAACCATATAGTTGTGAAATAATTTATTTCCAATAATCAATGAGACATAAAAAGGAGGAGGCTTATCATTTGTAGGTTTCTTACCTTCCTTTTTTGATGTCTTTTGAACTTTTGTTGGTTTCTTGTCAAAACTTACCGTTGGTTGCTTCATATTTGTAGCCTTTTTGACTTCTGGTATTGTTGGTTGTTGTACTTTAGTAGGCTTTTTCTCTTCTTTTGATAACTTCTCCTAAACCTTAGGAGGCTAAAAATTAGTCATAACCACTCTAGGTAGTTGTTGTACTGTCTGCTATGAATTAAATGCTAGCTTAGACAACTCTTCTCTTAAAATCTCAATCTAGCTTGGAATAGTTAAGGTCTCCCATGCAGACAAAGTAACATTTATTTTTCTCATAGTATCAACAATATTGAATGGAACAACAAATTGTACCTTATGTGAAGTTTTAGGAGAATCTGATCAGCACTCTTTTGACTTTGATCCTTACTTGATGAAATTGATGGACCCTTTAGAATAGAAACTGGTGAAGAAGGAACATTACCAGCGGATTGATCTGTTTCAAGGGCTCTCTTGTTTTCCCTAGTATTTGTTGCTATTGATGAATCTTCATTTAGACCACAAAACTCTTCCTCTTGCCAGTTTAGGAACCCAGTTTCCATAGAACTTTGATCTAGAAGATGTTGTAACTCCTCAACAGACACATTTTGTTGTGAATTCATTGCATTTTGTACCATAAGAGCTTGGTTAAGAATTCCATTAGAACATGTGGACTAGTCATGTGGCTCATTGCATGGAAAACACTAGTCAGTAGCAATATTATTCTGAGTAGGAACAATATCTCTAACAGTATTAAGAGGTTCTAGATTATACTATCTATTTGGCCTCACATTCCAATTCTACCTATTTGCATTAGCATTGCCTTGAAATTGTTGCCTAATCACCTGAAAGTTAGGCTAGTTAGGATATTGGGAAGAAGAACCAGCAAACTGATTTTTAACAGTAGGGTTTGTCTGGGCTTGATTCCTCTTAAGGGTGACTAAATCATTTCCAAAAGATTGCAGAAAACTTTCTATTTTCTGCTGGCTATCCTTAATACTCTATAGTTCATTTAGAGGAGTTGCAGGAACAATCTTTGGGGCTTTAAAAGATGGGACATTAGATAATGGTGGAACAACCAATGGCATATTAGATTGTATGTTAGGAAAGAAACGCGTAGGAGGTCTAGGAGCTATCTTCCCTGCCTTGATAAGACTATTTTCTGCCCTAATAGTAGTATCAAAAGCTTGGGGTAAAGACACTCCTCCCATAGATTGAATCATTACAGAGATATCACTATTTAATCTCTTCAAATAATACAAGAAAGCATATTCAGCTAAAGGACTTACCGTAACAGGAATTCTGTTCCAAGTCTTCTAAAAATAGAGATTGAAATCACTCATCTCTTCTTGTAGGGCCCTCTTAATAGTAGTTAATTGCTCCACCAAGGAAAGGTTATTAGATTTGTCCTTGAAAAATTTAGATAGCCTTTCTCCTAGGACATCCCAAGTAGCAATAGAGTCCACCAGGAGAGTTCTGAACCAGTCAAGGGCTTTACCCTTGATTGACGTAGCCAATAGCTTCAAAGCTACATCTTCAACTATGATATGATGAACATTGCAAAGAGTTTCAATATCTCAGATATGCTCAATAGTTGTCACATGTGTTTCTCCAGTAAAAGTTGGCAAGCTTTTCAAATCAACCAATGGAATATCATTATGATTTGCAATCCTCAAAGGACTACCTTGATCAAATGGAACAAAAGGAAGATTTATTTCCATTGCTTGATGTGGAGGAGTTTGCTGATGAATGACAAGTGTAACAGAAGGCTGGGTAGGCTGAACTACCTTCCTTTGATAATTCTTTAGATTCTAAGGAGTTGTTGCAGTACCGCTTGTAGAAGCTCCAAGAACATAATTATCTATAAATAAATTTTCAACACTTGGAAATTCTAATCCAAAAGGATTACGAACACCTAGATCCTTAGGAAGACTGATTTCTTCAATAATAACCTCAAGCTCCTCTAAATTTGTAGCTTGATCTTAAAAAATGGGGTTATCAAATGATGAAAATTTTGAATTCAATAAAGTACCTCTTGGATCTTGTGATGTTCTTCCACCTATGGATGATCTTCCTCCCCTTCATCTTGGTTGCAATTCTTGATATACAAAACTCTCTTTGTTTAATCTTGTTGGAGTTCTACTCATTAAAATAAACACTCAAAGCTGCAACTGAATTAGGAACAATCATAGAACTCATAACTCAGAACTAAGAAGCAATTCGTGTGTCCCCCTGGGCGTGCCAAAAATTGTTCATGCTTAGAATTGTTACCCTAACTCGGGTATTAAGGCTACACAACAATTCTATCATGACAATGGAAACCTCCTCTAGCTGTGGGTAGACTATGAACGAGGAGGAATCTCTAGATTCTAGGCCGGTTCCTATTAAGTATGAAATATCACCATCTGATTGAAAATTTGATAAGGAAAGGGATAGAAAGAACTTTTAAAACTGAAATGAATGTGGGGTGATACACCAAAATAAGTTCAGACTTTGCTAGGATGATAAAAAAATAGCTCAAAATCATAGACCAAAAGTTTGACTCTTCAAATCTATGTTCAACATATAGGCTAACTGACTTTACTATTAGGGTTACACCACAAATAGCTAAACAGTTAACAACATACTTTTCCCATACAAGGTTTAAGCATAAACTGATCACCTTAAGGAGGAATCAACAAGCATTCACTTCTATTGGATTACAATTTAAAAGCAACACTTATACAAAAATAAGAAATCACAATCTTTGAATCTCACCACAAAACACATGAGCCAATGAGAATTTACTTTATTTCTAACAAAACTGATAATCAGATCACAAAAAATGGCTTCACTATTAGCCTCTCTCCCAAAACTCGCAACCCTTCAAAATGATTATGAAAATCAACCTTATAGTATGCCCTAGCCTCAAATCCGAAAATACAAGCCCTTGAAAAATGCCCAATTTTGGCCCAAAAATCATGCCAAAAATTAGCCCATGTCAACTCTCCATGCCTAATGCCTAAAATAATGGCTTATAATAAGGATTAAAAATCTTTGTACAAAAATGCCAAAATCTTACAAAATTGAAAATTGAAATAAAATTTCAATATCCAATACATATCCTAACCTCCAAAAATGCTAAGTGTAAACAAGTTCTAAGTGGGGAATAACAAACTCGACCCACTTGCACAAGTTTTTCAAAAATTGAGGAATGAGGTGGCACATGGGCATTTTTTGAAACCTGCAAAAATGTTACATCTGCAGTAAAGGCATTCAATGCCTTTCACTTGGCGGACTCCAAAAATGTTATGCTCATTTTGCTTTTCAAAAATTGTGTTTATCTCAGCTTTCATGAAGAAGAATTAGGGAAAACTGAAACCCTAACTGAAGGAAAAAATCAAGCAAAACTTGTTGATGAAGCTGGGCTTCTTGTAGATGAAGCTCTCTGTCAAACTTGGTCTTTTTTGCAATGGAACTCTACTTCACTATTATAACTAGTCGACTGGCGTTCGCTTGTTTATTTGCCCACTGTTTCTTCATCTTGCTCGGCTGTGACTATGTGCTTTTGAGTTTGGATTGGCATTGACTGATGCTTTGACTGTGAATGATATTTGGTCAAAACTGGTGAGTGATCACGTCTATTTTGAAACTTGATTTCTCTCCATTCATGATCTCTTGATTGTATTTCGCGACTGAAAGTCCCTCTTGGTTTGTCTTTGTCTTTGGCAGTGAATGAGTATCGTAAAAACCGTGAGTATACAAATCATTTCTTGTGAAGAGAGACTCAAGCCCAACATCATTTTTTATATAGCATAAGTCACAGCTTGACTTCTATTTTCGAGCTCTTTTGTTCTTGTTCTAAAAACTGTGAGTATACAAATCATTTTGGGATTGTGGATTATGAATATAAATCACAATTGTGACTGGTTCTTACCTTTTTTGTTTATAGCATATATGAACTCGGCTCTACTGAGTATTACCCTCCATTCATGGGTCAAACTGTGAACTCAAACTAACTCCATTGTAATAGTCACAACCTCGTGAATGGTGTTCTTTTATTTCTTGCTATATACAAAGCCATAACTGTAACTTTATCATCAAGCTCGGCCTTTGACTGTAGTTGTGACTGAAATCTTTAAATGATGCTTGTTGTCGTAGCACCGTGAATACATCCCTTCCTATCTAACAGTCATGACTAGTGACTGGTGAACTCCCTTTCGGCTTGGTAACATACATAGTTGTGACTGGTAGATAGAACTTGTGACCCATGAACTCGGTTTTGAAACTTGAGTCTCTCTTATTTTTCATTAAGCTCTCTGTTCGACACAAATATGAAGCTCTTTTCATTCTTAACTTTAAATTATTTTCCATTCTTACTGACATGGACTTTCTTGTAATGTCGGCAGTATATTTGATGAGCTCATGAACTTGGTTTTGAAAGCCAAATATGAAATCATTATGACTATGAGCTCGTCAATGATAGACAGTTACATAAAGAAACTGTGATTCCATGAGAACATGAACCAAGCTAGTACTCTTTTCTAGTTGCTTTACTAAAGTTGTGAGGTTATGACTGAGAGATGATAAAAGATATATTCAGTTTCATTTAAAAACTATAACATCTTTCAGCCATAACCTTTGCAAACTTTAGAAGGTGACTGAAAACATTACTGAAAGATGTTCAAGAATAACCGTCACTTTGTTCAAAATAGATAAGTACATTCCTCCCTATGATATTTCTTTTCTTGACAGCTCATGTACATATACATCTCTCCTTTTTACAACATAGCATCATTGTAATATTATGAACACTAATGCCCCAGTTTCATTTTGCTTGTTGTTCTATTATCACAGTTGCCTCCAGTCATTTCATTTGAACTTTTCAACTGATACATGCAAAAAGTCATTCTAAACTTTGAATTTAATAATAAAAATAGAGAACACCTTTGAACTCACTGGTACATAATAGCATGCCTGAACAGAGTCCCATTTTTTTGTTTTGATACTGAATCTGAACTTTCAATGTGAGAAATGCAACAAGATAAAAGTGTTTGTTTATTGTTAATGAAGTTCAAGCATGGGCTCGTGACACTTACTAAATACAAACTGAAAACATTTCATAATTTTATGGCATAATCTTGAAGCATTCTTTCTGTAATCAGCAACAATAATGATATTACTTGAAACTGTACCATTGAAACAACAAGGACATATTGTATCAGTATTTATGCAGCTGCATTATGTGACTTGAACTTTGAATATTTGCAACATTGGCACTTCCTATAGCACTTTATTCTTGAAATTCTAGCTTGATCTGCATCTTTTCCTTATGACTGAATGTGAAAACCATTCAACTCTTTTCTGCAAAAATCTATTTAAGCTTTCAAACAACATCATTTTAAATTGGTTAGATTAGTGAACATAATAAACAAGTTTGTCAATTGATTTCCAGACCATTATGTTCACTAATCTATAAAAACACTGCACCGTCTGAAAAAGGTTTCTCAGTTTGAACATACTAAGTCCCTTTTATTCAGATACTTGGTTAATAAAAAGAACAACATACACCAGAATGATCATAAATAGTAAAAGGTTTCATGTTTACAAAAACAAGTCCCTTTAATACTACCTTGCAATGAGTGTTAGTGTACATTTCCTTATTGCATTTAGTTTTCCAGATTGATGTGCAGATTTGAAAACTTGATTGTTACAGTATGTTATTTGCTTCTTATGCATTGCTTAGATCCAACAGGATCTAACCATTTTTTCCTCTCTCTTATGCAGATATGAACCCTAAAGACCTAAATGCAGATGAAGACACAGATTTTGAAGACCTTGGGACCTGAGACTTAGTAGACAACCGGCTGACTCAAACCAAAACAAAGGCAATGCATGGGACCCCTATTCCATACTTCAATCTTTTCTTTCAATTCTAAAAATGTACTCTATTTATTGATATGAAATATGAACATGGAAAGACATTTGTATACTACATTCAGTTTGAATGCACAATGTAATGATCATTTATGAATTTTGAAATCTTTGGAACAGTGATCAATACTTAGAGTACAATAATGACATCTAGAATGAATGCAATAACGAAATGTAAACTAACAAAATCTACAAAGCAGTGTTAATTTGACAAACAAATGTGCAACCTTTTCCTATTTATGCTTATTGTGTTGTATATATATACACACATGTATGTGTGTATATATACAAACATATACACACCATATTTAAAGAAATTAAAATAAAGAATTAAAATTCCTTATGCATCTTCTTAATCATCTTCCGGGTGAACCAAATGGGTCAGCCCATATTTCGGAAATCATTTTCAGGATTTGTATCTTCCAAATTTGCAGCATCTTCCAAAATTGACTAGAATTGACAATTGGTATTCCAGCACCCAAACGGCCATAACTACAAATAGTGTTTCCAACCAATAACCAATATTGCTTGTCAAAAAAAGAAACGACAGAGTCTAGAGAGGATGACCGAAGTCACAAATCATGGTACTAGAAACCCCTCTTTTTCCACCCGTCATCAATAATATATGTGTGTGTCAACGAATGAATTGTTGATGGTTGTGTGATATCAAGTCGAATCTGAGCAGTAAGAAAGTACGTAGGTCATATTGGACGTGATTCCTCACAATTTCACTACGTAAGCACGCACTTGATATAATATGACGTGTTTCTACTGCATAGATTTACAACAATATACATTTCACCCACCATGTTTTAGTCAATCACAAACTAAAACAGAACAATGGTAGTCCAGTACAGCGCTCCACTACTGTGCTCCGTGAATTTTTTTTGGTCGACGCGCATATTATTCTACTTTAAATTTACAATTTATAATGTAGCTTAAAAATGTTTGTCCCTTTTGGTAACAATTTTTTTTGTGGCATCAAAAAAAAGATAACCGACCACAATCATAACTTTTCACAAAAATGTAAGTGTTCTTGTTCTCTTGAGTGTAATGGGTTTTTTTTTTTTTTCAAATTTCTTTCTTTATCAATTGTTTTCTTCTTTACTTTTTTTTTATGTTATTAACAACTTTCTATTTAAATCTAGTATAAAAATATATATTTCTTTCTCTCTCTTTTTCTATATATATATAACACTACATAAATATGTTGTGTTCACATGAAAAAATACTTTCTAATTTAGTATAATCTTTTTTATTAGGTATCTCTTTCATATATTACAAATATGTGCATCTTTTTAGATGGTATATATTATAGATAATATGTATAATCTATTGAATATAACTATTGATCTGATTTTTTACATAATTTATTAAAATGATTCAATTATATCCTTCTTAAAATTTTGTAGTGGCATTGTGATTTAGTAATTAGTATTTGTTTGTAGGGTATAATATTTCAATTAATTAGTTATTATTAATTATCATTGCAAGTGAAACTGGTATGTTTGGGTAGACATAACAGGTCAAATATTGATAGTGAGGGGAGTGTGTCATTAGAGACATCTGCCTTTGCTATGGGGGCGAATGAGATCATGCTAGGTGGTTTTTATAAGGGAGCCCACAAAAGTGCATAGATAGTTGAACGACAACCTCTAGTAAGGGAGTAGAAAAAAATTCTAGGTTTGGAAGGTTTTGGATTAAGAAGAGTTTTAGATTGGGAAAGGCAAATAAAGGTGCTTTTTCAAAACAAGACTTTTTTTATTTCATCCAAAACCCTAGTGCAAACTTGGGATCATCTAAGTAGTTGTACATTCTTTGCAAAATGGTATGTTATGAGATGTCTAACCAACCATATTATGGACTCATGAATAAGAAATTGTGGTGGTCAGGTAAGTATAACATTGCTCTCTCATAATATCTTCCTTATAGAAGGTATGGACAAATTTAGAATATAAGGAATTCTTTTTGGAAAGCTCCTATTTTTCAAAGCCTTTAGCTTTTATTGCATTGATTGGGAGCCCAATTTCAATCTATTAAAATAGCAAATGAGGAAATTTTTGAGATAGATTAGGTTAAAGACTTGCCTTTAAATATTAAAATTTGGAAGCCCTAAGCAAGATAGGGGAAGCGTTGAGTTTATATCTAGGAGTTGAAGAGGTATTTTTATATGGAAGATTGGGCTCAGAAGAGAAAATTTAATGCAAATCTTGATCACAAGAAGGAAAGCCTTGATTTTTTTGAACTTAATAGTGAAAAAGGTAAATGGTTTCAAAAGGTAGAAATTGATTAGTCATTTGGGAGGTCATTGTATTTTTGGGAATAGATTTCAAACTAATAGCTTTAGAAAAGCTAAAATGGGGATTGAGAATCCTAGGGTTTCCCAACACCTTGCTACTCCTCTAATAACCCCCATACAAATTTCATTGTTGGAATTATATAAAAGAAGAGATATAAACTTTGATAGAAATATATAAGGGTAAATGATTATAATAGTGAGAAGAGGTTTCATACAAATAAAAAAATTATCTTTTTCCAGGCTACATCATAGAGTAAGGGCTCTACTAACCGAATAGCACCTACAACAAGTTTGGCTCAAACAAACAATGTTTTTATCCAAGCTAACTAGATTCTATTGTAGAATCATATTGTGGAAGAGTAAGTAAATTGGGATAATAGTCACCTCAAAAAGGGATTCAATTTCTAGAGTATGAGAATCAATTCAAAAGAGCCATATGGTGGATGTATACTAGAAGGCCAATAGAGACAAGCTACCCAGAATCCATAGCTCTTCCTTCAGTTAAAATGCATAAATTAATATACAATTAAAAGATATTTCATATGAGGGAACAAACACATACCTACCTCCAAAAGTAGATTGCAAGTAAGGGTGTTTTGAATAGCCCCAACTTCTAGATAAAGAAGATGGACTACAAATAATTTTTGAGTTATAAGGTGATATATTTTATGAAGAGAGGCTCTTTTTTTTAGATTTAAAGACTTGAGAGATTATGTAAAATTCAATGGACAACCTTGAAAAAATGAGCATTTCTCATAAGTTTGCCAAGAAGAAGATGTCATATTACAAAATGTGAAAATTCAAAGGGAGGAGAATTGATCAAGATGTAAGGGCCTTAGAAGGGGGATGCAGAAGGAAAATACAAGGTAACAATGATGGTGTTAAGATCAAGGAAGGGCACCACCCTTCTCTAAGAGTCATAAGGCCCATATCATGGAATGTTAGGGGCTTGAATGCTCTGACGAGTAGGATTTAGTCAAGCATACGATGGAGATCTCCAAAAGAATTATCATCCTCATCTAAAAAATAAAGATAAAAAACATGGATTTAGATCTTTTTAGGAGGAAATTATAGCATTGGCAAGCTCTAGGTCAGGGATAACTTTAGTGGTGAATATTCACCAATTGGTGAATTTCACTCATCGGGGACCCAAAATTTGGCAAAAAAAATTAGACTTTTAGGGTGGCCATGTCGCCTGCCCTTTATAAAAGTTGGGTCCCATGCATAGGCAAATCACCAATAGTGACATGGAATTATTTTTATTTCAGCGATGACTTCGCCAATCGAATTAATTTTTCCACATAGTAAATTGAATATTTTCACCCACAATTTCCTAAGCTTGTCTTAATCGATGGTCATATTCGCCAATATGCAGTCAAAATTTAAGTTAGAGTACAGGTTAAGTACATATATTTGACATGTGTCTTTATTCTGGAGACTTTCAATGAAACTTTATGACTTTTAAAACTTTGGCCTGAAATAGATTTGACACATGTCTCTATTCCAGAGACTTTCGAGGGAATCTTTGTGTCCTTTAAAACCTTGGCCCGAAATAGAATTCCTGCCATTGATCTTGGATCATCAAACGGTTACAAAAAGTAGGGTTATCCCCTATCAGGAGATATAAAATTAAAACAGAGTACCTTTATAAAATAATAAAATTCATTTTAGCTTTCGGGGGTGCTGCCCCTCGATCCCACCCTGTACCCCCTGTCAAATAATGATGATTTCTAGGTATAGGTTCCTGTCATCATGATATTCTTTAATGATGACAAATTCACCAATATTTTATAGAATTTTCATATAATTGAAAAAAAATCGCCAGTACAAATAGTATTTTTTCCTTTCAAATTAAAAAAAATTGCCAACAATATTATTTTTTTTGACCCAAAATAATGTTGGATTCGCCAGGATTTTATACTTTTTCTACAGAGGGGGTTTCTTAAAGTTTTCCCTTCTCTAGGTGTGCATGTTGTAATTTAGCCCTAAATGATACTCTAACATTTTGAAGCCACAATGAGTGAGTGATAAAAAAATGTCTAAGGTCTCAAACTACATGGGGCTCATAATGTAGAGTATTGAATCAAATTAGGTTTTGAACTTATTGAATATTTATGGTACCCTCTCCTATATGCGGAAAAAGGTTTGGAATAGTTTCTCTTGGCCTAAATGCAACTTTTTTCTTTCACTCTTTGGATAGTCTCCCAAACTAAATGCCTCTCCTGGGAGAATCGATGGAAGAGGGGCTTTCAAGGCCCTTGTTGATGTGTCCTTTGTAAAAATAGTCAAGAATGTGTTTCTCATATTTTTTCCAGTCATGGAATTGCAACCATTCAATTTTATAATATTGTAATAAAAGTATTTGTTTTCTAAACTAAAATTAAATGTACATTTTTTAATAATAACTAGTTTAAATATATTAGTGTTCTACTTAATTGATATTATTTAAGGAATATATTACTATATAATTTATATAAAGATATTATATGTATAAATTAATATATTTTAGGTAAACTTTTTGTGACATCTCCAGCTCTTGATTCTTTTCTGACTATTTGGACTATTTTGATTCACTCCAAATAGTGTGTGGGAGATGAAATTCTTCTCATCCTCCTCAAAACCATTCTTTCAATCATCGGGAATTAGCCTCTTTGAATGACATATGTGATCCTACTTATTTTTCTTCTACTTAGGGTAATTTGGGAAATTGAAAATTTGTACTAGGATGAAATTCTGAAATGCTATTTTGGGTGTCTTTCATGGGGGTGGGTTTAGGTAAACATCTATGTTTGTATTGGGGTATGACTATTCGTCATACTATTGTAATAGTGTCGTAGGTCCTATATTTGCATGAGGGAGGGACTATAACCAGAGGTTTTTTTCACCCGGTTCTTTCTTGCCAGTAGACTCCCCTGAACCAAGTTCAATGTATACTCTTTTCTTATAAGTTAATAATATGGGTATAGATTTTTATCCCCCTAAATAATAAAAATATGTTAGCACTAATAATAATATATGTATTCTAATCAATATTTAAACAAGTACATAATAATATATTCCTCAAAATTAATATGTAGTTTATATGAAATATTGTAAAATGATATAATAATATTATAAATTCAAATATAATATTATAATTTTTAGACTATATGATTTTTAAAACTATTTAGTATATATTAATTTAATTTGATATATTAAATTTTTGTAATAGTTTAATAAAATTTATATATATATATATATATATATATATATATATATATATATATATATATATATATATATATATATATATATATATATATATATATATATCTAAATAAAAATATAAATCCTAATGTACATTACCTCATGGCTGCTTAAGTGCAATTCTTGCCTAATTTTAAAATATAATTAGAAAGTTTTACTTTTACTAGTTATGATTATAATAAAATTTAGATCTTGCATTTTATTTTTAATAGTTGATAGGGATGAAAGTTTTTAACTAATAAAATTGATGATAATTTAAATTAAAAATATTTTTATTTGTAAAATTTGTATTTGTATTTTATAAGAATAGAGATGTTTTGAAGAAATTTTTTTTTTATTGATTTTCAATGATAATAAATAATAAGTAATTGAAATAGTATTGCCTAAACAAATATTAATAATTTAATCTAAATAATATTACAAAATTTTGAAAATGACATATTTGTTTATAAATTATGTAATAATGACATTATTGATTCCATTTAATAAGTAATATATAGATTATAATAGTATATGTCATCTACAAAGATGAAACTATTTGTATAATTTGA
Source organism: Chamaecyparis obtusa (assembly GCA_027943335.1). Taxonomy (NCBI): domain Eukaryota; kingdom Viridiplantae; phylum Streptophyta; class Pinopsida; order Cupressales; family Cupressaceae; genus Chamaecyparis; species Chamaecyparis obtusa. The sequence continues at coordinate 113,334 of BSBK01007550.1, forward strand.
AAGAGATATCTATGAGAAAGGGTTGTAGCAAAGTACTTTGAGTAATGTATATCTCAAAAGAGAGTGTGTTCGAGGGTCCAAGGAACTTTAACAGTCGTAGGAAAGTTTCCAAGTTAACAAGGAAATACGTTAAGAGGAAACATGCTAATGTTAGTTGTAAAGAAATATGAAGTAGGAAGTTATAAGATATGTAGGAGCAAAGAGAAAAATAAATGATAAGGACAAAAATTTGAGAAAAGGGGAAAATTCAAAATTCAAGCGGAAACTTGCTAATAAGATAGCCCAACAAGAGCAGATAAAGAAGTTTGAAAGAAGGCCAAAACCCATTACAGACAAGAGGACACGAACACTTTATTTTTGTGGAAAGTTATGATTGTGGTTGGGTGCCATTTTTTTTTCCCAAAGTCATTTGTTATAAAAAGAGACGAACATTTTTTTAGTGACATTATACATTTGAAATCTATAGTATTTCGGTAGTACTAATCAACTACTTTCCATTACATAAGTTATAGAATTTACAGGCCATCAGAAAAAAACACTAAAATGAATTCTATCAATCAACAGTAGAATAAGACACCGGTCGACCCAAACAAACCCAGGAAGAACATCAGGGGAGCACCGTACTAGACTTCCATTGATTAAAATATGGTCGGTGAAATGTATGTTGGAAATCAATGCAGCAGAAGAAATGGACTTCCATTGATAGCTCATCTCAACTGGTCATGATTTGCAATAAATGCCCACTTACTGAAATGGTGACGAATCACGTACAATATGACCTAGCTACTTTCTTATGTCTCAGATTCGGCAAGATATCACTCAATCATCAACAATTCATTCGTTGACACGCACTCACACTATCGATGAGGGCTGGAAAAAAGTTCAGTATCTAGTACCATCAACAATTCATTCGTTGACACGCATTTGAATAGTATTGATGAGGGCTGGAAGAGATATTTCAGTTTCTAGTACCATGTTTGGTGACTGACGTCATCTCTGCCTTTTCTTATATTTGACAGGGAATATTGGGAACTGCCAATATTGGGCATTGGTTGGAAACACTGGTTGCATTTTGTAAGGGCAGCTTTAGCTTAAATGACTACTCGACTATTTTGAGTGTACTATCTAGGAACAAATGGATTTCCTAGCGCTGAATAGCTCACTATGTTCTCTATAAATGAGAATACTATGGATAATTAGGTTCGTGCTAAATTTAGAGAAGCAACTCAATATTTTTTTTTGGGGCACCTTTAACATTTCCAATATCCGGATCCCATAACTACCAAGAGGAGTAACTGAATGCACAATATCGACTTTTGGGTAGATTACTTTAAAACAAAACAATGGCATAAATTTGAACAGTTTAATGAATACATATATTTTAATTACATTTAAAACAAGAGCTGTGTTACAGCATGAGTCCCGCCTAATTAAAAAAATAACTAAAATTGAGAGGAAATTAGCTATGGAGGAGAGTCAAGTAACTCACCCGTGTACTTGCTTCACAAGGTTTTGCTGAGTTAATGAATAAGCATAATTTTGATAAGCATAATATGATGCTTAAGATAATGATCAATATAATGCTTAAGATAATGATCAATATGATGCTTAAGATAATAATCAATAATTAGCATTTTGTAAATTTTTGAGTTTCTGAGAATTTTATTGAACACTTGAAAACATCTCAATTTGTATATTATCTCTCTAACCATTAGCACTATAAAGGTTCCCCTCAACTCCAATAATTACTTAACTGCCTTTTTCATTTTGAATTCTCTTAGATTTTGATTTATAAGGGAATTCACCTACAGATAATTCATAATACCCATTTGACAACGCAAGTCAAATAACATAGTAATAAAGAATTTTAACCTAATCTTCAACCCCAACTAAGCAAGCAACCCTAAAAGGAAAATTCTAACCAACATGCCAGACAAAGACTTCAATCCTCAAGCAGTGACAACAATTTGAAAAATCTAAGAAATAATGTAAATTTTTTTAGTCAATAAGAATTCGCCATAAGATTTAGCTTACATTAAGCTAAACTTGTTCAGTTTTCCATTGCCAGTGACTGGATGAGTAATTGGGGCCCGAGTTGTAGCGGATTGCATTTTCCTTTACAATCTCACGATGGATCACTCGAATTCAAGTTTGGTAAAATTGACAAACTCGACAATCACGATAGTGGGATGGAAGAGCACGACGTATATTCAGAGTTTCCTAAGTGCAACCCTCACCAATCAGGGCACAAAGGCCTCAGCCAAGCAAATGTAAACCTGTGTTGCTTGTCCTTTGCCAAACACATAGCTAATGCTTCATATTCCATAGCCACTACTCTTTCTTTGAATGAGAAATACTTTATTATGGGAAAGGGTCTTGCGAACCGCAATGACAACAATCGACAACTGTTATCCAACGATGATTTTCTGTCACAATATGGATCGCTCGATGATGGGTTCTCGTTGTGGTTGTCCCACGTGGATAGAAGGCAACTTCTGCAAAGCTCAGGTGTGGATGGCATTTTAATTGGTGACTACGTAACGGTGGTGCAAGAAGGTAACGGGAATTAGACCAATATTATGACAATAGTTATCCAGCCATATCATTCGATATGGCTGGATGCACCACATACATGACTTCATATTTGTCGTACGCAGTGTTGTCAGAAAGGAAGTAATAAATACGTAGGGTTGTCAGAAAATGTATTGTTGAAGTAGTAAACAAGAATATAGCATACAATTTTGAACATAACAAAGATGATTTAAAATAACTTTTGAACTTTAAACATTTTACACTCACTAAAATTAATGATTTTCTATTTGCGGAATGCTTTTTTTTTATTATATTTAATAATTTATTTTTAATTTCTTATTTATTAGATTATAAAATAATATTATAAATATATTAAAAGTTAAATATATATTCACAAAATTTTAATAGTAAATTATATATTAAATTTTTGAAGTGTTAAATTTATATTAATTTTATAATTATATGACAATATATATAATGTATAATTGAATTATTTTAAGATATATATTATATAAAAAATTCATACTATTAATTTTTTTATCTTATAGTATGTTTTTCATAAATATAATGATTTTTTAAAATTATTATTTAACAATTCTAAATAATAAGTTTTAAAATTTTCTTCTTTTTTATCTAAATTATTAAAACCATTTAAATATATAATTAAAAATAAGTATATTTGTTAAAAACTTATTATTATTTATCTACATATTTATTTTTGGTGTTATTGATTTTTTTATATAACATATATTCTAAAATCTCTAAATTATATATTTGTATATTATAATATAATTAATATCAATAAAATTTAAAACGATAGTGTGAAATAAATCATTACATAAAAACTAAAAAAAAGTTAGTTTAAAATTGTACAAAAACCTAATCTAATATATTTTGGTATGTCTTACATTCACCAACATATTATAAGATGCATCCAACATATAGGAATCTAATTATTAGAAAATAAAAATAAAATTAGTTTTAAAAATAATTATCTTTATTAAAATCTTACTATTATATATCTATATATATATATATATATATATATATATATATATTTTAAATTAAATAATAATACTAAAATTTGATTTATTTAAAGAAATTTAATATAAAATGTATTATTGACATTGTAAATATATATTAAATTTTATTAATATTTTGTTATAAATTTGATATTTTGTAAAGATTAAGTGCAATATTTTAATATATTATTATTGAAATTTGTCTTACCAGATACTTGCCACTACTTTTTATTATTTTACTATATAATAATATAAAATTAGAAAATTTATTTAAAACTAAAAAACAAAGTCTCGTGCATATAAATAAGAATAGGCTGTGTAAAGTTTATAAATTCACCAGCACTGCCTACAATGTACAGCCACAGGGAAGTCATGTATAACCACTACCCAATATCAATGCTCCTGACAAAAGCCCAAACACACATCATCTTTGTTACAGATGTATATTTTTTTTAATTGATTTGACAATTTTTCTTCTATAATGAATGGAAAAATAATTTAACCCCCAGGAAAAATCTAAACAACCAATTAAAAAATAGAAATATTCTTTAAAAAAATAAAAATAAAATTAAACACCTTGCAAACATTACAAATAATATTTAATTTTTATGCCATGCACAGATTTCAACACAAACTAATAGCAAATAATCTGGCGAAAACATAAGTCTCCGCCTATATATAGGCGGGACTAATAAAGCTCCTTACACATTTGTTCTGGTTATCTTATTCTTCAAAATTTATAAATGTTTAAATGGAATCACATTTGCATGTGTAGCTTTACATGTTTTACATGTTAATAGAAATCTATAATTTTGTAGATTTATGGTGATTTTTTTTGTAAGGCTCCCTAGATGGAGATATTTAAGTGTTTATTTCTAGGTATGCTTTCTGCATCATTTGAGGAGTATGGTTGGAATAATCTTAGTGCATGAGTGTTAATATGTGTTTAATATTTATTTTATAGTTTTGGTTTTTGAGTTTTTAATTATGTTTAGTGTGTTATAATTTGTCTTTTCGTATTCTTATTATATAAGAGATGTTTAGTGACAATGAGCATGTTCCTCTATTAAGGGAACTATTTTCCATTTTATCTTACCTCAATTTGAGGAGCTTACATATAATTTGTTTATGTTTGACTATGAGATTAAGGGGGATGTTAAAATAATTTTTTTCGTGGTCTTTGTAGGTCATCTTATTTGGCATAGTTAAAATGCACGTTTTAAGGAGGCAACAGTTTGATATTAAGATTTTTTGAATAATCTATTATGTATCAGGTAGAGATATTTATGTTGGAGTTGGGATTTATGTCAGATTGATATTAAAGTAGTATTGTGCTTAATTTTTATAATATACTAATAGAATAAATTATTGGAATTCTTTAATCTTTTTTATTTAATGTAAATAACATAGGACAATTGAGGTGACTAAGGGAGATTGTTTGTACTAGTCTAGTTTACATAGTTGTGTTCTTTGAGATAATGAGAAAGACAATTTAGTGATAGTCTTTATGTGAATTTTGTTAGTGGAACTTTCGATGTTCTAGTCAATTTTAGACATCACATTACCCACGTAGTGCCTATCTTAGGGAAGTAAATGCTTCATTTTACTATGGTATAAAAGGTCTTTAATAATTTTGCATGTTAATGTGTTTGTTATTGATAATAATAGGTTTTGTATGGGACAATGAAAATAAATGACTTGTGATTGTAGATTGAGTTAGATATATTTATAGTAATAATTATAACTATGATATGAGTACCTTCCTTTGAGGAATAGTGGTTGTATGTGTTAGAAACATATTGTGTGTGATGTTATACATTCATTCTAGAGTATTTGACAAATCCTCAATCTTATTATCAAGAAGATGGTCTTTATTGTATTTTTTGTTGCATCATGGCATTAAGATCTCGTACTCTTTACTTCAATTTCTTATCTTTTATTCTTTGACATGATAGAGGATGCTAATTTTGTGGTTATTGTAACTTATTTTTTGAGCTCACGGGCTTATATGAGTCAATTGGTGTTGTGTGTGGTCATACCCTTGGTTTCTTTTACAATGTAAAAATAAAGTATGAGAACATTATGATTAATTTTTCTATTCATCTTATATATCTTAAGGCCGAATATAATCATTTTTAAATCAATATATTTTTTTTATTATTTTTAATAGTCATAAAATTAGAAAAATTATATGCACATTTCAAGGTGCCCACATATGCAATTATTTTTCTTTTGATTAAGGTAAAAACATATTTTGAAGGGGTATTGAAACCATTTACAAAAAAAAGTGGTCATTGATAGAAAATACAAAACTAGAAATGTTAGTAAACTATCAACAAAACCACATAAAAACCAACACTAAATAAAATAACTTCACAAACCTGGACTAAGCTATTATAATTATTTGAAGTTTTTTAAGCCTCCATGATTTTTATCCAGTCACACATATCCATAACCTCTTGGATGACTTGAGAACGGTCACCCACAACTTTTGATTGGATATGGGTCTTAGTCGAGGGCCTTTGCGTTTTAGAAGACATTATTTTACCTTGATTAAACATAAAACCAATAATAGTTATTTCCTCACTCGTAGAATTGGCACTTTCTAGCATAGTCTTACCTTTTTCTGATTAGCACTCAATCAGCTAAGATTGATGGCTATCATTCAAAAAAATCAAATATGGCTAGTTTCATACATCATGTTCATCTAATGTGAGATTTTATATGTAAAGGTTGTGAATTAACTCCAATTTAAAAGAAAATAAATATACAACTTTGGCTCTTTTCTATTCACATTTGTGTTTGAGTACAATTAAAGAAGTTCTTTTGGCAAACATAGTGATTTCAAGTGGTACCTAGGGTTTTCTCAGACATCAAAACAAAATCGTTAAGTTCAAAATTTTCTCCCCGTAGAGAAATTTTAATGCAAAATTTAAAGGTTTATTAGAATTCAATTTTCTTTAAACTAGTATCTTGATATTGCACCCTATATTTCACAAAACACTAGGTGTCTTAATAGTTAGAAAAATGAGTAAGACCCCTCGAACCTCTATTTCTTAGATTAAGCCCAACGATAAAAGGTCATTGCATCAATATTTTCTTTACATTTTCCCTTATTCTACCATGAGTCCAACTATAGATGAGTTCACATGGATAGATACCTATTATATTTGTAGACATACTAGTATGATTGTGTTTGGTTGGCTTCTATTTAGTTAGAAACCTATGGAACCAAAACCTTGCAAAACTTATCATCCTTGACGTTTTCATGGATGTAGAATTTATTAGGGTCATAGCTTTAGACTACAACCTTATAACTAAGACTGTGAAAACATGGTTGGGTCACCGACATTAATTATAGATAAAGGGAGTGTATTTGAGGCTTATAAAATTACTGGAGCTACTATGACAAAGAGAGATACTAATAGGAAGGACAAGACATATAAAAATAAGCCTATTCCAATTTCTAATTTGGAGGAACCTTTTGTTAGTTGAGAAATTTGAAAGGTATTTTATATATGCTTATTATGCATTGTGTCAAATATTGGGCAAGGATAATAAGAGTGAAATTCCAATAGGGATAATGTGCATGGCCATGTCAATCAAAAATTCTAAGGTGAATGTACAAATTATGATTTTTTTTAATGTATTATAAATAAACTTTATGAAGGCTTGATTAATACAAAGAGGTCACAAATCAATCAATTTTAGGTATTACTAGATCATATGTATCACTTATTGTTATATCATAATAAAAATTACTTTGATAAGGAGTATAGGTTTGAAAAATAAATGATACTAGAAGGGACCCTATTGAATTTTAGACACTCTTATGAGACGTGAATTGTCCAAAAACTAATTATGCTCTCTTCTACATTGTCAAAAATTTTAAGTTAAAGGGGAGGCATAAAAAGGAAGAAAAGATGAAATAACCTTAAGAAGAAAGAAGATTATAAGATGGCTAATGAACCTAAATTTAATAGTTTTATGCGGACGTGGATCCACTTAATTGGATTTATGTAATGATTAGCAATTATGAGATGGTATGAAAAATATCCAATCCAATGATACCTAAGGATTCACTCTCGATAGTAGAAAAAAGTAAAGGGGGTTATTCTTGAAGAACAAAAATATGATATATTAGCAGATGGGGAAAACCCCATCAATGAACGTTTGGCCAAGAAATAGATAATCGATCCTTTGGTTGAGATTATATGGATTTAGAAAGATTTACAAAGAAATAAAAAGTAGGAGAAGAGGAGGAAGTCAACTCACCTCAAAGAGGACTTCTTGGAAATGAACAAGAAATCCCTCTAGATAGAATTTATTGATTAAAATATAGAAACACCACACAATTGATAGGGGGGTGAATCAATTATGTCCTAACCTCATAAACATTAACTACTTTGAACAATTAAGCTAATTAACCATATATCATAAAGATAATCATGAAAGCACAAAATCACAACACTATATGAACACAATAACACCAATATTTTTGATGTGGAAACCCTATTAAGGGAAAATTATGGTGAGGATAACACCCACGAGAGGATGTACTCTATTAAAATCACAATACCCTGTTAAATGTACAAAGGGAATACATATGCATTTAGGCACACTGCCTAGAGCTCACTGCTCAATTACAACAAGGGAAGGCCCACTGCCTTATAGATCTTCTTGGATAATAATTCAATCTATGGACAACAATCCATTGTTTATTACATGACTAATAGCATATTCAATATACCCATGAAGTATAACAAATCTTTGCCTCAATTGCATATTCCAATCACACCTCTTCACACAGTCATCAATAAATCATGCTCGCATTTTGCACATACAAATGATTACATTCTTTTATAAATTACATCAACTTATCTCTACAAGGTTTACTAGGGATCTAATTATAAAATATTAATTTATTACAGCTCAATATTCAATGCAATCCATTAAATATTAGCTATGATGTAGCAATTATCCATAAAATAATCCTTAAATGTGCAACAATTCCATAAATCACATTACGATCCATCGCAACATGTTACACCAACCATGTCAACCAAGAGTGTAAAGAACAATAATTAGTTACACTGTTACAACAAAAACATAACTTTTGATCTAAAAATTGATGAACAAATCATGTCAAGAACACAAATCATGGTTCTAAACATTCCATAGTCTTCGCATCTCAAAATACTATAACACTGATCCAAATACTATCATATTGTCTCTTCTTAAAGACTTCCTAAACATCATAATACTAGTCTCTAATAAATCATACATAACTATTTGAAATCATCATGAAAACCTCTGTAACTTGACAAAGATCAAGTACAAACATTCCCCAATACTTTTGTAGCTTCGCACCAACCAATCTAGAATACACTAGCCTCACCGATCCAATCAACTCACTGAATATTCCTTCAAAATCTCTGCAATACTATCACAAAAAAGAAATATGTTGGCATCAATGACAAGACATCTCTCAAATATGTGATAGTGATCTCTAAAGAAGATATATGCACAATATCCCAATAATCTGCCGATTTTTCATTGATGACAACATATGTTGTAAAAAATTAAACAATACATCTATTTTCTAAGATCCATGTTCATTACATAGTCTTATCTCCATCATACAATAGTCTCTCAAATACATGACTTCATTTCCTAATCATATATCTTGTTTATCGCATGCCTTCTCTTCCTCTTTGACATCAGTGAAAAAGGTCAGACATATTTGCAAAACATACAATAATGAACTAAAAAACTAAAGTCATACCTAAATAATATGCTTTGATCATCTGCCACATATCTCTCTAACCACTAATCACTACTCCATCTAAGGAGCAACCAACTTACATCAATCCAAGAAAAAGAATGTCTCTTTTAAGTACCTTGGACTAATGCAATGTAATGCATTTCAATTTAGATTAGGAGAGGATATCACTCCAAGCTTACCTTAGAGATACTCAAAAGTATCCTTTGGAAAGGAATTCATGAATATATTTTCAATATGTTCTTTAGTAAATGCATATTCCATCTTGACTTCCTTCTCAGCTACCTTGTCTCTCAAGAAATGATACTAGATAGATATATACTTTTTTTTTGAATGTAGCGCTTGATTCTTAGAGATATTGATGTCACCTTTATTATCATAATAAATAGTAATAGGCTCATCAATACATACCCTTATATCTTTCAACATTTGTTTTGTCATTACCACTTGAGTAGAATTCATAGAAGAAAGAATATATTCTTCCTCAGCACTAGACTGTGATGTACAATTATGTTTCTTACTTTATGATGAAATCAATCTCTTTCCTAAGAAGAATGAGCCATTAATTTTACTTTTCCTATCATCCACATTTCTATCCTAATTAGCATCAATAAAATAACACAATGTAAAATCATCATCCTTAGGATACCATAAGCCATGATAAACTGTCCCTTTCAAATATCTAAATATCCTCTTCACTGCAATAACATGAGATTCCTTTGATTCTATTTGAAATCTAGTTGACATACATACTGCACTCATAATGTCTAGTCTAGTTTTCGCTAAGTACAGTAAACCACCAACCATGGACCTATATCTTGTCTTATTTGTGTTAGGAGTATCATCAATTTTTTTCAATTTACAACCAGTTACAATAGTGGTTCCAAAATGTCTAGAGTCTTCTATTCCAAACTTTTTCAATAATTCATCCACATACTTAGACTCATAAATTAAAATTTCATTTTAAAATAGTAAAATTTGCAAACCAAGAAAAGATTTCATCTCACCTATCATAGACATCTAAAATTCAGTTTGCATTTCCTAAGAAATTTTTTTACTCAATTCCTCATTGCCTCCAACAATGATATCATAAAAAAAGACTTCAACAATCAAAATGTTATCCTAATTAATTTGGAAACACAAATTGTAATATGTGGTACCTTTGTTGAATCCAAGCTTCAAAAGGTATTTGTCTAACCTTTCATACCATGGTCTAGGGGCCTGTTTCAAACCATTTATAGATTTACTCAACTTGCACACCATATTGTCTTGATTTATCAAAGTAAAAACATCCAATTTCTTTACATATACTTCTTCTTCCAAATCACCATTCAAAAATGTAAATTTAACTTCCATATGATATACCTTGAAATTCTTGAAACTAGCATATGCAAAAAATAATCTCACTTCTTCAATTCTAGCAATAGAGGAAAAAGTTTCATCATAATCAATACCTTCCATTTGTGAACATCTTTTGCAAACAAGTTTGTATTTATTCCTCATAACTTCACCATCCTCATTTAATTTGTTTCTAAACACCCATTTAGTAGCAAATACATTCTTATCTTTAGGCATGTGAACTAATATCCATGTGTTTTTCTTATGAATTTGATCTAGTTCTTCTTCCATATCTTTTATCCATCCTTCATTTTTACACCCCTCATGTATATCCTTAGGTTCAAATTTAGACATAAAAAAAATCTCATTTCTAGCCTCTACTAAGCTTCTATTAGTCTAAACCTCTTTATCAATAATCTAATTTTCAATATGATTTAACCTTACATACCTTGGAGTCTTTTGATTTGGATGAATATATTTGCATAACTGGTTCTAAGTGATGCAGTGATGGTAAGTGATTTATTTAGTTATCATGGTATAGATTTGATTGCATGATGATCAATTATTGAGTTTTCATTGATGTCAAGTATTGACCTAGTGTTCCTAGTATGTTTCTTGGTATAAGGATGATGATCAAGGTGTCGTGGAAAGTTTCAGATGTAATGATTCATATGGGAGACCTAGGGATGTATCAAAATGATAAATTTATGATCCGTACTTTTGATATTGAACAAAAAGAAAGATATGACCAAATGAATGTTAACAGTGCAACTGTTGGGATAATTAGTGATAGGTGATAGGTGATTTGAGTGGTTTGTCAAATATTTGTTATTTATTTTAATGAGGTTATAGGATATGGTGTCTAATAGTGTTTGGATGTTATGGTTGTAATCACAACTAATTTGGATAACCAGAGTGAAGGCTAGATGATAGATGAGAAGAGAAAGAGTTGTTTACAGGTTAAAGTGTTTATGTTCTTGAGAAACAGTTGTGAAATCATTGATCGGTGATCAGTTTAGAGATTGTAGTGAAAGAGGTTTAAGTCAGTTATAATCTAGTGATGTATATTAAATATTGGAGGTGATGATCTGGAATTGTATTGTTTGATGATAGTGTGCGGAGAAGATTCAAGAGGAAGAAAGTGTGTTCTCAAAACATGTTGATCCCTAGACACAAAATTCTATATAAATCATTTTTATGGCCGACATGGTGTTGGAAATTTATTGTTTACATTAAAATTTTCTTGTAATGCATTAGATTTGAGAGTGAAGATTTAAATTTGAATTATAAGCCCTTTAGGGAAATCGTAAGGTAGTAGAAAACTTAAGGGATTGATGAATAATTATATATATTGGATGAAGTTGAAAGTTTTTACTATTGATCATGTGTTGGGAAAGTGCAGTGTATACTATGAGTTGCAATCAAGCTAGAGAAGAGATATGTGTGTTAAGAAGTGATTGTGTACTTAAATGAATCTGATCAAGAAGAGGTAGTTCTATTCTACAGATCATTTTTCTTGTTGTTCCCTAATAGTTACAATAGCCGCAATCCATTTATCAGGCAGATCTTAACAAGTCCCTATTGTAAATCATCTAACAAGGTGGCATATTAGTTTTTGTTTGAAGTCCTCTAACAAGACTACTCTTAAGAGGGTAAAGCTCCTAAAATTCCTAGAGGTAAATCCCTTAACCAGGTAGCACCTAACAATGTTTTTGTATACTCCTAACAGGTTTAAGCTCCTGATAGGGCGTGCTTTAGAAGAGTACATTATTTAGTGGGTACTAATCCCAACTATGGTTTCTTCCCGATTTGGCTTTCCATAAGATAAAATATATGTGTCAAGTGTTTTATTATTTTGTGGATGTATTTATGGTTTTGGTCTTCATTTACTACTATTAAATTCAATCTTGTAAATGTTGTGGTAAAGTTTAAGTGGTTGAAAAGTTGGAAAATTGGTAGATTACTGATTCACCCGTCCCCTTTTACTAATCTGATCTTAGGATTAACAATTGGTATCAGAGCTTGAGTTCATATTTTGTATGAAGCTTAACAACTTGAGGCAAAGATACAAAGATGATGAGAAAGAAAGTTCCTATGTTTACAAGAGAGAACTATTCTGTATGGTGCAGCCGGAAGAAGCTATATCTTAAAGGTATGGGTGATCACTATTGGGATCATGTGGTTACAAAATATGTTGTCCCTTCAGGAGTCCAGACTGCAGATCAATTGAAGATAAGATAAGAAGATAATGCCACCATGGATCCTATTGCAAGTACTCTTTTAGATGAACAATTTATAGATGTCAAAGACTTGGATACTACTCATGAGATGTGGCAGAAGTTGAGAACTATCTATGGTGGGGATACACGTGTAGAAGCAAAACATTGATAGTTTGGGAGGTAAATATGATGAAATGAGAATGCAAGGAAATGAGAACATATAGAATTATAGTCAAATAACCAAAGAGGTTGTTCCTCCTATCTGAGGTGCTAGAGATACTCTTCTTGAGGAGGATGTGGTAAGAAAAGTATTGATAATTATTTCACCTCAGTATGCTATTAGTATTTTAGCTATTCAAGAGCTCATATCTCTAGGAACTATTGTTGTTACTCTTGATGCTTTAATAGGAAAGTTGAATGCATTTGAATTAAGAAATTATGATAATAGTATGCCTAAAGTGGAACCTACTTTCAATTCATCATTGACTATTGGACCATCTAGGAAGGGAAAGGAGATATCTAACAACTCCTTAGCATTTTATTCTAATGATTATGAATGTCGTGTATTAAGAAAAAGAGTAGGAAGAATTGGAAGCATTATTTTCTAAAAGCCTACCTAGAGGGAAAGGTAAATATAAGGGTAAGCTACCTTTGAAATGCTTTGCATGTAATAAAATTGGACATGTTGTCTCTATATATCTTGAAAATGAGAGGAAGGAGAAGAGAAGCATATTTAAGGACAAGAACAAGAAATCATGTTACCTTGCCAAGGAAGGTGTTACCGATGATGAATCTAATGGAAGAGAAGAAGAAGAAATTATTTTTGTTATAGTGAAGGAAGAACCCTCATAAAAAGGTAAAAAAGCATTAGTGTCTAACATGAATCTCAATGGTGACTGGATTATTGATAGTGGATGCACTCATCATATGACTGGTGATAGAAAGAAATTCATAAAGATGGAGGACTATGATTGAGGTTATGTAATATTCAGTAATGATGCTCCATGTATGGTGAAAGGTAAACGATCCATTTCTTTAAATGATAAGACAAATTATGACAATTTTTACTAGGGTGATTATTTGAAATACAAATTGTTAAGTGTTTCTCAATTAAACAATTAAAGGATATAGATTGGATTTAAATGAATTTGTATGCAGGATCATTGGTAAATCAAGAGAATTGATTACTACCGGTGAACAAACTGAAGGTAACTTGTTCCATCTAAATTCTGCATTTAAGAATTATTTGATTGTTAAGGTAGAAAATTGTTGGTTATGGCACAAAAGGTAGCTTCACATCATAAGAACTTCTATATAATAGTTTTCACCCTCTTACAAGGGTTTCCATGATAAAAATAGTGGTGTTATGTGTTATTCTTTTTGGATGCTTGAATTTTTTTACTTATATTGCATAGTTACACTTGGATGTTTGGTTGTTTGGAAGTTTTTTAAAAGCATAATCAGATTGTTGGGTGAATTGGTTCATTACTTGTTTACACTAATTCACCCCCCCTCTCAGTGCCTCCCATATCTAATAATTGGTATTAGAGCACAATCTCCTATAAGAATCCTTACAACTTGTGAGATATCCTTGAGGAAGACAGGGAATCCTATAGAAGGCAACTAGAATATGCTAAAGACATGATTGAGAAACTCAAAGATCATTTGAAGAAGTCTATGGTTAAAATAAAAGAACTAGATCAATATTTGAATAAAATTCAAGACCTAATTGAATACATATTAGAGAAAAGTGGATCTGAGGAATCTGAAGCATCCCTAGAAGCCTTGTCTAAATATGAAAAGTAGTTTGTTAAGGACAACAAGGATATGTATAGGGAGATGGGATATCTGAAGCAAGAAAAGAACATGCAGAGGGAGTTGGAAAAATTTTCAATGAAATTGGGTCAAGAGATAGATGTAAGGAAAGATGGAGATGAAGCAAAGAGGGTTGTATAATATTCTCTAAAATCTAAAGATAACACCTTAAAAGAAAATATGGAAGAACTATTCAAATCTAAATGAGAATTTTCTCTTTTGAATGAACAACTACATGATACAAATTTGGAAAATATTGATGTCATAAGAGAAAATGAGAATGAAAAGCTAAAAGGAGAACTCAAGGAATTCATAGATTAGTTGGATAAATTCAATAAAATTACTACTAATCTCGATGAATAAATCTCAAACCAAAGGATAAATAGTGAGAAACAAGGTTTAGGGTTTTCAAATTTTGAAGTTGGTGAGTCATCTAGCACTAACAAGATCCATACAAATGAAGATAAGTTAGCACTTAAGGTGATCAACAAAAAAGGTCATAAGAGGAATCATAGAAAGGTATATTCAATTGTCACAAGGAAGGTTATACTTCTAATGTATGTAGGTTTATACCTATCAGACTTAATAGACCTAATGCACGTATTGCTAAACCTAAAAATAATTATGGTAGGTCTGAAGGTTACAATGCTAGATCTAATGTTTTTCATGGTAATTGTTATCATTTCAACAAGTATGGTCATAAGGCTAGTGAGTGAAGGGCCAAAATAAAAAATCAAAGGTCATATGACTCCTACTGGTTGAGACCTAATCAACAAAGAAACTGATTGGATGCTACGTGTTCTATTTATCACAACTATAGACATACAACTGTCCGTCACATGATACAAACTGGGAGAGGAAGTGTTGGACCATGGACATAATTTGGTATGGTGATTCACTATTACAATAATATTGGACATCTTTCTATATCTTGAAGAGCTAAGAAGAAAAATATTGAAGGTCGATCAGTGAATAGGCATGTTAATGATAAAGGCAAGAAGATTGTATATGTCAAAGAAATTAGAAAATAGGTGAAGAAACCATGGGCTAAGAAAGGTGAACTCAAATCTTTTGAATTGACAGAGAGCTCCACAATGTCAGCTAATGTGGATAATTCATCATCAGACTAAGTCAAAGCTATTGGCTTAGGAGGAGAAAAATAATTAAGATCTATAACCTATCCCCTAGGTTGTGTGCACAGTAATATTTATCAGCATGATTAGATGCATATTGATGATATGAAAGAATCTGATGAAGAATCTTGTATTTCATATGATTTTATATGACTGCATAATGATTTTTATGGAATAGTGACCATTTTATGTTCTAACCATTGCAAATGATTAAAGAAAATATTTGACCATTATATTTATTAGTTGTGAATGTAACTTTATAAAAGTAGAAAATAGGTCATTTGTCACATTACATTCTACGATCTAAGAAGAGAACTTATGAGTGATTCTACGACGATTGTGATTGAAAGTTGTGATCTTGTGTAAAGACCGAAGAGGTGATCAAAGAACACCACCCGACGAGCAAAGAGGTACTTCTCTGTGTTGTGGTTCCTTACTTTCTTTTCTCGTGCAAAATATTGTTGGTATAATGGACAATCATGTATTGATTGAGATTACTAAGGAACCAAGACCAGTATTCAAGCTACGTCCTATGAATGAAGTAGAGAATGATTTAGTAAGCGCTTTATCTTCAATATCCCATGGTGTGTTGTTTCTTGAAGACATAAGATCATTTATCCATTGTAATATTGAGGATCTTGGTTCGAACACTATCTTTAACGCATATACAAAAATGTGTAATGAATCAGGATTGAAGGATGAACACAAACATATGAGTGACAAGGTTTTACCTATATTGTCAACCTTCCTGATGATTTCAAAATTGAATGGATTAGATATGCTTTGAGTCAAGTGCATGATCAGTTTACCTAGCTAGATAGGTTGCATAAGCTAACTAAGGTGTTAATTCCTGTAGTGATTGGGTTGTGTGTGACTAATAGTTTACATGTTTTGAGAGAAATTCCTTCAGAGGAGGTTACACATCTAAAAAATTCAATACAAGATCAACGGGCTATGAGAATCAATGATATTGAAGATGTCAAGGTCAAATTTTTATTAGTGGTGATCGGTTACAGAGTATATAAATCAAGATGATGGAACAGTGTACATGATGGTTGTATTCACAATGCATATTGGATAGTGAAGGACAATGCACAAGAAACAAGTTTTCAAGTATAGTTCATTTATGGTATGTATATTATTCTACTTGAAAAATCATTTCCCTAGTATTAGTAATGTTAAGTGGTCAACCAATAAACTAGTAGTAGTGCAGATTAAGGAATGTTTGAGATTGTTGAGAAATAACTTTAATAGTTCCATATGGGGTCAGTTCAAATATTTTCAAAAATGAATGCATGAGAGGGAAAGAATCCAAACCGGTATAGTGGAAAAGTACTAAGAAGACATATGTTTTATTGTGGATACAAATACATGAAGAATGCAAGCTATATAGCCAAGAACTTCTTGGGCTCTACATATAGGTTATGAGGTAGATGGTGATATTGTATCACTTAATTATGATGAGTTACTATCTAAACTGAATGATGCAAGTACTCCCAAGTTTAGTACTTATGAAGAAACCTATCTTAAAATTCATTTACAACTAATGGAACTTGTGTTAGAGAGAACAGTGAGGAAACAATTTGATGACCTAGCCAAGAAGAGTGGCATTACCAAGGAGATGATGGATAAGATATGGAATAATTTTGTGAGTGAAGAAGTCAGTACTTATGGTGTTTTTGTAGGTAGAGGTTGTTTCTTCCACAACTGGTAAGGCAACAGGGAGACAAACTAGAAGTTCAATAGTGAAAAAGGAGATTCCATCCCATGTTATAAGAACACAATCAAAGAGGAAAATGAAGTCATAGTCTGGAGAAATAGTGGTTAAGGAAAAGAAAAAGGTAAAGTCACCTGAGACTGAACATATAACTTATAAGAGAAAGAAGGGAATAATATGTGGATACAAAGAATCAAAAGGCAAGAGAAAAAATAGAGATATAGTAGACGAAGAAGAAGATAAAATAGAGTCTGATAAAGAGAAAGCTCAATTGAGGGCCAGTGGAAAAGGATCAAAGATTGTTGGCATGAAAAATAAGAAACCAATCAAACCCAAGTCTAAGGGAAATTTTTATGCCAATAGCATGGCTGAAGACATAAGGGAATATGGACATATAAGTGATGTCAATTGATACTGTGAAAGATGTGATGATGAAGGTAAGAAAAAGGTAGAAGATGTAGCTGTATACAGTTTTCATAAGTTTTGCAGAGGACTTAGTGAGTTACATAAAATGATACCTAAATCACATTACAAGAATGTTGATGCTAGGTGGAGGTATGCTCTTAAAGATAATAGAGAAATGATGGAACAAAATTTAGTGGAAATTAATCATGAATTGACTATGGAAGAAGTGAAGCTCACAATTAAGGCTATGAGACCTAATTTTAGGACAAGGACCAAAGTATGCAAAATAATCATTGGGGAATCTCAAGTAGTTTATGAAGAGACTCTTGTTATCATGAAGTAGTTGGAGAAAGAAGATGAACCGGTGGATGATACATGAGGAGAAAAAATATAAAAACCTATCATTGTAGAGGTAACAATAGATGATTTTTTTATTGCTGATCAAGTAATTGAAGGAATCATCAGTGATATACCTTCTAATACTCCTCAAAAAGTTCATATTGTTGAATTTAAAGATGTACATAAGGATCAAACAAGAGAGGTTGAGGTACCTATTGTAACTAATACAACTAAATAGAAGAAAGATGAAGTTATTACAGAGGTTACAAATGATGATGAACTTGAAAAGAAAGATGAGACACATGAAGTTGATGTTGTTGGCTTTTCACTAAAGAGGAAATTGGATCTAGGTGGAAGTTCAAGTTACAAGATGAAAATAAATTCAATAGATATTCTTGAGGAAAATATTGAAGATCTTGGAGATGAGGATGTTGAGGTCATTCAAGGAGCTATTGATGTTACCAAAATGATTCCAAGTGAATTTTTGAAAATGTTAGAGATACTAAAGTTGAAAGCCAAAAGGAAATAACTTAGAGCTGAAAAGAAAAAAGAATAAGTACTTCTAATAACTAGAGACATTCTTGCAGATCTTGTATCTAAAGATGACTATGATCCAAATGATACACTGATTGAGCAGATAGATACTTTGATCAATGCTATCTTTGACAAAGTTACTAGTTTGGAGGAAGCTATTGAGTATAGAGAAAAGATGAACTATGAAAATAAGATGACTGATAAGCTAATGTAGACCATTACATCAGATAAAGGGATACTTATAGTTCATGTGAACCAGGTTAATAAAACTTTGAAAAATTTTGGTAAGTTACTTGCTAAAGTTTCTGACCTTTTAGTGTTTACCCAAAGATCTGGAGCTAAAGATAACTAAATCACAATAGAAGCTTAAGTCTTTAGTTTCTAGTTTTGATCATATTTCACATTCAACTACCACTTATGAATCACAAGTGAAGGTTGTAAATGAAAAGTTGGAGACATTAGAACTAGAAAAAGATAAAAATATCACTACTTTACTAGAGCTACTGACTTATTTGATTCCTACTATCGATGTAATGCAACAAAATTTTAAGGATTCAGAGGTATTACTTGGGTCACCAAATATGAGTACACTTGAATCTATGGAGGAGTTAGCTTCTATGTTACATGGATAGATTCAAGCCATAGAGCACTTGTAGAAGTTGTGTGAGAATTCTACGGAGACAACCAAAACAAATTTTAGAAGTGTTTTTGAAATATTGTGATTGGTAAGTTGATTTTACCTTTGAAGTTCAACTATGTACCTTTTTCATTGTTGTCAAAGGGGGAGTGATCAGTGTAGTGAAAATAAAACTAAGGAGGAGTAGTGTAAAGCTAATTTTTTTACTATGTCTTGCCATCCATTCTAAAAGGCGAGATTGTTAGAATTATGATGGATTTTTGGAAGTTGAGATGCAAAGCTTGATGCTTAGGATTTTTTCATTGATGGAAAAATCTATCAACTCTATCAGATTTCATGATACCAATCAACTGGATGAATAGGTGAAGTAAGAATAAGCTAAGTGTTTTTACCAATAAGCATGAAGATAGTAACAAGGAATTTTTTGAGTGGTGATCAAGTTTGATGACACTTTGGGAGGTGCAATTATTCTTGGTCGATTAAAAAGGTCAGATAAATATAGTTGTACAACTGTCACTGGTAACTAAATGTTTTGGGCAAGTTAACATTTTGGTGATGTGTTCAGTATAAAATGATTGTGTTAGCGATTGGTTTCTATTGATTTGATGATCAATGCAGTTGATTTTTGGTCTGACATGTCAATATATTTTAGTTAATATATTTTGGGTCGACATGTTAGGTATATTGGCATTATTTTTCATAAGTTAAGTTAATTTTGTGGACAAACATTTTTCATGTCTTAGCTGACTTGAACAATAGTATAAAGGTGGACTAAATCACATGATTTAGGGTTTCAATTATGAGTTTGGTTGTTACGATCAGAGACATAGGCAGTACAGTGCACTAGAGTTTAGAAATTACTAAGGATGTATTAGGAAAGCCATGTCATTTCTAGATTATTTGTTTGAGTACATTGCTCAAGGCTAACTCTAATAGGTTAGCAAGTTAAATCCCTTAATTGGGTGGACTTTAACAAGTCTTATTGTATAAATAATTTAAATAGGTGACTTCTTAACTAAAGTTCTATATCCTCTTGTGAGGTAGACCCTAATAGGTCTTTTGGTACTTCTAACAAGACATTAGTCACTTCTAACTGGGTGAGCCTGTAACAAGGCATTGTAATCTCCTAACAAGACTACTCTTTTTCTGCAATGAAGAGATTCATGAGTGTCATCCACACCATGGTTTTGACACTCTTACAAGGGTTTCCACGACAAAAATAGCGGTTTTATGTGTTATTCTTTGTGGATTCTTGATTTTTTTACTTTTATTGCATATTTACACTTGCAAGTTTGGTTATTTTGAAGTTATTTAAAAGCATAATCATATCATTTAAAGCATGAGAGAGAGAGAGAGAGAGAGAGAGAGAGAGAGAGAGAGATCTAACAATTTTTTATTGATGTTTATATATTGGCCTCATTAATGTAAAAGATATATTTTATCTTTATTTGATGATATTATCATTGTATATATACTTTTATTTTATTGAAAAAAAAATGTATCAAAACACATAATCCTAGTATTAGAAATTTGAATGATCAGTCTTGTCTTTGTATTTATTTAATTTTTAATTATCTTTTATTTAAATTTTGATATAAATGGCTTAAAGTCGTTGACTAGAAAGATATTAAGGCAATAGAATAATGTTGATAACATTTATTCTAGAGAGTTATCATTCACTATTTGAATAGATTATTAAATAAAAAAATTACAACTAAAATGTAGGTTTAAAGTCTTGATTATGAATCTTTCTAAAGGAACCTTCTTGAGAGTATTCATCATTATTGAATACAATACTTCATGTTGAAGTGTTCATATAATAGCTTTGTAAAAGATAAATTTGAAAGCTCCACACAACATAAAATTTTTATAGTTGGTTATGCATACAAATTATCAAATTATGGATCATGTTCCATTTTTTATCAAATACAAGTTATTTTCACTACTTCCAACATAAACCTATTACAAATATTGTCATGTTTGGGATCCCAAACCTACTACAAATATTGTCATGTTTAAGATCCCAAACCTATAACAAAAATTGATATGTATTCCTAGACCTACTAAAAATATTATCATGTTTAGGATCCTGGGCCTTTCTAATTTTCTTTATCATAATTTCCATCCACTTTTTTTTGTGCTTTCTTTTCTACCTATAGCTTCTCTCAAGCTCAATTCAATTTAACATTTGAATTGACAAATCTTGAAAATATTTTATTTATATGTGTGTGCACTTTGGAGAAGATTTCATCTTATAATTGATGTTCTTAGTGTACAATATTTTTGATACAAATTTTCTATTCTTTTGATTAATAGAATAAAAATTAACAAATTGTTTATACCATTCAAAGTATTTGCAATACTCAAAAGGAAACACAAATATGATTTATTGTTATTGTGCATAAATATAATGGACTTCTATGTGCTTGAATATTATGAACAACAATATTCAAAGAGTCAAATAAAACTTCCCATCTTAATTGTATTAAAATAGAGTAACTATATATTCTTTATATCATTGAAACTTAACTTTTGACAAACTCATACCCTAATTTCAACATGACACCCTTTTAAGATTTGACATTTACATTTGCATTTAAATAATTTAATATATTCATAATTTGTGCTTATGTTCACTAACTTTATCAAGATTATAGACTATAATATTAAAATAGAATAACAATTTTAAAATTCAATTGTATTAAAATAGAATAACTATATATCTTATTTTTATCATTCAAACAAAATTTTATATAAAATTAAATAAAGATTATTTGGAACAAACTTTAATATAAATCTAACAATTTTTAAAAATGAATAACTGATTCCTAATTTGAACATGACACTCATTAAAGAATGAACATTTACATTTAAATAATTCAATATATTCATGATTTATGTCCATGTGCTCTAACTTTTTATGATGACACCCTTGAAAGGATCAAAGATTTATCTGATAAGACTAATTAACAGAGTAGCACGCTTATCATAATATAAAATTTAAACCCAAGCAACTTTTTATCAGAAACATCTCACCATTGTAGTATCAGAATCCAATGAACTTGTAACAATTTTCATCTAAAATGTCAAATCAACATTATATCGAAATCCAATCGACTTACAAGATAATTAATCTTAATGTGGACAACATGTTAGAATTATCATATGATTGCAATCAACTGTATGTTTGAACAGCTCACAAGTGTATTTTATTGATAGTTGCCAATTCTCCCCCATAGAACAGTTGTGTAATTTGTTGACAGGTGACAGTTCAGTAAACTTGATTAGCTTAGTGCAAGACGACCCAACTGCTTACATACAAGAAGTTACTATATTGTGGCTCAGCTCTGTGAGATCAAAGGGTGTTAAATATCTAGAGCTTCAAGTGTCAGTTTTCTATGAATTTTGATTAAGAAATCAGTAGTGTTTACTTGTCTTTTTAAATAATTCATTTAGGAGAAGAGTATAATTATCAATTATGTTTCAATTATGTTTATTAATTTTTCTTAATTGAAAATTTGCTAAAATATAATCTAGCGTGTTAATAGACATCCACATTGTGGTAAAAAATGGTAATTAGATTAACGGCATCAATAGGGTACAATTATTGGAGTATTTTTATATAAATATTAGATCAATTATGCAAAAAAAATTTGCTGTCAAAGAAAATGAGTAATGGGGCTTTAGGGAATATGTTTTGTATGGAAGGGGCTACATTGACCCTAGGAAGTCCCCCTTACCCCTGTGGACACATTGGAATGCTCAAGTCTATCCTGAGGGGTCCTATGACCCCTTCGAACACACTTGAGCATTCAAATGTGTCAAAAGGGGTCATGGGGACTTCCTAGGGATCCTAATAGGCCTTATCACGCGTTAGGACCTCTAGGAAGTCCCCGTGACCCCTATGGACACATTGGAATGCTCAAGTGTGTCCTAAGGGGTCCTAAAGCCCCTTAGGACACACTTGAGCATTCAAATGTATCAAAAGGGGTCATGGGGACTTCCTAGGGTTCCTAATAGGCCTTATCATGAGTTAGGACACCTAGGAAGTCCCCGTGACCCCTTTGAACACATTGGAATGCTCAAGTGTGTCCTAACGGGTCCTACGGCTCCTTCAGACACACTTGAGCATTTAAATGTGTCAAAAGGGGTCATCGGGACTTCCTAGGGGTCCTAATAGGTCTTATTACATGTTAGGACCCCTAGGAAGTCCCTGTGACCCCTATGGACACATTGGAATGCTCAAGTGTGTCCTAAGGGGTCCTACGACTGCTTTGGACACACTTGTCCATTCAAATGTGTCAAAAGGGCTCATGGGGACTTCCTAGGGGTCCTAATAGGCCTTATCACGCGTTAGGACCCCTAGGAAATCCCCGTGACCCCTCTGGACACATTGGAATGCTCAAGTGTGTCCTAAGGGGTCCTACGGCCTCTTTGGACACACTTGAGCATTCAAATGTGTCAAAAGGGGTCATGGGGAATTCCTAGGGGTCCTAATAGGGCTTACCATGCATTAGGAACCCTAGGAAGTCCCCGTGACCCCTTTTGACACATTAGAACACTAAAGTGTGTCCTAAGGGGTCCTATGATGCCTTCAAACACACTTGAGCATTCAAATGTGTCAAAAGGGGTCATGGGGACTTCCTAGGGGTCCTAGTATGCCTTATCACGTCTTAAGACCCTTAGGAAGTCCCTGTGACCCCTGTGGACACATTGGAACACTCAAGTGTGTCCTAAGGGGTCCTATTGCCCCTTTGGACACACTTGAGCATTCCAATGTGTCAAACGGGGTCATGGGGACTTCCTAGGGGTCCTAATAGGCCTTATCATGCATTAGGACCCCTAGGAAGCGCCTTGTGACTCCTTTTGACACATTAGAATGCTCAAGTGTGTCCTAATGGGTCCTACAATGCCTTCAAACACACTTGACCATTCAAATGTGTCAAAAGAGGTCATGATGACTTCCTAGGGGTCCTAGTATGCCTTATCATGTGTTAGGACCCCTAGGAAGTCCCCGTGACCCCTTTTGACACATTAGAACATTCAAGTGTGTCCTAAGGGGTCCTACGACACCTTCAGATACACTTGAGCATTCAAATGTGTCTAAAGGGGTCATGAGGACTTCCTAGGGGTCCTAGTACACCTTATCACATGTTAGGACACCTAAGAAGTCCCCGTGACCCCTATGGACATATTGGAATGCTCAAGTGTGTCCTAAGGGGTCCTACAGCCCCTTTGGACACACTTGAGTATTCAAATGTGTCAAAAGGGGTCATGGGGACTTCCTAGGGGTCCTAATAGGCCTTATCACGTGTTACGACCCCTAGGAAGTCTCTGTGACGCCTGTGGACACATTGGAATACTCAAGTGTGTCCTTAGGGGACCTAAGGCCACTTCGGATACACTTGAGCATTCAAATGTGTCAAAAGGTATCATTGGGAATTCCTAGGGGTCCTAATAGGCCTTATCGCACATTAGGACCCCTAAGAATTCCCCGTGACCCCTTTTGACACATTAGAATGCTCAAGTGTGTTCTAAGGGGTCCTACGATGCCTTCAGACACACTTGAGCATTCAAATGTGTCAAAAGGGGTCATGAGGTCTTCGTAGGGGTCCTAGTGTGCCTTATCACATGTTAGCACCCCTAGGAAGTCCCCGTGACCCCTTTTGACACATTAGAATGCTCAAGTGCATCCTAAGGGGTCCTATGATGCCTTTGAACACACATGAGAATTCAAATATGTCAAAAGGGGTCATGGGGACTTCCTAGGGGTCATAGTATGCCTTATCGTGCGTTAGGAACCCTAGGAAGTCCCCGTAACCCCTGTGGACACTTTGGAACACTCAAGTGTATCCTAAGGGGTCCTATAGCCCCTTTGGACACACTTGAGCATTCAAATGTGTTAAAAGGGTTCATGGGGACTTCCTAGGGGTCCTAATAGAGCTTATCACGTGTTAGGACCCCTAAGAGGTCATCGTGACCCCTTTTGACACATTAGAACACTCAAGTGTGTCCTAAGGGATCCTACGATGCCTTCGGACACACTTGAGCATTCAAATATGCCAAAGGGGTCATGAGGACTTCTTAGGGGTCCTAGTATGCCTTATCACATGTTAGGACCCCTAGTAAGTCCCCATTTCCCCTTTTGACACATTAGAATGCTCAAGTTTGTCCTAAGGGGTCCTATGATGCCTTCGGATGCACTTGAGCATTCAACTATATCGAAAGGGGTCATGAGGACTTCCTAGGGTTCCTAGTATGCCTTATCACGTGTTAGGACATGTAGGAAGTTCCTGTGACCCCTTTTGACACATTAGAATGCTCAAGTGTGTCTTATGTGGTCCTACGAAGCCTTCGAACACACTTGAGCATTCAAATGTATCAAAAGGGGTCATTGGGAATTCCTAGAGTTCCTAGTATGCCTTATCACATGTTAGGACCCCTAGGAAGTCCCTGTGACCCCTATGGACACATTAGAACACTCAAGTGTGTCCTATAGAGTCCTACAGCCCCTTCAGACACACTTGAGCATTCAGATGTGTCAAAAAAGGTCATGACGACTTCCTAGGGGTCCTAGTACACCTTATCACACGTTAGGACCCCAAGGAAGTCCCCGTGACCCCTTTTGACATAGTAGAATGTTGAACTCTATCCTAAGGGGTCCTTCGACACCTTTGAACACAATTGAGCATTCGAATGTGTTAAAAGGGGTCATGGGGACTTCCTAGGGGACCTAGTATGCCTTATCATGTGTTAGGACCCCAAGGAATTTCCCCTGACCCCTGTGGACACATTGGAATGCTCAAGTGTGTGCTAAGGGGTCCTAGGGCCCCTTTGGAAACACTTGAGTATTCAAATGTGTCAAAAGGGGTCATGAGGACTTCCTAGGGGTCCTAGTACACCTTATCACACGTTAGGACCTCTAGGAAGTCCCCTTGACCCCTTTTGACACATTAGAATGCTCAAGTGTGTCCTAAGGGATCCCCATGACCCCTTCAGACACACTTGAGCATTCAAATGTTTCAAAAGGGGTCATGAGGACTTCCTAGGGATCCTAGTACACCTTATCATGCATTAGGACCCCTAGGAAGTCCCTGTTACCCCTTTTGACACATTAGAAGGCCCAAGTGTCTCCTAAGGGGTCCTATGACACCTACAGACACACTTGAGCATTCAAATGTGTCAAAAGAGGTCATGGAGACTTCCTAGGGGTCCTAGTACACCTTATCAGGTGTTAGGACCCCTAGGAATTCCCCATCACCATTGTAGACACATTGGAAAGCTCAAGTGTGTCCTAAGGGGTCCTAGGGCCCCTTCAAACACACTTGAGCATTGAAATGTGTCAAAAGGGGTCTTGAGGACTTCCTAGGGGTCCTAGTATGCCTTATCACATGTTAGGACCCCTAGGAAGTCCCCATGACCCCTTTTGACACATTAAAATGCTCAAGTGTGTCCTAAGGGGTCCTACGACACCTTCAAACACACTTGAGCATTCAAATATGTTGAAAGGGGTCATGAGGACTTCCTAGGGGTCCTAGTACACCTTATCACATGTTAGGACCCCTAGGAAGTCCCCATGACAATTGTGGACACATTGGAATGCTCAAGTGTATCCAAAGGGGTCCTCCGGCCCCTTCAAACACACTTGAGCATTCAAAAGTGTCAAAAGGGGTCATGGGGACTTTCTAGGGGTCCTAATAGGCATTATCACATGTTAGGACCCCTAGGAAGTCCCCGTGACACCTTTTCACACATTAGAACACTCACGTGTTTCCTAAGGGGTCCTACGACGGCTTTGGTCACACTTTAGCATTCAAATGTATCAAAAAGGGTCATGAGGAATTCCTAGGGGTCCTAGTACACCTTATCATGCAATAGGACCCCTAGGAAGTCCCCGTGACCCCTTTTGACACATTAGAATGCTCAAGTGTGTCCTAAGGATTCCTACAATGCCTTTAGACACACTTGAGCATTCAAATATGTCAAAAGGGGTCATGAGGACTTCCTAGGGGTCCTAGTATGCCTTATCACATGTTAGGACCCCTAGGAAGTCCTCGTGACCATTGTGGACACTTTGGAATGCTAAAATGTGTCCTAAGGGGTCATATGGCCCCTTCGAACACACTTGAGCATTCAAATGTGTCAAAAGGGGTCATGGGGACTTCCTAGGGGTCCTAATAGGCCTTATCACACGTAAGGACCCCTAGGAAGTCCCCGTGACCCCTTTTGACACATTAGAATGCTCAAGTGTGTCCTAAGGGGTCCTACGACACCTTTGGACACACTAGAACATTAAAATGTGTCAAAAAGGGTCATAAGGACTTTCGAGGGATCCTAGCATGCCTTATCATGCATTAGGACCCCTAGGAAATCTCTGTGACCCCTTTTGACACATTAAAATACTCAAGTGTGTCCTAAGTGATCCTACGATGCCTTCTGACACACTTGAGCATTCAAATATGTCAAAATGGGTCATGGCACCTTTCTAGGGGTCCTAGTATACCTTATCACCTGTTAGGACCCCGAGGAAGTCTCTGTGACCCCTCTGGACACATTGAAAAGCTCAACTATCTCTTAAGGGGTCCTATGGCCCCTTCAGACACACTTGAGCATTCAAATGTTTCAAAAGGGGTCATGGGGACTTTGTAGGGGTCCTAATAGGCCTTATTGCATTTTAGGATCCCTAGGAAGTTCCCATGACCCCTTATGATACATTAGAATTCTCAAGTGTCTCCTAAGGGGTCCTACAACACCTTTGGACACACTTGAGAATTCAAATATGTCAAAAGGGATCATGATGACTTCCTAGGGGTCCTAGCACACCTTATCATGCGTTAGGACCCCTAGGAAGTCCCCGTGACTCCTTTTGACATATTAGAATGCTCAAGTGTGTCCTAAGGGGTCCTATGATGCCTTCAGACACACCTGAGTAATCAAATGTGTCAAAAGGGGTCATGAGGACTTCCTAGGGGTCGTAGTATGCCTTATCACATGTTAGGACCCCTAGGAAGTCCCTATGACTGCTATGGACACATTAGAATGCTCAAGTGTTTCCTAAGGGGTCCTACGGCCCCTTCGGACACACTCAAGCATTCGAATGTGTCAAAAGGGCTAATGGGGACTTCCTAGGGGTCCTACTATGCCTTATCACATGTTAGGACCCCTAGGAAGTCCCCATGATCCCTTTCAACACATTAGAACACTCAAGTGTGTCCTAAGGGGTCCTACGACACCTTTGAACACACTTGAGCATTCAATTGTGTCAAACTGGGTCATGGGGACTTCCTAGGGCTCTGAGTATGCCTTATCATGTGTTAGGACCCCTAGGAAATCCTTGTGACCCTTATTCACACATTGGAATGCTCAACTATGTCCAAAGGGGTCCTCTGACACCTTCGAACACACTTGATCATTCAAATGTGGCAACAGGGGTCATGGGGACTTTCTAAGGGTCCTAGTACACCTTATCACGTTATGGGATCCCTATGAAGTCCCCATGACCCCTATGGAAACATTGGAATGCACAAGTGTGTCCTAAGGGTTCCTATGGTCCCTTCAAACACACTTGAGCATTCAAATGTATCAAAAGGGGTCACGGGGACTTCTTAGGGGTCTTAATAGGCATTATCACACCTTAGGACCCATAGGAAGTCCCCGTGACCCCTATGGACACATTGAAATACTTAAGTGTGTCCTAAGGGGTCCTACAGCCCCTACGAACACAATTGAGCATTCAAGTGTGTCAAAAGGGGTCATGGGGACTTTCTAGGGGTCCGAATAGGCCTTATCACGTGTTAGGACCCCTAGGAAGTCCTTGTGATCTCTATCGACACATTGGAATGCTCAAGTGTGTCCTGAGGGGTCCTACGGCCCCTTCGGACACTCTTCAGCATTTAAATATTTCCAAAGGGGTCATGGGGACCTCCTAGGTGTCATAATAAGCCTTATCACGTGTTAGGACCCCTAGGAAGTCCCCGTGACCCCCGTGGAAACATTAGAATGCTCAAGTCTATCATAAGGGGTCCTACAGCCCCTTCGAACACACTTGAGCATTCAAATATGTCAAAAGGGGTCATGGGGACTTCCTAGTGGTTCTAATAGGCCTTATTGCGTGTTAGGACCCCTAGAAAGTCCCCGTGACCCCTTTTGACACATTAGAATGCCCAAGTTTTTCCTAAGGGGTCCTACGATCCCTTCAGAGACACTTGAGCATTCAAATGTGTCAAAAGGGGTCATGAGGACTTCCTAGGGGTGCTAGTATGCCTTCTCATGCATTAGGACCCTTAGGAAGTCCCGTGACCCCTTTTGAAACATTAGAATGCTCAAGTGTGTCCTAAGTGATCCTACGACATCTTGGGAAACACTTGAGCATTCAAATGTGTCAAAAGGGGTCATGGGGATTTTCTGGGGGTCCTAGTATGCCTTATAACATGGTAGGACACCTAGGAAGTCCCTATGACCACTGTGGACACATTGGAGTAGTCAAATGTGTCCTAAGGGCTTCTACAGCCCCTTCGGACACACTTGAGGATTCAGATGTGTCAAAAGGGGTCATGGGGACTTCTTAGGGTTCTTAATACGTCTTATCACCTGTTTGTACCCCTAGTAAGTCCTCGTGACCCCTGTGGACACATTGGAATGCTCAAGTGTGTCCTAAGTGGTCCTACGGCCACTTCAAATACACTTGAGCATTCAAATGTTTCAAAAGGGGTCATGGGGACTTTCTAGGGGTCGTAATAGGCCTTATCACATGTTAGGGCCCCTAGGAAGTCCTCGTGACCCCTTTTGACACATTAGAACGCTCAAGTGTGTTCTAAGTGATCCTACGACACCTTCGGAGACACTTGAGCATTCAAATTTGTGAAAAAAGGTCATGAGGACATCCTAGGGGTCCTAGTGTGCCTTATCACATGTTAGCACCCCTAGGAAGTCTCCATGACCCCTTTTGACACATTAGAATTCTCAAGTGTATCCTAAGGGGTCCTACAATGCCTTTGGACACACATGAGCATTCAAATGTCTCAAAAGGGGTCATGGGGACTTCCTAGGGGTCCTAGTACACCTTATCATGTGTTAGAAACCCTAGGAACTCCCTATGACCCCTGTGGACACATTGGAATGCTCAAGTGTATCATAAGGGATCTTATGGCCCCTTTGGACACACTTGGTCACTCAAATGTGTCAAAAGGGGTCATGGGGACTTCCTAGGCATCCTAATAGACCTTATCATGCATTGGGACCCCTAGGAAGTCACCGTGACCCCTTTTGACACATTAGAACACTCAAGTCTTTCCTAAGGGATCCTAAGATGCCTACGGACACACTTGAGCATTCAAATGTGTCAAAAGGGTTCATGAAGACTTCCTAGGGGTCCTTGTACACCTTATCATGTGTTAGGACCCCTAGGAAGTCCCCATGACCCCTTTTGACAAATTAGAATGCTCAAGTATTTCCTATGGGGTCCTACGACACCTTTGTACACACTTGAGCATTCAAAAATTTCAAAAGGGGTCACAATCACTTCCTAGGGGTCCTACTATGCCTTATCACATGATAGGACCCCTAGAAAATCCTTGTGAACCCTTTTTAAAGATTAGAATGTGAAATTGTGTCCTAAGTGGTCCTACGATGCCTTTGGACACAATTGAGCTTCCAAATGTGTCATAAGGAGTCATTGGGAATTCCTAGGGGTCCTAGTATGCCTTATCACGTGTTAGGACCCCTAGGAAGTCCCTGTGACCCCTATGGACACATTGGAACACTCAAGTGTGTCCTAAGGAGTCCTATGGCCCCTTTGGACACACTTGAGCATTCAAATATGTCAAAAGGGGTCATGAGGACTTCCTAGGGGTCCTAGTACGCCTTATCACGCGTTAGCATTCTTAGGAAGTCCTTGTGACCCCTTTTGACGCATTAGAATGCTCAAGTGTGTCCTAAGGGGTCCTTCGACACCTTCAAACACACTTGAGCATTCAAATGTGTCAAAAGGGGCCATGGGGACTTCCTAGGGGTCCTAGTACACCTTATCAAGTGTTAGGAACCCTAGTAATTCCCCGTAACCCCTATGGACACATTGGAATGCTCAAGTGTGTCTTAAGGGGTCCTACAGCCCCTTCAGACACACTTGAGCATTCACATGTGTCAAAAGGGGTCATGGGGACTTCCTAGGAGTCCTAGTACGGCTTATCGCACGTTAGGACCCCTAGGAAGTCCCTGTGACCCCTTTTGACACATTAGAACACTCAAGTGTGACCTAAGGGGTCCTATGACACTTTCAAACACACTTGAGCACTCAAATGTTTCAAAAGGTGTCATGAGGACTTCCTAGGGGTGCTAGTATGCCTCATCATGCATTAGGACCCCAAGGAAGTCCTCGTTACCCCTTTTGACACATTTGTGTCTTAGGTGTGTCCTAAGGGGTCCTATGCCCCTTCGAACACACTTGAGCATTGAAATGTGTCAAAAGGGGTCATGAGGACTTCCTAGGGGTCCTAGTATGCCTTATCACATGTTGGGACCCCTAGGAAGTCCCCATGACCCCTTTTGACACATTAAAATGCTCAAGTGTGTCCTAAGGGGTCCTATGATGCCTTCAGACACACTTGAGCATTCAAATGTGTCAAAAGGGGTCATGAGGACTTCCTAGGGGTCCTAGTACACCTTATCACATGTTAGGACCCCTAGGAAGTCCCCGTGATAGCTGTGGACACATTGGAATGCTCAAGTGTGTCCTCACGGGTCCTACAGCCCCTTCGGACACACTTAAGCATTCAAATGTGTCAAAAGGGGTCATCGAGAGTTCCTAGGCGTCCTAATAGGCCTTATCACGTGGTAGGACCCCTAGGAAGTCCCCGTGACCCATTTTGATGCATTAGAATGCTCAAGTGTATCCTAAGGGGTCCTACGATGCTTTTGTACACACTTGAGCATTCAAAAGTGTCAAAAAGGGTCATGAGGATTTCCTAGGGGTCCTAGTATGCCTGATCACGCATTAGGACCCCTAGGAAGTCCTTGTGACCACTTTTGACACATTAGAAGGCTCAAGTGTGTCCTAAGGAGTCCTATGACACCTTCAAACACACTTGAGCATTCAAATGTGTCAAAAGTGGTCATAAGGACTTCCTAGGGGTCCTAGTACACCTTATCACATGTTAGGACCCCTAGGAAGTCGTCGTGACATCTTTTGACCCATTAGAATGCTCAAGTGTGTCCTAAGGGGTCCTACGATGCCTTTGAACACACTTGAGGATTCAAATGTCTCAAAAGGGGTCATGAGGACTTCCTAGGGGTCCTAGTGTGCCTTATCATGTGTTAAGACCCCTAGGAAGTCCCCGTGACTGCTGTGGACACATTGGAATGCTGAAGAGTGTCCTAAGGTGTCCTACAGCCCCTTCGGACACACTTGAGCATTCAAATGTGTCAAAAAGGGTCAGAGGGACTTCCTAGGGGTCCTAATAGGCCTTATTACATGTTAGGACCCTTAGGAAGTCATCGTGACCCCTTTTGACACATTAGAAGGCTCAAGTGTGTCCTAAGGGGTCCTACGACATGTTTAGACACACTAGAGCATTCAAATGTGTCAAAAAGGGTCATGAGGACTTCCTAGGGGTCCTAGTATGCCTTATCACACATTAGGACCCCTAGGAAGTCCCCATGACTCCTTTTGACACATTAGAATGCTCAAGTGTGTCCTAAGGGGTCCTACAATGCCCTCGAACACACTTGAGCATTCAAATGTGTGAAAAGGTGTCATGGGGACTTCCTAGTGGTCATAGTATGCCTTATCACATGTTAGGACCCCTAGGAAGTCCCTGTGACCGCTCTGGACACATTGAAAAGTTCAAGTGTGTCCTAAGGGGTCCTATGGCCACTTCAGACACACTTGAGCATTCAAATGTGTCAAAAGGGGTCATGGGGATTTCCTAGGGGTCCTAATAGGCCTTATCATGTTGTAGGACCCCTAGGAAATCCCCGTGACCCCTTATGACACATTAGAACACTCAAGTGTGTCCTAAGGGGTCCTACAATGCCTTTGGACACACTTGACCATTCAAATGTGACTAAAGGTGTCATGAGGACTTCCTATGGGTCCTAGCACACCTTATCACGTGTTAGGACCCCTAACAAGTCCCCGTGACGCCTTTTGACACATTAAAATGCTCAAGTGTGTCCTAAGGGGTCCTACGACGCCTACGGACACACTTGAGAATTCAAATGTGTCAAAAGGGGTCATGATGACTTCCTAGGGGTCCTACTATGCCTTATCATGTGTTAGGACCCCTAGGAAGTCCTTGTGACTATTGTGGACACATTGGAATGCTCAACTATGTCCTAAGGGTTCCTATGGCCCCTTCAGACACACTTGAGCGTTCAAATGTGTCAAAAGTGGTCACGGGGTTTTCTTAGGGGTCCTAATAGGCCTTATCACATGTTGGGACCCATAGGCAGTCCCCATGACCCCTTTTGAAATATTAGAATGCTCAAGTGTGTCCTAAGGGGTCCTACGTGCCTTTGGACACACTTGAGCATTCAAAAGTTTCAAAAGGGTAATGAGGACTTCCTATGGGTCCTAGTACACCTTATCATGCATTAGGACTCCTAGGAAGTCCTCGTGAAGCCTTTTGACATATTAGAATGCTCAAGTGTGTCCTAAGGGGTACTACGATGCCTTCGGACACACTTGAGCATTCAAATGTGTCAAAAGAGGTCATGGGGACTTCCTAGGGGTGCTAGTATGCCTTATCACATGTTAGGATCCCTAGGAAGTCACTGTGACCCCTGTGGACACATTGGACCACTCAAGTGTGTCCTAAGGGGTCCTACAGCCCCTTGAGACACACTTGAGCATTCAAATGTGTCAAAAGTGGTCATTGGGACTTCCTAGGGGTCCTCATAGGCCTTATCACATGTTAGGACACATAGGAAGTCCCCGTGACCTTGATGGACACATTGGAATTCTCAAGTGTGCTCTAATGGTTCCTACAGCCCCTTAGGATACACTTGAGAATTCAAATGTGTCAAAAGGGTTCATGGGGAATTCCTAGGGGTCCTAATAGGCCTTATCATGTGTTAGGACCTCTAAGAAATCCCCGTGACCCCTTTTGACATATGAGAAGGCTCTAATGTGTTTTATGTGGTCGTACAACATCTTCAGACACACTTGAGCATTCAAATGTGTCAAAAGGGGTCATGAGGATTTCCTAGGGGTCCAAGTAAGCCTTATCACATGTTAGGACCCCTACGAAGTCCCTGTGATACCTTTTGAAACATAAGAATGCTCAACTATGTCCTGAGTGGTCCTACGACACCTTTGGACACACTTGAGCATTCAAATGTGTCAAAAGGGGTCATGGGGACTTCCTAGGGGTCCTAGTATGCCTTATCACATGTTAGGACCCATAGGAAGTCCCTATGACCCCTATGGACACATTGGAATGCTCAAGTGTGTCCTAAGGGGTCCTATGGCCCCTTCGGACACACTTGAGCATTCAAATGTGTCAAAAGGGGTTATGGGGACTTCTTAGGGGTCCTAATAGACCTAATCGCATGGTAGGACTCCTAGGAAGTCCCCGTGACCCATTTTTACACATTAGAATGCTCAAGTGTGTCCTAAGGGGTCCTATGATGCCTTCAGACACACTTGAGCATTCAAATGTTTCAAAAGGGGTCATGAGGACTTCCTAGGAGTCCTAGTATGTCTTATCATGTGTTAGGACCCCTAGGAAGTCCACATGACCGCTTTTGACACATTAGAATGCTCAAGTGTGTCCTAAGGGGTCCTACGATGCCTTTGGACACACTTGAGTAGTTAAATGTGTCAAAAGGGGTCATGAGGACTTCCTAGGGGTCCTAGTATGCCTTATCACACATTAGGACCCTTAAGACTTCCCTGTAACCCCTTTCAACATATTAGAATGCTCAAGTGTGTCCTAAGGGGTCCTACGACACCTTTGGACACACTTGAGCATTCAAATGTTTCAAAAGGGGCCATGGGGACTTCCTAGGGGTTGTAGTACACCTTATCACGTGTTAGGACCCCTAGGAAGTCCCTGTGTCCCCTTTTGACACATTAGAATGCTCAAGTGTGTCCTAAGGGGTCCTACGGCCCCTTTGGACACACTTGATTATTCAAATGTGTCAAAAGGGGTCATGAGGGCTTCCTAGGAGTCCTAGTACATATTATCACATGTTAGGACCCCAAGGAAGTCTCCATGACCCCTTTTGACACATTAGAATTCTCAAGTGTTTCCTAAGGTGTCTTATGACACCTTCAGACATAGTTGAGCATTCAAATGTTTCAAAAGGGTTCATCGGGACTTCCTAGGGGTCCTAATATCCCTTATCATGTGTTAGGACCCTTAGGAAGTCCTCGTGACCCCTGTGGACACATTGGAATGCTCAAGTGTTTCCTAGGGGGTCCTACAGCCCCATCAGACACACTTGAGCATTCAAATGTGTCAAAATGGGTCTTGGGGACTTCCTATGTGTCCTAATAGGCCTTATCACACGTTAGGACCCATAGGAAGTCCCCGTGACCCCTATGGACACATTGGAATGCTCAGGTGTGTCCTAAGGGGTCCTACAGCCCCTTCAGACACACTTGAGCATTCAAATGTGTCAAAAGGGGTCATGGGAACTTCCTAGGGGTCCTAATAGTCCTTATCACGCGTTAGGACCCCTAGGAAGTCCCTATGACCTCTGTGGACACATTGGAATGCTCAAGTGTTTCCTAACGGTTCCTACAGTGCCTTCAGATAGACTTGAGCATTCAAATGTGTCAAAACGGTCCATGGGGACTTCCTAGGGGTCCTAATAGGCCTTATCGCGCGTTAGGACCCCTAGGAAGTCCCCGTGACCCCTATGGACACATTGGAATGCTCAAGTGTGTCCTAAGGGGTCCTACGGCCCCTTCCGACACACTTGAGCATTCAAATGTTTCAAAAGGGGACATGGGGACTTCCTAGGGGTCCTAATAGGCCTTATCACACGTTAGTGTAATACCCTCTCCGATGATTATCCCTGGACTTTCATTTGGGCACTTTCATTATGTTGGTTAGAACTATATGTTTACAATTTTTCTTATTTAGAGGATGATACACTTATCATATACTTAGATACAATTATTTATTGTTATCATTATATGTTTATGAAGTTTGGAACATCTATATTTACATGATTTATAAAGCTAACCCAAGGATTTGAATCTAACCATTATTATATATGATGTCTTATGTTTTCATCTATATAAGATGTTTAATGTGTGTTCATGACTCAGGACGAGGTTGTAGTTACTCACTTAGTTGAGGTCCACACAATGTATCGATCCTGGTCATCTGTCTTCATATGTCTTTGTATATATATTTGCATAGGTGTTTCTTCTCGGTGATGCAGGACTGCAGGTACCGGGTATTGTCTCCACATGGTCTCACAGGTCTAAGCAATCCCTCAAATCCTCAATTGTTGTTGTTGTTACAGAGATATGACCAAGGTTCCACGAGAAGGAACTCAACCTCTAACCCTTTTGACCCTTAGGCGGGGAGTTCCTGAGTCAGCCCCTTGTGTTGTTGATGTATCATTGTGTATATCAGTTTTTTGGATTATGGTGATCCTATTGCTTGTTCTTGTCTCTTGTATTTTAGGAGACTAAGGTTTGGATATGGTAGCTTTAATTATTCTTAATAATATGCTCGATCATTGTTAGTAGATAATTTATATGAGCCATTATTTCATGCGAGTATAGGATGTTGTGATTGATTTTGCTAATCTTGTCAGAACATCTTGTGATCACACACACACACACACACAGATATATATATATATATATATATATATATATATATATATATATATATATATATATATATATATATATATATATATATATATATATATATATATATATATATATATATATATATATATATATATATATATATATATATATATATATATATATATATATATATATATATATATATATATATATATATATCATGATTTTACTTTGTATGGAATATAACTTATTATTTGATGGATAATAATATTTTATAATACCATAATAATAAGATGTTTATAATATTAATAATAATATTGTTTTTAATAATATTATAACAATATATGTACACATAAGCATATGGGTGCACACGTATGCCTATAGTTACATATATCTATATAATATGGTGTGAAAGTAATTATATTTTAAATAATAATAATAAATAAATAATTTACTTGAAGGATTAATTATTATATGGTAAATCTTTTACCATAACTTCAGTAAATAAGGTGGTAGGTAATAATAGTAATAAATTATTTCCTTTTCCTTAAATAAAGGAAAATAATATTAGTTTAATAATTTTTATGAGGCTCTCATATTAGATTTTATTATTAATAATATTAAAATAACTATTCCCTTCCCGTGAATAGCTTGAATAAAATTAATTAAATCCTAAATTATAAACTACCTTTTAGTTGGGATGGTTGCATCGGTTGATTTTCCCATGCAACCAAATGTTGAACCTATTTATGGGAGGAAGCCATTGAGGAATGGGAGTTGGCTGGATTATTCACAGGAGAATTGATCTTAGTTTTAGTATATCATTATTAATTATTGTATATTTGGAAAAGGTGGTGTCTGCAATCAGAAGGATTTGGTGGAGTGTTGGAAGTAGGCCAAGTTGATTGATACCTCCTTCTTCAATGGTTGTCTTCACCAGAATCCAGGTAGGAGCTATCCTGGAAGATGCTCCTCCTTATTTGATTTGTGTGATTTCTTTTGTTTTGTATTTGTGATTGCTTCCTGTGTATAGGCAATAAGAAGAATTTATTATTCTATTGTATTATGTTTGTTTTTCCTATGTGAAAGGACTTAGGAGAAAAGATAGATATATTATAAATATATTATTGTACAAATGATTAATATTTCTTCTGTGTATTATCATGTTTCCTGTGAAGCTATATTGTTTGTTTGCTTGCTGGAAAATATAGAATAGTGATTTAGATTGTGAACTATGTCACTACTCCTTGTCTACTCTCTGGGAAAAAAGATAGTATCATGAATTAAATGTACACAAATATAGAGAACTAAAAAATATCCTCTTACTGTTAATAGTGATAAAATTCATCAACACAAGATCAAATTTATTTAAACAATCATCTTACCTATGGCTGTCCTAACATGACAGATTTATGCCCTCTAGACAGACCTGTACTCATATGTGCATAACATTTTATTCCAACCAACATTCCTCAATCACTCCAGTGAGGATGGGTGTAATTAGGTCTTTCAACACATATTTCAAGCTCATCAAGGTCCAACAGTTGGTTTGAAAGTTATGGCCCCTGCACTAAGGATCATTTTTTCTGATACTATATTGTTTGTCAATCAGAGATCTCTATTTTCAAACTCTTGTATATCCCTGCATTCAAACACTTAATGGAACATACTTATATAGTAATAGGCTTCTCCCATAATCTATAATAACCAAAGAAATTGGAGAGCCAATGTGCTCATTTAAACTTCAAAACAATTGATTGATTGCACCAAATCGATAATAGGTATAGTCAGTGTAAATGAGGACTTCTTCTATTCAAAGCCTCATAAAAATAAATTAAACTTGTATGTAAATGGTTAAAAATGGAAACCAATACTATATCAATCCATTTAAGATCACATTTACATTGGAATGGAGATTATTCATATACAAAAGGGCTGGCTATTACCTCACGACAGAGAACAGGAAAGTTGTAGAGCTTTTGTTTTGTATTAAAAAAAAAAACTTTATTTCCCTCTCTTTTCCACACACCAAACCCTCTAAAAATCTCTCCAAATTTTAATGCTATGTGTTTATGATGTTTTGGTAAGGGTAGGAAACCTAGCTTGTCACTTAGAGTTTCTACCTAGCCTTAGAACCTTTTGGGAAAGGGTTTGTACTTTAATTTTCTTTTCAATTGTTATTCGGGAAAGGTTACTCAAATCCTAGGTATGGCCTAGATATCACTTCCTTGTGGACCTTGGTGTTTATCTCCTAGCACGGGGGACTGGGCCTTTTTGGTATCCATGTGGTTGGGTGGTAAATCCTTTATCAAGGTACCTTTCACAGTTGCAGAGCTTATGGATTCTTGCTTGTGTATTGTTCCAGTTTTGAAAGAAGAAGACTTTGTATTTATCTTTCAATGTAAAGCTATTATTACCTCCTAGAGGAAATGAATGTAATGTAGCATTTAATGTATTTCAATTTGATTTAATTTGGATGGGTAGATTTAGGGAAAAGAAAAGGGAATGGTGAACTTTATGTAAATCATGTTCTTGGAAAAGCAAAAGCAGTTTCATATATGTTTCAAGCAAAGTGGCATGTTTCTTATTACTATTGTTCAAGAAAAGTTAGTAAAACTAATGTGTTAATTTCATATGAGAAATAGTTTAACTCCTAGATAAATTCTTTTAGAAACATTATGCTTTAAATTTTTATGAAATAAGGTTTAGGGAATATTAATGGAATCAATTGGTTAGTAATGAAATGATAGCATTTATATTTCTCTCTAAAGAATTTCAAAGGTTTTAATTTAAGAGTTAGCACACTTAATGATCTTAAAATAATTATAAATGTATTATAAGGGAACCTTGGAATGATTGTAAGTTAAATGATTTTTATGGTTTGTTCATGCAAATCTTCTAAAGTTCAAAATTTTTCATAATTCGTTACTTAGGTTTTCTTTTCTAAACAGAATCTTTGTTCTCTTTCCTAGTTCCCTTATGGGGCATGATAGTTAGCACCCCTAGGAAGTCCCTATGACCCCTGTAAACACATTGGAATGCTCAAGTGTGTCCTAAGGGGTCCTACGGCCCCTTTGGACACACTTGAGCATTTAAACGTGTCAAAAGGGGTCATCGGGACTTCCTAGGGGTCCTAATAGGCCTTATTGCATGTTAGGACCCCTAGGAAATCCTCATGACCCCTTTTCACACATTAGAATTCTCAAGTGTGTCCTAAGGGGTCCTACGATGCCTTCAGACACACTTAAGCAATCGAATGTGTCAAAAGGGGTCATCAGGAATTCATAGGGGTCCTAGTACACCTTATCATGTGTTAGGACCCCTAGGAAGTCCTCGTGACTCCTTTTGAAACATTAGAACACTCAAGTGTGTCCTAAGTGGTCCTACGATGTCTTTTGACACACTTGAGCATTAAAATGTGTCAAAAGGGGTCATGAGGACATCCTATGGGTCCTAATACGCCTTATCACACATTAGGACCCCTAGGAAGTCCCCATGAACCCTGTGGACACATTGGAATGCTCAAATGTGTCCTAAGGGGTCCTACGGCCACTTCGAAAACACTTGACCATTCAAATGTGTCAAAAGGGGTCATGGGGACTTCCTAGGGGTCCTAATAGGCCTTATCACGTGTTAGGACCCCTAGGAAGTCCCCGTAACCCCTATGGACACATTAGAATGCTCAAGTGTTTCCTAAGGGGTCCTACGGCCCCTTCAGACACACTTGTGCATTGAAATATGTCAAAAGGGGTCATGGGGACTTCCTATGGGTCCTAATAGGGCATATCACATGTTAGGATCCCTAGTAAGTCCTCGTGACCTATTTTGACACATTAGAATGCTCAAGTGTGTCCTAAGGGGTCGTACGATGCCTTTGGACACACTTGGGCATTAAAATGTGTCAAAAGGGGTTGTGAGGACTTCCTAGGGGTCCTAGTATGCCTTATCATGTGTTAGGACCCCTAGGTAATCCTTGTGACCCCTTTTGACACATTAGAACACTCAAGTGTGTCGTAAGTGGTCCTACAATGCCTTCGGACAAACTTCAGCATTTAAATGGGTCAAAAGAGGTCATGAGGACTTCCTAGGGGTCCTAATACACCTTATCATGCGTTAGGACCCCTAGGAAGTCCCCATGACCCCTTTTGAAACATTAGAATGCTCAAGTATGTCCTAAGTGGTCCTACAACACCTTCAAACACACTTGAGCATTCAAATGTGTCAAAAGGGGTCATGGGGACTTCCTATGGATCCTAGTATGCCTTATCACGTGTTAGGACCCCTAGGAATTTCCCGTAATTCTTGTGGACACATTAGAACACTCAAGTGTGTCCTAAGGGGTCCTACGGCCCCTTTGGACACACTTGAGCATTCAAATGTGTCTAAATGGGTCATGGTGACTTCCTAGGGGTCCTAATAGGCCTTATCACGCGTTAGGACCCTTAGCAAGTCCCTGTGACCCCTATGGACACATTTGAATGCTCAAGTCTATCCTAAGGGGTTCTATGGCCCCTTCGAACACACTTGAGTATTCAAATGTGTCAAAAGGGCTCATAGGGACTTCCTAGGGGTCCTAATAGCCTTTATCGCATGCTAGGACCCCTAAGAAGTCTCCATGACCCCTATGGACACATTGGACCACTCAAGTGTCTCCTAAGGGGTCCTACAGCCCCTTCAGACACACTTGAGCATTCAAATGTGTCAAAAGGGGTCATGGGGACTTCCTAGGGGTCCTAATAGGCCGTATCACTCGTTAGGACCCCTAGGAAGTCCCTGTGACCCCTTTTGACACATTAGAATGCTCAAGTATGTCCTAAGGGAACCTACGATGCCTTCAGACACACTTGAGCATTAAAATGTGTCAAAAGGGGTCATGAGGACTTCCTAGGCATCCTAGTATGCCTTATCACCCATTAGGAACCCTTGGAAGTCCCCGTGACCCCTTTTGAAGCATTACAATGCTCAAGTGTGTCCTAAGGGGTCCTATGACAATTGAAAACACACTATAGCATTCAAAAATTTCAAAAGAGGTCACGGGGACTTCCTAGGGGTCCTAGTAGGCCTTATCACGTGTTAGGACCCCTAGGAAGTTCCTATGACCCTTGTGGACACATTGGAATGCTCAAGTGTATCCTAAGGGGTCCTACGGCCCCTTTCGTCACACTTGAGCATTGAACTATGTTGAAAGGGGTCATGGGGACTTCCTAGGGGTCCTAATAGGCCTTATCACGTGTTATAAACCCTAGGAAGTCTGTGTGACCCCTTTTGACACATTAGAACACTCAAGTGTGTCCTAAGGGGTCCTACCACGCCTTCAAAAATAGTTGAGCTTTCAAATGTGTCAAAATGGGTCATGAGGACTTCCTAGGGGTCCTAGTATGCCTTATCACATGTTAGGATCCCTAGGAAGTCCCCGTGACCCCTTTTGTTACATTAGAATGCTCAAGTGTGTTGTAAGGGGTCCTACAATGCATTCGGACATAGTTGAGTGTTCAAATGTGTCAAAAGGTGTCATGAAGACTTCCTTGGGGTCATACAACACCTTATCACATGTTAGGACCTGTAGGAAGTTCTTGTGACCCCTTTTGACACATTAGAATGCTCAAGTGTGTCCTAAACGGTCCTACAATGCCTTCAGACACACTTGAGCATTCAAATGTGTCAAAACCGGTCATGGGGACTTCCTAGGGGTGCTAGTACACCTTATCATGGGTTAGGACCCCTAGGAAGTCCTCGTGAACCTTGTGGACACATTGGAATGCTCAAGTGTGTCCTAAGGAGTCCTACGGCCCCTTCAGACACACTTGAACATTCAAATGTGTCAAAATGGGTCATGGGTACTTGCTAGGTGTCCTAGTATGCCTTATCACGCGTTAGGACCCCTAGGAGGTCCCTGTGACCCATGTGGACACATTGGAATGCTCAAGTGGTTCCTAAGGGGTCCTACGGCCCCTTCAGATAGACTTGAGCATTCAAGTGTGTCAAAAGGGGTCATGAGGACTTCCTAGGGGTCCTAATAGGCCTTATCACACGTTAGGAACCTTAGGAAGTCCCCGTGACCCCTTTTGACACATTAGAAGGCTCATGTGTGTTGTAAGGGGTCCTAAAATGCCTTCGGAAACACTTGAGCATTCAAATGTGTCAAAAGGGGTCATGAGGACTTCCCAGGGGTCCTAGTAGGCCTTATCACATGTTAGGACCCCTAGGAAGTCACCGTGACACCTTTTGAAACATTAGAATGCTCAAGTATTTCCTAAGTGGTCCTACGATGCCTTCAGACACACTTGAGCATTCAAATGTGTCAAAATTCCCCGTAAGCCCTGTAGATACATTGGAATGCTCAAGTGTGTCCTAAGGGGTCCTACAGCCCCTTCAGACACACTTGAGCATTCATATGTGTCAAAATGGGTCATGGGGACTTCGTAGGGGTTCTAATAGGCCTTATCACATGTTAAGAGCCCTAGGAAGTCCTCGTGATCCCTATGGACACATTGGAATGCTCAAGTGAGTCCTAAGGGGTCCTACGGCCCCTTCGGACACACTTGAGCATTCAAATGTGTGAAAAGGGGTCATGGGAACTTCCTAGGGTTCCTAATAGGCCTTATCGCATGTTATGACCCCCAAGAAGTCCCCGTGACCCCTATGGACACATTGGACCACTCAAGTGTGTCCTAAGGGGTTCTACGGCCCTTTCAGACACACTTGAGGAATCATATGTGTCAAAAAGGGTCATGGGGACTTCCTAGGGGTCCTAATAGGCCTTATCACAAGTTAAGACCCCTGGAAGTTCCTGTGACCCCTTTTGACACATTATAACATTCAGGTGTGTCCTAAGGGGACCTACGATGCCTTTGGACACACTTGAGCATTCAAATGTGTCAAAAGGGGTCATGAGGACTTCCTAGGGGTCCTAGTATGCCTTCTCATGTGTTAAGACCCATAGGATATCCCCGTGACCGTGTTCGACACATTAGAACTCTCAAGTGTGTCCTAAGGGGTCCTATGACACCTTTAGACACACTTTAGAATTCAACTATGTCAAAAAAGGTTATGGGGACTTCCTAGGGATCCTAGTAGGCCTTATCACATGTTAGGACCCCTAGGAAGTCCCTGTGACCCCTGTGGACACATTGGAATGCTCAAGTGTATCCTAAGGGGTCCTACGGCCCCTTCGGACACACTTGAGCATTCAAATGTGTCAAAAGGTGTCATGGGGACTTCCTAGGGGTCCTAATAGGCCTTATCATGCGTTAGGACCCCTA
Organism: Chamaecyparis obtusa; assembly: GCA_027943335.1. Lineage (NCBI taxonomy): Eukaryota > Viridiplantae > Streptophyta > Pinopsida > Cupressales > Cupressaceae > Chamaecyparis > Chamaecyparis obtusa. The sequence goes on from BSBK01007550.1 coordinate 157,842, forward strand.
GGAAGTCCTCGTGCCCCCTTTTGACACATTAGAACCCTCAAGTGTGTCCTAAGGGGTCCTATGAGGCCTTTAGAAATAGTTGAGCATTCAAATGTGTCAAAAGGGGTCATGAGGACTTCCTAGGGGTCCTAGTATGCCTTATCACACATTAGGACCCCTAGGAAGTCCCCATGACCCCTTTTGACACATAGGAATGCTCAAGTGTGTCCTAAGGGGTCCTATGACACGTTCGGACACACTTGAGCATTCAAATATGTCAAAAGGGGTCATGAAGACTTCCTAGGGGTCCTAGTATGCCTTATCACTTGTTAGTACCACTAGGAAGTCCCCGTGTCCCTTTTTGACACATTAGAATGCTCAATTGTGTCCTAAGGGGTCCTATGATGCCTTCGAACACACTTGAGCATTCAAATGTGTCAAAAGGGGTCATGAGGACTTTCGAGGGGTCCCAATACACCTTATGACGCGTTAGGACCCCTAGAAAGTTCCCGTGACTACTTTTGACACATTAGAATGCTCAAGTTTTTCCTAAAGGGTCCTATGATGCCTTTGGACACACTTGAGCATTCAAATGTGTCAAAAGGGGTCATGAGGACTTTCTAGGGGTCCTAGAATGCCTTGTCGCATGTTAGGACCCCTAGGAAGTCCCTGTGACCCCTGTGGACACATTGGAATGTTCAAGTGTGTCCTAAGGGGTCCTACAACACCTTCATACACACTTGAGCAGTCAATGTGTCAAAAGGGGTCATGGAGACTTCCTAGGGGTCCTAGTATGCCTTATCACACATTAGGACCCCTAGGAAGTCCCCGTGACCCCTGTGGACACATTGGAACACTCAAGTGTATCCTAAGGGGTCCTATGGCCCCTTCAGACACACTTGAGCATTCAAATGTGTCAAAAGGGGTCATGAGGACTTCCTAAGGGTCCTAGTACACCTTATCACGCGTTAGGACCCTAAGGAAGTCCCCGTGACCCCTTTTGACACATTAGAACACTCAAGTTAATCCTAAGGGGTCCTACGACAACTTCAAACACACTTGAGCATTCAAATGTGTCAAAAGGGGTCATGGGGACTTCCTAGGGGTCTTAGTACATCTTATCATGCGTTAGGACCCCTAGGAAGTCCCCGTGACCCCTGTGGACACATTGGAATGCTCAAGTGTGTCCTAAGGGGTCCTACGGACCCTTTGGACACACTTGAGCATTCAAATGTGTCCAAAGGGGTAATGGGGACTTCCTAGGGGTCCTAATAGTCCTTATCACATATTAGGAGCCCTAGGAAGTCCCCGTGACCCCTATGGACACATTGGAACACTCAAGTGTTTCCTAAGGGGTCCTATGGCCCCTTTGGAGACACTTGAGCATTCAAATGTGTCAATAGGGGTCATGGGGACTTCGTAGGGGTTCTAATAGGCCTATCACATGTTAGGACCCCTAGGAAGTCTCCAGGACCCCTTTTGACACATTTCAATGCTCAAGTGTGTTTGTAGGCACCGTAGGACCCCTTAGGACACACTTGAGCATTCCAATGTGTCCACAAGGATCACATGGACTTCCTAGGGGTCATAATGCGTGATAGGGCATACTAGGACCCCTAGGAACTCCCCATGACCCCTTTTGACACATTTGAATGTTCATGTGTGTCCTAAGGGGTCATGGGGACTTCCTATGGGTTATGGGGACTTCCTAGATGACTTCCTAGGGGTCCTAGTACTAGTTTCTAGGACAGATGATGACATCTACTTATTCAGTATAGTCAGACTACTGAAATTACAAGGGGTCCTAGTACGCCTTATCAAATAGATTATATATATAATATGTATTCTATATATATTATATACATTAGTATATATAATATGTATTAGTATATATATAATACATTATATATATTATATACATTAGTATATAATACATTAGTACATATAATACATTAGTATATTATAATACATTAGTATATATATTATATACATTATATATATCATATGCCTCTTTTATATATATATATATATATATATTATATACATTAGAATATAATACATTCTAGTATATGTATAATATATATTTTATATATTATATACCCCATTTTCTATGTTAAAGCTCAATTTTTTCATTTGCTCCCACCCTTTTTTCATATGCCTAGAAATATCGGGTACCTGATTTGGAATCGGGTACCTAATTTTTGATTGGTCATATTTGACCAAAATATTCCCTGTCCCCACATACCAAATAAGCATGGGATTTATGACTTTTTCACGGGTTGTAGGAAAAAAAAAAGTGATTTGGGTCCCATTTTTTTTGTTTTTTCAACTTGTGGTCTCACCATGGGAAGTAGTAGTCGTCGAAAGGCTAAACGGAAGAGGAAGGTGACGAATGAAGAAATTCAAGCATATAGGGAAAAAGATAGGAAAAATCATTGAAGAAGGAGAGAAGGTATGTTAAACATTAATCAAGGTGACCCCATAAATGTAGTTGTAAGTGAAGAAGATGATGAATTTGAAAATAATATGGAAATTAATTTTTTTGAATAACAATGTATGGAGTGAAGATGAAAATGTAGAGATGGAGAATGAAAATGTAGACTTGGGGAATGAAAACGTAGATTTGGGGAATGACAATGAATGGAATGAAGATGAAAATGTACAGATGGAGATTGAAAATGTAGACTTGGGGAATGAAAATGTTGCACAAGAACCACATGAACGTTACACATCTCCAAATTATATGTGAAATGAAGTCCCTTGCAATAAAGATAATCAATCTTCAAATTTGGGGCTTTCAAGAACACCTAAATGGTTAATTGAAATTGAGGAGAACATTATGAATAATTGGGAAGGAAAGAGGTCACATAGAATCGTTAGGTTGTGGACTTCAAGAATTTATGATAAATTTTTTGGAAATAAGACATTGGTTGAGCAATGTCAAATTTTTGTGCAGTTGTTAAAGATGCAAAAGATGAGACCTGTGCTTGTGAAATTGAAGATTCGTGTGAACAAGAAAATGGATGGAAATGTCATTGTTGTGAGGAATCTTTTCAATGCTCTCAATAGCATTGGGAAGAGTCATAGAGAAAAAAACAAGAGATTTTCTCAGAGGGTTATTACAACCTCCTCAGTAAGTCATCCGTTGAGAAAAGCTCATTTGATGAGACAAACTTGTGTTGACTTCAATATAGACCATAAAACTTTGGGTAGAGAACTTGCAAGAAGAGAAAGACTTGATGATCCGCTTCAAATTGAAACATGGGCTTATGGTGGCAGACTTCCACGTTTCGATAGGAAGCTAACAAATGTTGTCAAGGATGAAATTCAACAATTTTGGGATGCTAACTCAAGAGTGTCACCAAATGTGAAGGATGTCTTGAAGTTGAGAGTTGGCAATCGAGACCGCACTCCACATCCTAAACATTATGTGGAGGTAAGTCAAACAATGTTGTATAAAAAAATTTGTGAGACACATCCAACATTGAAAATATCACAAAGGTCTTTTGAATCCGTGAAGACATTTTATTGTGTGCCCCTTAAGATTCAGAATACATGTTGTTGCAAATATCATGTTGAGTTTTCAATGCATCATGAATTTTTACAGTCCATTCGTTCTACTTTTCATACTAATGAAATGCTAGAGGATTGTGGTGCAAGTGGTCTTCCCAAATCATCAAGAGACTTGCTAGATCAATTTTTATGTCATAGAGATGATGGTTGCTTATTTTATAAAAAAGATTGCTTAAATGCCAAGCGCTCAAAATGTGGTGGCTTGTCCAAGTTTAGAACATGTTTTCATGAGGGTTTGGAACACAATTTTGAAAAGACACTCATCCAAAAAAAGGTATATAAAACAGTGAAATATACATTGAAGAGTGGAGGTGAAGGGTTTAGATGTGAGTTAGTTGCAAAAGAATACAATGTTGCTGATTTTATCTCAAATTTCAAGACAAATCTTTTTTACAAGTATACAAGGCATAGTCACAGGTCTCAATGGTTGGATCAACAATTCAGGACATGTAAGGACACTTTCCCCATTGGAACTATTATATCTGTTGTGGACTTTGCGGAGAACTATACATTGCAGCCCCAAAATGAGACTCAAGCTCAATATTACAATTCCATTTAGGTTGCTATTTTTGTACACATCACATATAGACATTCCCCTGATAGCACAAAAGATGAGCGAAAGATAATCAGAGAGTACCATTTTTATATGAGCAATGACAGGTCTCACTCTCATGAGTTTGTTCAACATTGTTTCCAGAACTATTTTGACTTCTTGCTGGAAAATGGTATTGCTATGGATAGGCATCTCATTTGGCCAGATAATTGCACCCGTCAATTTAAGAATGCCAGAATGTTTTATTGGTTGTGTAGAATGCATGTGGAGAGAGGTGTACCTCATATTTGGAGTTTTTTTGAGTCAAGGCATGGGAAAGGGGAGCATGACGGAGTAGGTGCGTGTGTGAAGAGAGCTCTAGTTAAGGAGCAATTGAGGATTTTAGGTGTTGTACTTCTTGATGCTTGTTCTATTGTTGATTGGTGTACTTTAGCATTGTCATAGGGGGGACTCTTGATTCTACAGTGCGTAGATTATTTTGGTTGGTTGAGGAGGGAACTATAGGAGATAGATTGGATTGTCAAACAGTGAAAGACTCTTAAAAAATGCATTCATTCCAAAGCTCCAATAGTAGTACATGGACCATTTGGACATGAGAGTTGGCTTGTTTTTGCCCCATGTGTTTTCAGTATGATTGGGATCATTGCGATTCAAGTGAGTGGGTGGATACATGGGTTCTACAATATCTAACTCCTTTATCTTTAACACTCTCTATAAGAAATGATGACATGGACACTTTAGTTGAGTATGACCATCTTTCAGATCTTCTGAAGCTAGGAGATGTTTTTGCATTGGTTGCACCACAGGGGAATGATGCGAGGTTAGATTATTGGTTAGCACATTGTGTACAAGGTAAAAAAAATCTTGTACAACTGATGATAGATGGTGATGGGTTCACATATCCTACTGGTTCAGTTGTTGTTGTAGGAACATGGCTGCGAACATACATGATTAGAAAGAATGGAATTCCCACATTTGAAGACTATGAGAAGCACAAAACTATTCTTATGTATTCACACCTTGTTATATAAACAAATGTCAAGTTTTCAAAGCATCAAGGAATACGAAAGACAAAATAACTTCAGACTATTAGTACTGTTGATCATGAAGCACTATTGGAGACCCTGAAGCAAAGAGATGACCCTTTAGGAACACTTGACTAGGTGTATCGTATTAAAATGGAAGCACTTCCATGTTAAGAGTGTTTAGCCCTCTGAGTAAGTGGTTTGGGTTCATGTCGAATGCCTTGAATTGATCTCTTCTTGGATATGGCTTTCTCCCTACTTTCCACTTCTTTTCTGCACTTGATTCCTTCATTCTAGGTGAAATTAGGGTTAGGATCCTGAGGATTCTCCTTAATTTCCCTCTTCTATGGCTCTATTTTATAGGTAGGACTTAGAAATAGGTCCTCTTGGCCTTCATCATATTCATCATAGGATTTTATGCCTATCCCTGGCATTCTGTCCCATTCTGGTATCATTTCTAGGTCTCCGGGCATCCTTGGGACCTCCTGTCCTCATTCTGACTAGATTTGGACCCATAGGGTCAAATTCAAGGTTGATCCTGAATAGGTTAGGATCAAGCTTGAACCCAACTAGGTCAATCCCAACCTTTATTTTTCCCCCCTCTTCCAAATTCCAAAATTCCTTGATTTTTGGGTGTCGGGTTTCGGGGATATTTGTTTTCTCACCTCCGGGTTGGCTATTTTGGGTTTCAAAATGGTAAATCCTCTAACTGCATTTAATCTAGGTATATTTTCTAAAGGATAGGACCTAATTGGGATTTAATTCTCCAAGGTGGCCCCTCTAGAGGATTGTGCCCTAGTTCACTATAAAAGGAGGCATTCCTCTCTCATTTTCTCATCCATTATTCACATCTCTCCATCAAGTTTTCATGCTCAAGAAATTTCTCTCAAGCTCTCAAGGTGATCAAGCAAGCATCCATTCAAGGATTCAAGTCTTCTTCTCCATCCAAGTTCTCCATTGAAGATCAAGGATTCAAGCATTTAAGCCATTGAAGGGATTTGGTTCAAGTATTCTAAATTCATTATTCAAAACCCTAGATCTAGCCATCATGATGGTGTGATCTTCCTTCAAGATCCTTTTGTTCATCTTCAAGATCCATTCATTCTTCTATCAAGGTGGATTCCAAGCATACAAGCATGGAGGTTTTGTATTTACTTTCATGGTTTTGATTTACATTTACCATTGTTGTGTTCAAGCTTTCATATCAACATACTTGTTTACCTTCAAAATACAATTACATATCTATCTAATTGCATAGCTTCATTGTTAGATCCATTTCTACTACTTTCTAGCATTCTCCATTTCAATTTCAATATTAAGGTTAATTCCAAACCGGGGTTTGACCAAGGCAAACCCCTCAAACAAACAACAAAAACCTTCTTTTTCTTGCAGGTACAGGTGTAGAATTTCAGATCTGAGAGTAGATTTGGATACCCTTTTCGGTGAACTTTCGAGATCTGCGAACAAAGTCAGAATCAACCTTCAAATAAAAATGTAGCCTTTGACCTTTTACGAGGGTCAAAGACGACCTCCCTCAAAATTGGAAAAGATTTCTTGGTTTCATAGATCTCAAAGTTTCGGTTCAAAAATGCAAGAAACAATAGTTTTTGAGACTGTTTGATAAGGTTTTCAGTAGGTTCTTTTTTGGAGGTAAGTACCTATATCTCTTCATTTCAACATTAGTCATTTATATTTACTTTCCATATCAATACAATTCAAATGTAAGTGTAAAATATTGGTTTTGGGGTATCTTTTATGTGCAAACCATTGTTCTAGGACCCCATCCATATTTTATCCTTTACACTAGGTAATAAGTTAACTTAGTGCATTGTTTTCTAAGTTCATTAAGCTTAATTTCAATACATTAATTTCACCTTTCTTAGATTGTATTTTGAGTCAATAAACTTGGTTTTGTATGTGGATTGTAACTTGTGCAGGAGCACCTATGAAGACGCCTATGGTCACCATGGATCCAATCAAAGATAGAAGGACAAAATGATCCTTAATGGTTAATTGAGATCTTTTGAAGCCTATAATGGCAATTTGTAAAAATCAATTTGATTTAAAAGTTAAATGTCCTAGCAGTCTTGATAAGGACTTATGACCAAAATCATGTATGGGTGGCCAATAGTGCTTATCATTGCAAACAATCTATAGAAGTTAAACCTCAAACATAATAAGCTTCACAGTTCAAATTTCACAAGCTTAATCATGATTAGTTTCATAGTTCAAATTTCAAACATACCACTAACAGTCATTGCAATGGAACTGGGTCAAGAAAAGAAGTGTGCATGCTTTCCCATTTGGTTCTTCTCTTGTTTCAAAATGAAAACCTAGTTGTTGCCACTATAGACAAGGACATGTTCTCAAGGACTACTTACTCAATCTATAAAATACAATTGCTTGTAGGCTGCCCAGTGTACCATAATGCATTGTGTGTTTTATGGTCTGCAAGTGACATGCTTTATGAGTTTGCACGAGAGAGTAAAAGGGTTAACTTTTTTGTTACTAAAAATGGTGCAAACTATAAGTTGGTGGTTCACTTTCATGACATTTTAAATGCCAGTGACAACCCCATTCCACCCACGGAGTCATCAGAACGCTCGCGACCACGCTCGACCCAAGTGACCCCAAGGTGCACTAAAAATGTTGGGCAGTGATCTTCCAGGGCTCATATCTCAGACCTCATGAGTGGTATCGACAAACCATCATGTGCTACGGGATTGTGTTTCTAAGGTCTACAATAACCTCTCTCAGTTTTGGGCTATTTGACTTTGTTTGCATTTGGCAAGATGATCTCAGTCGATGCCAAAACTTGTAGTGAGGGTCAGTTGAAAGTGGCTCAGTAGTGTATCTTTGAAAGTGTCTGACATTGCATTGAACTATCTACTCCATTAGCTCTAGTTGGCTAGGTAAGTTCCAGTGACAACCCTGTTCCACCCACGGAGTCATCGAAACACTCGCGACCATGCTCGACCCAAGTGACCCCAAGGTGCACTAAGCATGATTGGGCAGTGATCTTCTATGGCCCTAGTTGGCCGGGTAAATGCCAGTGACAACCCCATTCCACCCATGGAGTCACCGGAATGCTCGCGACCACGCTCAACCCAAATGACCCCAAGGTGCACTAAGCACGATTGGGCAGTGATCTTTCGGGGCTCATATCTTGGACATCGTGAGAGGTATCAAAAAACTATCTAGTGCTACAGGATTGTGTATCCAAGGTCTACAATAACCTCTCTCAGTTTTGGGTGATTCGACTTTGTTTGTATTTGGAAAGATGATCTCAGTCGATGCCAAAACTTGTAGTAAGGGTCAGTTGAAAGAGGCTCAGGAGCGTATCCTTCAAACCATCCAACATTGCATCAAACTGTCTACTCCATTAGCTCTGGTTGGCCAGGTAAATACTAGTGACAACCCCATTCCACCCATGGAGTCACCAGAACACTCGCGACCACGCTCGACCCAAGTGACCTCAAGGTGCACTAAGCACGATTGGAAAGTGATCTTCTAGGGCTCGTATCTCAGACCTCCTGAGAGGTATTGACAAACTATTAGGTGCTATAGGATTATGTTTTTAAGGTCTATAATAACCTCTCTTCATTTTGGGTGATTTGACTTCGTTTGCATTTGGCAAGACGATCTCAGTCGATGCCAAAACTTGCAATGAGGGTCAGTTGAAAGCGGCTCAGTAATGTATCTTTCAAACCATCTGATATTACATTGAACCATCTACTCCATCAGCTTTGGTTGGCTGGGTCAATTCTAGTGACAACCCAGTTCCGCCCATGGAGTCACTGGAATGCTCGCGACCACGCTCGACCCAAGTGACCCCAAGGTGCACTAATCATGATTGGGAAATGATCTTCTAGGGCTCGTATCTCAGACCTCGTGAGAGGTATCAAAAAAATATTAGGTTCTATGGGATCATGCTTCTGAGGTCTACAATAACCTCTCTCAATTTTGGGTGATTCGACTTCATTTGCATTTGGCAGAATAACCTTAGTCGATGCCAAAACTTGCAGTGATGGTTAGTTGAAAGTGACTCAAAAGCGTATCTTTCAAACTGTCTAACATTGCAACAAACCATCTACTGCATTAGCTCCAATTGGCCAGGTAAATGCCAGTGACAACCACGTTCCACCCACAGAGTCACCGGAATGCTCGTGACCATGCTCGACCCAAGTGACCCCAAGGTGCACTAAGCACGATTGGGTAGTGATCTTTCGGGGCTCATATCTTGAACCTCGTGAGAGGTATCAACATACCATTAGGTGCTATGGGATCATGTTTCTGAGGTCTACAATAAACTCTCTCAATTTTGGGCAATTTGACTTCATTTGCATTTGGCAAGATGATCTCAGTCAATGCCAAAACTTACAGTGAGGGTTAGTTAAAAGTGGCTCAACAACATATCTTTCAAACTGTTCGACATTGCATTGAAACATCTACTCCATTAACTCTAGTTGGTCAGGTAAACACCAGTGACAACCTCATTCCACCCATGGAGTCACCAGAATGCTTGCAACCACGCTCGACCCAAGTGACCCTAAGGTGCACTAAGCATGATTGGGACGCGATCTTCTGAGGCTCATATCTCAGACTGCGTGAGAGGTATCGACAAACTGTTAGGTGCTATAGGATTTTTTTTTTGAGGTCTACAATAACCTCTCTTAGTTTTGGGTGATTCATCTTTGTTTGCATTTGGCAAGACGATCTCAGTCGATGCCAAAACTTGCAATGAGGGTCAGTTGAAAGTGGCTCAGCAGCGTATCTTTCAAACCGTCTGACATTGCATCAAACCATCTGCTCCATCAGCTCTAATTGGCCAGGTAAATGCCAATGACAACCTCATTCCACCCACAGAGTCACCAGAATGCTCATGACCATGCTCGACCCAAGTGACCCCAAGGTGCACTAAGCACGATTGGGTAGCGATCTTCCGGGGCTCGTATCTTAGACCTCATGAGAGGTATTGACAAACCATCAGGTGCTATATGATTGTATTTCTGAGGTCTATAATAACCTCTCTCAATTTTGGGTGATTCAACTCCATTTGCATTTGGCAAGATGATCTCAGTCGATGCCAAAACTTGCAGTGAAGGTTAGTTGAAAGCGGCTCAACAGCGTATCTTTCAAACTATCTAACATTGCATCGAACCATCTATTCCATCAGCTCTAGTTGGCCAAGTAAACACTAGTGACAACCCTGTTCCACCCACGGAGTCACTGGAACACTCGACCCAAGTGACCCCAAGGTGCATTAAGCACGATTGGGCAGTGATCTTTCAGGGCTCGTATCTCAAACCTCATGGGAGGTATTGACAAACCATTAGGTGCTATGAGATTGTGTTTCCAAGGTCTATAATAACCTCTCTTGGTTTTGAGCGATTCGACTTCATTTTCATTTGGCAAGATGATCGTAGTCGATGCCTAAACTTGTAGTGAGAGTCAGTTGAAAGTGGCTCAACATCGTATCTTTCAAACCATCTTCTCGATCAGCTTCGGTTGGCTGGGTAAACATTAGTGACAACCCTGTTTCACCCACAGAGTCATCAGAATGCTCGCGACCACACTCGAGCCAAGTGACCCCAAGGTGCACTAAGCATGATTGGGCAATGATCTTCTGGGGCTCGTATCTCAGACCTTGTGAGAGGTATCGACAAACTATCAGGTGCTACGAGATCATGTTTCTAAGGTTTACAATAACCTCTCTTAGTTTTGGGTGATTCAACTTCGTTTGCATTTGGCAAGACAATCGCAGTCGATGCCAAAACTTGCAGTGAGGGTCAGTTGAAAGCGGCTCAACAACGTATCTTTCAAACTGTCTGACATTGCATCAAACCATCTTCTCCATAGGCTTCAGTTGGCCTGGTAAACACCAGTGACAATCTCATTCCACCCACAGAGTCATTGGAACACTCGCTACATTTCTCTGTGCATTTAGTAAACCCCAATATGATGAGTTATATACATAGTGAGTATGTACATAGTATTGAAACAATGTAGTACTAAGTGGCTCAAGTGAGTATATACAATGATATGAAATATAAGAAGATAGAAAATCTATAGAAGTTAAACCTCAAACATAATAAGCTCCATGAACAGGGTATTCCAGAGTAAAGAAAAAAAAATGTAACTTCAACAAGATATAATTTAAATCATAATGATAATCATAGTCAAGATATAACTTCACCATTCAATTCCATTAACATGAATAATAAATATGTATACAAAAGATGATGCAAATATAACATAAAAATGAACATGTTCTATATATAGAAAGTATCAAATGTATCAAAAGTATCTCCATATATAAAAATGGCACATGCCATTTAAAAATGTCTACAAAATTAATGTTTCAAGGTGTACAATGTGGCATATATGCCATCTCAAAGTTTTCCAAGTGGCATCTCTAAATGACCACAGAACTAAAACTACATCCTATGCCGTAGGGGGGTCATCAAAATGTAGCCTCTTTGAAGAAGTGTTAGGCTCTGATTGATCTTGCAACAAAAATGAGTTCAAACCCAAGTTAGATTACTTACGTTATATGATTTGTACATATATATATATATAATTCATAATTCAAACACTAATTTAATTAAAATTATAACTAAATACAAATATCTATACCTGGCCTCTCAGTTGCCTACCACAATCAGGTGTCCTAGCATAAGTCCTTGGTAGCAAAGGGACCATGCCAACAATACTAACTCTGAACTATAAATATATATTTGCAATAATGAGATTAGAAGAGTGGTGCAACATAGAGTAATAAATCTACAAAATAGGACATGATTTGAACTAAAATTAAAACTTACATTTGGTGATCCCCCTCTGGAATAGTGGGCTGGGTCAACAAAGATAAGAAAGATTCTCATGGGCCCTCCCTCACACTAGGAGTAACCTATGAGAGTAAAAATATTGTCAATTATATATAAATTTACTTCATCATAACAACCCTGGTTACAAAATACAAATAACAATATGTAAAAGTCTACGTACAATCAGACTATCACTCTGAATCGAGATGCGTGTCAGCCTAGGCTCCTGAACCCATGTCGGAACATCATCGATAGCCAAACCCTATACAATAAATTCAAGTAAAATATTTATTATGTACACACAAGTGGCATACATATGCATGCATAATTAATCTTAAACAATTAATTACCTTTACTTTGTGGACACCTGATGAAGGAACCCCCTCGTGCCCCTCATTGACATCAGTTGTAGTCTGCAAGAGTACAATAAGATGACAATATATTAGTAAATGTATGAATTTTATTGCTCTAATTGATAGAGATTTAAGCATGTACACCAAATGATATAAAAAAAACTAATGTTTATAATATACTGTATAGGCATCAAGGCCAAATGAAATGGCCGAAACTGTGGACTCATCCACCTGTCTCAACTCCTCCTGTGTCATCAACTGAACATAAAAGAAAAAAAAAATATACATAAGTGCATGCAATCATTAAAACTAATCTAAATAAATAAATTAAATAAGTCATGTGATAAATTTATTTATAATGTTTACTCTTACCGTATCAACAGGAGTCCATGGCTCTGCGTACACCTCCTGAGCACTCTCATGAGATGTAGATGTTCCATGAGTTGTTGCAACCTCTATAGCTGCATCTCCTATATCCTCCTCATCAATAACATACTGATATGTATCAGCATCAGTAAGTGGTCTAAGGCACATATTCTTGCATATAATGCAAATATGGGGCTCGCATACATGTGAACTCCGATGAGATGTTGATGCACCAACATCATCCACACTAGGAGGCAACACTGACCTGGTCTACGTGATCAACTGATCAATCAAAAAATGAATGGCCCTAATAGTCTATGAGGCAGCCTCTGCAATGATATCGGGATGCTGCACTCGAGGAGGGGGTGCGACATCAGTGGGAGGGACAAAGGTAGTGGCCTTTTTGCACTGGGCAAATGGCCTATTCTGAGGAGCTCCTTCACCTACGCCCATGTTGGGCCTCATACTCCAATAATAAACATGGTGACCAAGCACAAAATCAGCATACAATTTTTTTATGAAATAAAATGGGGCCTCCAAATTTCTATGGGGTGGTTTATCAAAAACCATCCACCAACGATCCCAAAAGTGTGTGCGCATTGCTTCATTTGTGCACCATTTATTGATAATTTGGACTTTTTGGGGTCAACTTGTATTCCAGTTTTATGATTGACAAACAAGGCAGCTATATCTTCCTTATATTAAGGGCCGCAACCCCATCATGGTCAAGCCTGTCATCAAATTGGGCGTGCATATCATCACGCCAATGAAGAGCAGCATTATGTTGCTATGTGAGTGTGTCAATATTTTCAACAATTGTATTTAGTGTGTCAAGCATGTGACCTAATGTAGGTATATTTTGATATGTGTTTTGGAAACCTCATATTGTGTTTAGATTATCTTGTATCAAATCTTCTAAAGATCGAGGGTTTTGACATGGGGGATTATTTTCGGGATCGTTATTTGGTGCGTGAGGGTTATTTTCTTCATTGTTGTCAGCCATGCCTAATTAAATTTAAAAAAATCTAAATTTCAATCTGATTTCATATATTATTACAAATATAAATACAAAACCCTATTTCAACAAAAAAAATGACATTTAGCATGAAAATGAAATAAAATAATCAAAATATACAAATAATTTACTTACCGAATATGCTAGGGAGTTGAATTTGTTGTTGCCAAAATTAGATACCCGAAAATATATCGTGTATATGATATTTCAAGTCATTTTCCCAAGCAAAATGGTGAAAAGAAATGAGGAAAAGGGCTCGCGGGTTTCGAATTTATGCCATAGATATTGGGTACCTGATATGGTATCGGGTACCCGATTAGGCTTGTGCTTTGGTGGCAGGTTTGCCCAGGTGTACTGACACCCAAGCCTACTAAAAAGTCGACAAGCATTTTCATGCACTTTTGGACGAGTGAAAAGAGAATATTTTTCACATCGCCACTTTTTGGCCCCTCATGATCTTGCACATACTCAATCATATTTCATTTATAAAAGAAAAACTTTTTAATTTAGTATCTATTGATTATAATCAAAATTTAGGGCAAGAGTGTTAGTGGTAGTGGCAATGATCCGCCAGTCCCCTTCTACACTTTGTCGTCAACTCCACAATTATGTATCGAATAAAGTATTTTAATTAATATATATGATTATTATGTAATTGTATGAATGATTGTATCATAACTTATTATGCATGTGCATTAGTTCACTAGTGGACCATCGACATTCACAATAGACAACGAAGAGCATCATACCACTTTCCTTGAGGTATCTTTATTTGCATGTTAAATTGATTTACTTGATTATATTTAATTAATAAATGAGTGAATAACTAAATTACTAGAGAAATTGTGATCAAAATCCAAAGGCAAAGTGGTCATTGCGGTGATCACATTCCTTCACCTGGCTTTGTGATGCCATCATTGAGTCTTATCAATAGTATGTTCGTATATGAATGGTTGTCTTATAAATTTCCATGTACATGTGCACTAGTTTAATGTTGGAGCTTTGGCATCGACACTGCACACTAAAGGACACAGTGGAACTTTCATAGAGGTACCATTTATTCATTAGGAGGGTTGTAAAAAATATATGTAATCTTGATAACTACATAATAATTTTGTTGTTTCATTTTCAGTTATTGACATCAGAGACTCCTCCTTCTGTTCGTGATACTTTAGATCGTGGAGTAATTGCAGTAGTAGCTAGTTTTGAAGCACTAACTGAGGTATGAAAGAGATTGCTTAATTTTAATTATTATTTTAATAGTTTGTATTGAATTTTTTAATAATATTCATGTATGTATTTTAATTATTATTTTGATCATTGTTGTAGGGACTTATTACTTGAGATCGTCAACATGCGCCTTCGGTGGATGTACATAATGACTATTTGCTAGTGGTAAGAAAATATTTTATTTTATGTCATTGTATATTGATGCGTATACTTTTTTTTATTAGCTTGAGTTGTAGAAGAGTCTAGACGGGAGGACTAGTGAGCACACTCGGAAGACTACAACATCCACTACATCTCCATCGATGCGACAATTGAAGACAACTCGGGATTTTTTTTTCTTCCCCTCGTGGGAAAGGACTAGATTAGGGACATATATTTTATGCCTATATGGCATTAGTGGACATATTTTTTCTATATTGTATAAGTGACACATTTGACATCCATTTGGCTTTGTGGAAGCTAGTTTAATTGTATTGGATATATTTGATGTATGATATTATTGGACATATATATTTGGCTTAATGCTCTACGAATATATATATATATATATATATATATATATATATATATATATATATATATATATATATATATATATATATATATATATATATATATAGTTTATGTTCTAGGTATGCAATTCATGTATTAGGTGTATTGGTGTATACTAATTTATGTCTATGGGTTAAAGCACAATAAGCTGTCACCCTTTTACATAGGAAAAGGCTAACAACACCAAAATCGAAAAACTTCAAGGGTATTAAAGTCACATTTCTATTTAGATTTTGAAGATGATGTAAATTGATAAAATGTGTGAAATAGGATGAATTTTATGCCTATAATTTTTAAAAATTATTTTGGACAAAAATTAATATGTTTTTTTAATTATTTAGGTCTATTTTTTATTTCCTGAAAAATACTACAAATCAGGGGGTTTACTTCCCGTCAAATCATTATAAGTAAAACATTTTTTTTTCCTCCAATTTTAGAATATGTTTTAGATGACATGTATATCTAGTGCAAGAAAAAAGAAAGAAGTGTTTTTGATCTATAATTTTCCCATTATAAGTATTCAAAGTCAAACTTACCCGAAATCAACAGTTTTTGTCTCCCACCACTTTTGCCCTATCAAAATATATCAAAAATCAAATAAATTCTATATTCTCAAAGAAGATTGTCTTCTCTAGTGCTGTATATGATTTTAAATTTTATTTTAATTGATTTAGTATTTTTTTATATATACCGATTCAACGACTTCTCAAAGTTTTATATACCTACATGTACTTTTTTATGAATTTATTTAACATTTTCTAATTGAAACAATATAAAATTTATATATCCAGAATTGTAGTTACGAGATCTAGAAAAGGTAGTTTTAGTTTTATGAATTTTGTTATTTACATAAGAGAAAAGAACACTAGAAGTGCAAAATTTTGCATTTTTGGTGTTTTTGAAGGTTTGGCTACCAACTTGGCATGCCACCTAGGATGACTCAGCTGAGTAGGACTCATCTGAGTCCTACTCGGTCAAGTAACCTAAGGGGTTGGCCCCCCGTGAGTGGACATATGGGTGACCCACCCTTTTAATTTGAAGGCTATATATAAAAGTTATTTGTTTTAAAATATATATATCAATTGAAAATTTTTAATTCTTATTTTAGGAGATATAAGGATTTTTTGAAGCTAGGAGGCATTTTTTCAAGGCAATTTCAAAGACATTTTATTTTCGAAGGTGTGTGAAGGCAACTTTTTCAATGATGAAAGAGTAAAACAATAAAAAATTTCTTGCTTAGATATTTGAGAAATGGGAAATAAAAGGACTAGAACAAGGAAATATGATCGTAAAAGGGATGACCAAATGAAAGGTCATACGAAACTTGTCAAAGAGAAAGCAGTCGATGTTGAAGAGAACCTATCGATGTAGAAGGCACAACTCAACTAGGGGAGGATATTGGTAGTAGTCGAAGTATACATATTTGTACGGCAATGAAGAATTTGATGGACATAAATGAGGAATCACTTATTAGTCAAATTTCACTGGAACACCTAGTACCTGAAAGCACTATTAAATTGCATCTAAATAACATGTGGATATATGGAATATTTTGAGAGTAAATCTTTTGTGGGAAAATCACAATTGTTTGTAAAGTTATTCAAGAAAAAAGAAATGACTCCAGTTTTGGAGTTGTTGGGTATTGATAATATGAAAATTGTAGGAGGTAAAGTAAAAGAGATAATAATTAAAAATTTACAAGATGCATTGAATGTTGTTAACAGAGTAGATCATAGAGGACTGGATTCAACTGCGGCTAGAAGAGCGTTGATGACTATGATTTCCAATAATAAATTGACACATAGAAATCAAGTTCAAGAAATTTCCGATTTACTCAAGGTATCTCGAAGAACTATTCATAGATATATTAGGAAGAGAAATATGTTTGATATGGACTTTGAAAAAAATTGGGTATAGATTTGTATGAATAAAGATAGAATTTTTGAAGACGTAAGAAGATGGGTCATTGATTTTTGGACCAACCACTCTCGTGTTTCTTCCAATAGAAGGGACACTATACAAATGAATGATGAAGAGACCGGTATGAAGATTTCACATCCAAAACATTTTTTCGATACTACACAAAGTGAATTGTTTGAAGCATTCAAGCATGAATTTTCAGATGTAAAAATAGGTCAGAGAATGTTTGAGATGTTGCGCCCTTTCTTCGTACACATAAATAAGGTTTGTCAAACATGTTGTTATCGAAATACTTAATCTAGATATGGTTATTGGAAGTACAAAAGAATTTGTAAAGTCCATTTTATGTGATAAATCAAAAGATTTAGATGAATTCAATGTCTAGTGTATAAAAAATGAATGCAATAATTGTGGAAATTTATATAAATTTCCTTTACAATTTGATAATATTGATGTTACAACACTAGTCTAGTGGAAGAGATTTGAATATGAGATATACCAAACGAAGATAGGAGGTGAATAAAAAAAATTGCATTAAAGGAGTGTGAATTACCGTACCTTCAATTCATGGACAGATTTCAATCTATGGTTTATCCACATATCCAACATTGTCATGGTGCGTGATGGCAAGCTAAACGGTTTCGTGATTCCAAAAATTGTTTCCCACCTGGTTGTATTCTTTTAGTTGTAGATTTTGTGGAGAACTATTCATTTTCCCCTCAAAAAGAGCTCCAGAGTCAATATTATCATTCTGATCAAGTTGCAATATTTTTGCATGTGACCTATAGACATGCATAATTTGATTTGGATGAGATAAACTTTAGTATCGATCAAAATAAATGCATTATCATCAAGGAGGTTCATTTCTATATTAGTGATGATAGGGTTCATGATAGCATCTACATGGCTCATTATTTCAACATGTTTTTCAACAATCTTGTGAGTCGAGGGATAAATGCATCACAACATTGGATTTGGTCTGATGGGTGTGCAAGTAAGTATGTGCATTATAAACTTTCTTGACATTTACTCTTATTCTAGGGTATGTGCAGGATCATGGTATGCCAAAAAGTGGTGATGTGAAAAAGAAGTCATGATTGATAAACTCTTTGAAAAACAACTATAACTTTCAAACAATATAACATTTTTGAAATCTGAAATATACATCACATTCTGTGCTTCACCTAATATAATAATAATAAACAATTCTTTCAATTTGATTAATTTTAGACTAAGTTAAGGTGGTCAGACACGAGAGTTTTTATATTTAGGAAAATTTGTAGCAAAAATATCATAACTAATTATTTACTTGGAAAAAAATACAAAAAAAAATATATCACATCCAGACATGAGTATACTACTTTTATCTAGAATCTTATATAAAAATATTATCATTTGATTTTGTTTAATGTGGTCAGACATACACCTACTTATTATCTTTCTAGTCCTGATTGATAGACTTATTGAAAAATAGCTATAACTTTCAAACTATATAAAATTTTTGAAACCCAAAACATGTGTCACATTCTATACTTTTCCTACTACAAGAAAAATAATTTTTTTTTTCAATTTGATAAAGTTTAGACTAAGTTAACGTGGTTAGACACGAGAGTTTTTATATTCTGGAAAAGTTGTAGAAGAAAAATCATTATTAATTATTTACTTGGAAAAAAATTACAAAAAAATATGTGTCACATCCGGACACGAGTCTACTACTTAAATCTTGAATCTTGTAAAAAAACATTTATCATTTGATTGTGTTTAAGGTGGTCAGACATACACGTACTTCTTATTTTTTTCTTGAAATTTTTGTACTACTACATTGAAATTTGAAATTTTCAACATATAGAATAAATGTTTTTCAAAAAAGGCCTAGTATCCTAGAAACTAAATTCAATTTTATACAGATTCTCTTCTTACATATTTTTTATATAATATTTATAACTTGTTCAAATTTTTATGTCAACTTGCCTAAACTTGATTTTCTGAATTTTCATTGCCACTTAAGGGCCTAGTTTGGCATACCATGATCCTGCACATACCCTCTACCATGATTCCTACTATAGATGAGTTCACATGGATATATACCTATTATGTTTGTATACATACTAGTATGATCTTGTTTGGTTGGCTTCTATTTAGTTAGAAACCTATGGAACCTAAACCTTGCAAAACTTTTCATCCTTGACATTTCTATGGATGTAGAATTTCTTAGGGTCATAGCTTTAGCCTACAATCTTATAAGTAAGACTGTCAAAAAGAAGGTTGGGTCATTGATGTTAATTCTAGATAAAGGGAGTGTATTTGAGGCTTATAAAATTACTGGAGCCACTATAACAAAGATAAATACTAATAGGGAGGACAAGACATATAAAAATAAGCCTATTCTAATTTCTAATTGGGAGGAGGAACCTTTTGTTAGTTGAGAAATTTGAAAGGTATTTTATATATGCCTATTATGCATTGTGTCAAATATTTGGCAAGGATAATGAGAGTGAAATTCCAATAGGGATGATGTGCATGGCCATGTCAATCCAAAATTCTAAGGCAATTGTAGATTATGATTTTTTTGAATGTATTATAAAGAAAATTTATGAAGGCTTGATTAATAAAAAGAGGTCACAAATCAATCAATTTTAGGTATTACTAGAGAATATGTGTTACTTATTGTTATATCATAATAAAAATTACTTTGATAAGGAGTACATGCTTGAAAAATAAATGATACTAGAAGGGACCCTCTTAAATTTTAGACACACTTAGGAGACATGAATTGTTTGAAAACCAATTATGCTCTCTTCTACATAGTCAAAAATTTTATGTTAAAGGGGGAGGCATAACAAAGAGAAAAGATGAAATAACCTTAAGAAGAAACAAGATTATAGGATTGCCAACGAACCTAAATTTAATAGTTTTTTATGCGGACTTGGATCCCCTTAATTAGATTTATGTAATGATTAGCAATTATGAGAGCATATGAAAAATATCCATTGGAATTATTTATACCTAAGGATTCACTCTCGATAGTATAAAAAAGTAAAGGGGGTTATTCTTGAAGAACACAAATATGATATATCAGCACATGGGGAAAACCCTCACCAATGAACCTTTGTCCAAGAAATAGATACTTGATCCTTTGGTTGACATTATATGGATTTAGGAAGATTTGCAAAGAAAGAAAAAGTAGGAGAAGATGAGGAAGTCAACTCGCCTCAAAGAGGATTTCTTGGAAATGAAAAAGAAATCCCTCTAGATAGAGTTAATTGATAGAAATATAGCAACACCACACAATTGAGAGGGGGGTGAATCAATTATGTCCTAACCTCATAAACATTAACTAATTTGAAGAATCAAATTAATTAACCATATATCATAAAGATAATCATGAAAGCACAAAATCACAACACCATATGAACACAATAACACGAAGATTTTTGATGTGGAAACCCTGTTAAGGGAAAATTATGGTGGGAATAAAACCCAAAAGAGGATGTACTTTATTAAAATCACAATACCTTGTTAAATGTACAAAGGGAATGCAGATGCATTTAGGCACACTGCCTAAAGCTCACTGCTCAATTACAACAAGGGAAGGCCCACTTCCTTATAGATCAGCTTGGATAACAATGCAATCTATGGACAACAATCCACTATTTATTAAATGACTAATAGAATCTTCAATATGCCAATGAAGTATAAAAAATCTCTAGCTCAATTGCATATTCCACTCACACCTCTTGACACATTCATCAATACATCATGATCGCATATATCTTCTACTTTGTACATACAAATGATTATAACATTATTTTATAAATTACATTAAGTTATCGCTACAAGGTTTATTGTCGATCTAATTAGAAAATATTAATTCATTACAACTCAATATACAATGCAATCCATTAAATGTCAGCTACGATATAGCAATGATCCATAAAATAATCCTTAAACATGCAACAACTCCATAAATCACGTTAAGATCCATCGCAACACATTACACCAACCATGTCGACCAAGAGTGTAAATAACAATAATCAGTAAACATTGTTACAACAAAAACATAGATTTCGATCCAAAAATCGATGAAAAAATCATGTCAAAAAAAAAATCATGGTTCTAAATATTCCATAGTCTTCGTATCTCAAAATAGCTTTGGCTCAGGATGGAAGAATTGGGGATTCCTATGCATCTCAGAGTTATTGTTCATAGGATGTATGAAGAGGTGAAAGTCAAAATCAGAACCTCAACTGGCATTTCAGAATGTTCAAGGAGCGATATCGGGGTCAAAAAAGGTTATCCTTTATCTCCTAATTTTTTTGGCTTATATATCGATAAACTTGAAGATTGGTTAAACATGCAAAATGGTGAGGGTATTCAGTTAGGTGAATTTGTAATAAAGCTTCTTCTCTATCCGAACGATCTCATTTTGATTGCAAAATATGCCTGTGGTTGGCAAGAACATTTATCTTCTCTTGAGTTCTTTTGCTAGACAGTGGGGATGTAGGTAAATATCAGCAAGACTAAAGTTATGGTTTTCTCCAATAATAGAAAATAACATCAACATGAGTTTTACTTTGGTGGAAGCGTTCTTGAAGAAGTTACGTAGTATAAATACCTTGGCATTGATTTCAACAAAAATCTAAGTTGGATTCGTTGTAGAAATAAAAGGACATTAGTGGATGGAAGGCATTATGTGCTCTTCAAAATAGGTGCTATGAAGTGGAGGTTTTGGATTATAAAACTATTCGAACCTTGTTTGGTCTTCTTGTGTTGTTGGTTGTTCTTTATGGGTGTGAATTATGGGCTAGCAACACTTCAATAGCATAATGGAAGCAAATTGAGGGAATCCAAAAGTATTTGATCACAAGCAATTTTAAAATCAAAAGCACCATCCCATATGATATCATGCTAAGTGAAATGGAGGCTGCCCCTATCGAGGCACTTTCTATGGTTCACCTCATAAGATATCTAAAAAGAGTCAAAAAAATGGAAGGAGATAGATGGCCTAACATTGTCTTTAACGATACATTGTGTAAACAAAAAAGGACGTGGATGCAAAAAAACATCAAGTGGATGAGTAAATGGAATATCCAATTCAATATGTTCCCCATAAATAATAAATAAATAAAGGTATTCATTATGGAGAATTTTTACAAGAGAAATTGGAGAAATGGGATCGGTAGGAAGAAAATATATTATATCAACGAGTTCAACCCCGTGTGTGATCAACTCCAAAAAGAGTACATAGGAGCCAACATTTCTTGGAGAGCTAAAATTATTATTGCTCAGCTAAGAACCAACTCTCATCAACTTCGATGTGAGACGGGCATTGGAAAAGGCCAAAGGAGGCTTGAGAAGAGAGAATTTGCATATTTTGCAACTCAGGAAAAGTGGAAACCGAACATCACTTTATTTTAGAATGTGAGGCCTACAAGGACATAAGGGATAAATTTATGGATACTATATTTGATATTTCTTGGCATAACCCATTCAGTAAGGAGTACATTGAGAAGTTAGGTGGACTCATCATCAACTTGTACAAGAAATGCACCAAGTTACTAAAGTCAGCTTAAGTTACCTTGTTGTCCCATAACATATTTTTAGCCTCGTGGATGTTAAAATTTTTGTCTTATCTTATCTTATCAATCAATAGTAGAATAAGACACAGACCTACCCAAACAAATCCAAGAAGAATAGCATGGGAGCACCGTACTAGACTACCATTGTTATGATTTGGTTTTTGATCTATTAAAACATGGTGGGTGAAATGTATGTTGGAAATCAATACACCAGAAGATATCTCATATGTTCATCTCAACTGGTCATGATTTTCAATAAGTGCCCACTTACTGAAATGGTGAGGAATCATGTACAATATGACCTAGCTACTTTCTTATGTCTCAGATTTGACAAAATATCACATAACCATCAACAATTCCTTCATTGACACGCACTCATACTATTGATGAGGGATGGAAAAGAGTTCAGTATCTAGTACCATCAATAATTCATTCATTGACATGCATTTGAATACTCTTGATGAGAGATGGAATAGATAGTTGAGTTTCTAGTACCATGCTTTTTGACTTATGTCATCTCTTTCATTTCTTATATTTGACAGGCAATATTGGGAACTGCCACTATTGGCCATTGGTTGGAAACACTGGTTGCATTTTGTAAGGGCAGCTTTAGCTTAAATCACTACTTGACTATTTTAAGTGTACTATTTGGGAATATATGGATTTCTGACCAATGAATATCTCACTATGATCTCTATAAAGGAGATTACTATGTTTGGCACCTTTAACATTTCAAATATCCTGATCCCATAATTACCAAGAGGAGTAACTGAATACACAATATCAACTTTTGGGTAGATTACTTTAAAATAAAACAATGACACAATTTAAAGTAAAATTTGAACATGGGTTCCCTTCTCTACTTTTGGGAATTTAAGATAGAAAAGAGGCATTTTAAGAGAAAATAAGGAAATCTTACAATATGTAGGAGCAACCTTCCATTAGTGAAACCACAAACTGAAAGCTGGAAGGGAAGAGGATAACTTACTAGTTTACTATGCACACTTCCTCTATAATTCCTTACCATAATTTTCGTTGCCCCTGTTCTCCAAAAAAAATTGCTAACAATTGATAATAAAAGACTACTATTTATTATCATGGTTGGTGAAGATATCAGATGGATTCGTACAGAATGGAAAAAATAAGTACATTTGTGCAAGAGGTTATTGACAGGACACATTATGATCTTTCCATTAATTCCCTTAAAAGAAATCAGCATGTTTCTTTCGGCTCCCAATGACCTTTCCCGATTACCATGCTTTTAATAATGATGACCTCTTTTGTACTGCACCTCTAGTTGTCTTCCATCATCTCATGACATGTAAAAATTATCTCATCAAATCTAATGGCTTCACATAAAATTCTTCTTGAAAGTTTGGATTTGGTAATTATTCTTTTAAGAGAAATTTCTTGCAGAAAAAATAATTATTTGACTAGAATATTCCGTAATTTGGACCTTCAACTTGAACTTGAACTTGACAAGGTTCAAGGTTCAAGTTTGACTTTAAAATATGATAGACTGAAAGACCGATGACTTTGAAGACTATAATTTGCTAGCGACCTCGAGCAGACATTGTACTTGAACTTGAACTTGACAAGGTTCAACTTCAACTTCAACTAAGATTTTTATCTTACAAAATAATTGACACCGAGAGGAAAAAAAAGATAAGGGTAACAACTGGCTCTGACTGGGGACTAGGAATATACAGGACCGAGGATGAACCTAGAATCATTGATTTCACAAAATAGACTCTAACTAATCAAAGCAAGGATGACCCAACAAAATAAAACTTTCTAACACCTACAAGACACAAACCAAAACTTATATACAAGGGAGGAATGAAAAAACCTAGAGCTGGTATAATTTAAGGTCCTATCCATTATAAGCCAGGGGTAGTTCATCTCCATTGACACATCTTATCTTTAAATCATTGGGACCTAGTGCCTGAGAAATTTTGAAAGGACCTTTCCAAAGAGATTCAAACTTTCCATGTGCTCCTCGTGGCTCACGATGCTTATCCCAAAGTAAGACCTTATCTCCTTCCATGAACTTGCGTGGCATGGCATGAAAATCGAATATTTATTTTACTCTGAGTTCATGATTGGTTATGTGATCAACTAGGTCTTCCCTATCTTCTTCAATTTTGGACAAATACAAAATCCTCTTCTCTAATGAATTCTGGAAAACCTCATTCTCGATAACTCTTTGCAACTTTGCGAAGGCTAGTTCAAGAAAAAATGATAACTAATCTTCTACTCCTTGTACCAACTCAAAAGGAGACATTCTAATAGCCCTTTTTGGTGAATTCTTGTCTGCCCACAAAGCTTCGTTGAGATTTTTATGCCAATATTTTCCTCTTTCTTCCACTAGATTTCTCATTATATTAATAAAAAATTTATTCGTAGACTCAACTTGTCGATTTCCCTAAGGGAAATAATCTGAGGAATGTGACAAATTTATCCTGTCATCATAGCAAAATAACTAAATTTTCTTGGATGAGAAATTTTGCGCATTATCAGTTACTATATTGAGTGGTACTCCAAATCTCATTACTATGTTCTCTTTCAAAAACCTGCACACCACTTCAGATGTCGTCACCTTTACCGGCACAACCTCTACCCATTTGGTGAAATAATCTGTAGCCATGAGAATATGAGTATGTCTCCTATAGGAAATTGGATTAATAGGGCCAATGAAATTAAGTCCCCATTTCTGAAAGGGTTCTTCAATGACTACAATTTTTAAAGGTAGGGAAGCTAACTGAGGTTTACCCAAAAATAATTTGCACTTTTCACAACTGGCCACCCTTTTGTAGGCATCTTTGAATATTACCAGCTAGTAGTAATAATTCCTCAATATTGTAAAGGCCATCACAGTTGATGAGTAATGCCCACTACAAGCCTTATTGTGAAATGTCTGTAATAGCTTCTTTTGTTGGTCTCTATCCACACACCGTAGGAACATCCCATCCATCCCTTTTTTGTACAGGACATTTTCTACAATAATATATTATGCTGCTTTGAGTCGTCGATTCCTTTTTTCTTTACTTGTCTCAGGTGATTGGGAGGGTCTTCATAGTTCAATAAATACGCGATATCTGAAAACCATTAATCACTCATTCCAACAAAAAGATAATTAGGAATTTATTTTTCTTCTCTTTTTTTAGTCATTAGTTTACACAAACCATGCCCTCTGACTAAATTAGTAGGCTTAATATCTAGGTCAAATTCTTGCACCTTTACTACCCAAGTAGCCCTTTTGTTTACAACCACTTCTTGTTGTGTGAGGATAGTTTTTACGATAGAACTTGGAACAAACACTATAGAGTGAGAATGAAGAATTTAATACCGAAACTTCTTTACAGATTTTACCACTACAAAATCCTTCTTTTTAGTTTGAGAGTAATGCAGTTCATGTTTTTTGAAAGGTTTTCTCATGAAGGATATGGAAACCTCCACACCCTTCTCATTCTTTTGCAACAACATTCCATACATGGTGTGCTTTGTGCATAGCAATATATTATGAATTTATTCATTTTAAAATCTGGATGGATCAGGGTTGGGGCTTCAGCTATAGCTTCCTTTCCCTTCTCAAATGATTTCATAGCTGGTTTGTCCCATTTGAAACTATGCTTTTCACTCAAAAGCTCAACCATAGGTTTTGTTGTCTCAGAAAACTTAGGGATGAACTTTCTCAAGAAATTAACTTGACCAAAAAAAGATTTTATACCTTTGCAGTTTACAGGGAGACATAATTGTTGAATAGCTCTAACTCTTTCTGGATCGATCTTAATACCTTCTTTTAGAACCAAGTGGCCTAAAATTTTTCCTTCCTTTACATAGAAGACAAACTTCTTAGAATTCAAAGAAACACCATTCTCTCGACATCTCTACAATACTTCCTTCAGGTCTTTCAGATGCTTCTTACACCTTTTGGAGAAGATTTTCATGTCATCTAAATAGATAGTGATGGTTTTGTTCAATAGGTGGCCAAAGGTTGAATTCATAGCCCGCTGAAAGGTAGCTCTAGCATTGATCAGTCTGAAAGGCATTCTCCAAGAGGAAAATATACCCCAAGGAGTGTTAAAATTTATCTTATGCTAATCTTCATTTGTAACACTGATATGGTTATAACCTGAGAAACCATCAAGTAATGACATCATTTCTAAGCTAACAACTATCTGAAGGATATGATCTGTCATAGGCAAAGAAAAGTTATCCTTTAGAATAGATTGGTTGAGATTTTTGAAATCCACGCAAATCCTAATTTCTCCATTTCACTTTCACATGGGAACTATGTTAGACACCCATTTTGAGTGATGTATTGGGTATATTATGCATGCTTGAAGTATTTTATCAACCTCTTTAAAAATAACATCAGCTACCTTCGAATTATAAGTCCTTAATTTCTGATGAAAAGGGGATGTCCTAGGTTTTAGAGGAATATGATGTGTCAAATGTCCTCAATTTTTTTAGATCAATATAGGACCAGGCAAAAACATCCATGTACTCTCTCAAAAATTTTGTGAAGTGGCTTCATTCATCAGCATCACAACATACCCCTAAGTTTACCAACTTAGGATCTTGCTCATGTCTAATGTTTATCCTTTTGTATTTGTTAGAAGGGATACCATCTGATTTCATAGCTTGATTTATAAAATGATCTCTTCTATCGAATAACTTTTCAAGGTCTACTAATCCCTTAGGTATGGAATTACCCTTGAGTTGGAAGACTCCTTCTGGTGGGATAATCTCTTTATCTAGGCATAATTCATGACATTCAAATCTTGAACCTTCGAAGTAATTAGAAGTAAAATTATCCAAACCCTGCAAAAATTTATTTATGTGTGCATCATTTCTAAAGATTTTCTAAGAGCGAGCATTGTTAGGTACACTAGGCAGGCCTATGTATCACTTCAATAGTATAACAATTCTCAGTAAAGTCTAGATGTGGAATTAATAGAGAAGCTGACCCTGCAAGATCATCAGCTCTTGAGTTATATTCTCTTGGGATGGATTCAATTGAAAAGGCATCAAACCATTCCACCTCATCCCAGACCCTATTTCTATTGTGTTTTAGCATTTCATTTTTTATAGCAAATAGGTTTCTAACCTATTTTACAATTAGCTCTACATCTCCATGTGCTTTGAGCATCTTAATACCTTTCCTTTTTACTTCTTACAGTCCTAAAAATAGGGCTTCATATTCTATTATATTGTTTGTATTCTCAAACTTAGGCTTGAATGAGAAAGGGAATTTTTTTTCAGAAGGAGAAACAAGAACTACACCTACCCCTAATCCTATTGTACAACAGCTATCGTCAAACTCAAGAACCCAAGAAATGTCTTCGTCTACAGAGACAGGACCTGCAACATCACTTTTAGGCATGATAACATAGCAAAATCTGACTCTTGATACAAGATTTAGGATTTGGGATCTTTTGAGGGGAAGATAGTGTACTTGGACTTGGCTTCAGGGAGAAGAGTAACTTTTCTGTTGCCTATAGAAATAATGGGTTGAGACCAATCCAATCTTATGTAACCACCTAAATCCCTGCAAAAGGTTTGACTTAGGATCATTCCATAACTAGCCAGGATGTCTATGACCAAAATTTTTAGTTTCAATCTTTTTTCAAGGAAGGCTGCTAGTGAGACTTGTGCATCCTTGATTTGACCTACAAGTGGGACTTGCTTTGTATCCATGGAATAGCATCGACCAAAAGTGGTTTTCATGGGGAGATCTAATGCCTTATCTACATAAGAATGCATGATATTATCAAAAGTACTAGAATCAATGATACAATTATTTAATTTAAAACCATGAATAGATAAGGACACATAAAAAGGTTCTACTTTCAAACTAGAAGTGGCAACAAAGGTTAGATCTTCTAAGAGTTTCTCCTTCATTTTTGTGTCTTCATTCACAAGATTTCATTTCAAACATGCATTATTAGTTTATTGAGAATCAGGTACAATAGAGGGGCATTTAACATAATCGACCAATCTATCCAGTTCATGAGGATTCATTTTTAGGTAATCGACAGGAGAAATAAAAATTCTGGAAGATTTAAAAAAATCTACTATGTTAAAGGTGAGTTTGGGTTCAGACCTTTTCAAATTTTGAACCTCTGGGGTGATTGCCTTTTGTGCTTTAATATTTTCACTAGCTCGACTTCCACTATCTTTTACTTGTGGTGCAACCAACGGTGCAGCTGCCCAGCTATTTGCTTTTCCTCCATGTTGGCTTCTAGTCAAGACTAAACAGGAAGGATCCTCTAAAGTTACCAATATGTTACCACCTCTTTTGGAATCTGATTCGCACTCTAGATAGTAGCTTACAAAGTTGCCAGGAAATTCAAAGGATATATCTTCGACAGTCACTTTTGTTGCGACCTCCTTTTCAGCTTCAAGTTTCTCATGGCATACATTTTCAGGACATGTAGCTCCTTCATGTTCATCTATGAGATGAAAAATACACATATTATTTTTACTTGGTGGAGGTTCAATTTCGAGGCTTTGTTGTGCAGGGGGTAAATTGAATTGTTTGCCAGTATTTGAGGTCCCTTTATTTGGTTACTTACACGAGATATCTTGATAAGGATCTATGGTCTTAGGAAAATGTCATTTAATTGTTATTAGGTCATTCATTAGTTTCTATATTATTGGGTCTGATGATGAGGAAGTAGAGGCCTGAGAACTGGGTGTTTGAGCATCCTTTGTCCATTTACCATTTTTAATTAGATCATCTTCTAACTCAATGGAAAGCATGTGAGAACCATCTAGAGTCGTTGGCTAAGCTCTTTTCAAAGGGAAAGAGACATCGGGTGGCATGAAATTCAAGAAGAAATTGTTTTGATTTTCATCATTAGGTCTTCTTGTAGCTGGGATCTTTTGAAGGGATTTGTTAAATCTCGCTGCAAATTCTCACATGGGAGCTTGTATCTCTTTCTTTATTTGACTCAACTATATCAAAAGCTAGTTAGCGTCATCAACCAATTTGAACCGGGCTTAAAAAGTCATTCTCATAGTGTTCCAATTGGTGATTGAGGCATGAGGTAGGTTATGGAACCAGCCTGTGGCTACATTTGTTAGGGTCTGAACAAAATGTCTTACGACTACATCTTGAGTAGCTATAGCCAAAACTCCACATGCTGTACTAAAAACATTTAAATGATTCTTGGGGGATTTATTCCCATCCCCACTAAATTTGGGAATAATATCCTGACCTTTAGGTAAGGTACCCAAGTTTTACCCTAAGCTTAAAGGGCCTACAACAACACTCAAAGGTTGGTTATGGGCCATGGAGGGAAAGATAATACTTAATGGTTTTGAATTAATGAAAGAAGGAACCAAGGTTCTTGGTAACACCAAGGATTGAAATGAAGAATTTATAGCATCTTTTTTGGTGGGGGAAGGTCTACTAATTGTCTTATAGAGCCTTTATTTAGAAGGATTTTGGGGTTTAAAGTCAAGTTTTCCTAGGTCTTCAAAATCTGTATCTATTAGACCTCTTGCTTGGTCTACTCTAGTGTATCTCTTATCTACCAATTTTGATAAATTCCAATTTAATTGGCTCTAGCTATTTTGTTCACAGAAATGGCCTTGTGGGAAATAGGTATCCCTCTTAATCTTTCACCAATCTCTTCCTCTCTTTCAAGCACTTGTTGAACCTAAAGATATTTTTGGTTATTTCTTGTATTTACCAAAGCACGTGTGTTTAGGTCTGATATGAGATCTTCTTGTGTGTCTTGGAAACCCAAATTTGGTTGTAACACTGGTTGTTCATCTATAATGGGCAACACTATTGTACCATAGCATGTAAATATCCAATTCCCCAATAGAGTCGCCAAAAACTATTAGTGAACTATTTTCCCTTTTATAAAATTAATTTAACTGATTCTCTTTAAAATAGGAAGAAAAACAATTACAACACTAACAATTAAGTTTTTGTGATAGCAAACTCTCTGTAGTTTTTCAAGGTGCAACTACCTTGCTAGAAAATATTCAATCTGATCTTCTTTGCAAAAGAATATAAACCATGGGTATTTTTAACCAAAAAATACAAAGGCATAACATTTAATCCATCACTATGAAAAGAATGTAAACATTTAAGAACCATTCAAGTCTTACAATAATGACTATCCACATGATTAAAACTAAGATTACTAAACAATTTATCTCTACTGCTTCAGATACAAGATTAACTCATATAACAAAATAAAGCATCTTTGCATACAATTTATCTCCACAAGAAAATAAACCATATGCATTAATGAAAACCAATATTTACTATTCAGATAGCTTTATATAGAAAACTATAGGATTCTCAATACATTTCATTATATCAATTTTTAAAGAAACAAAAGCACAAATATCCAAAAAGTAGTTTCTGATAACTCAGAGAGCCAACCCTAAATTATTTTCCTATCTTCACATAAATAGCCACACAAGGCTAGAAATAAGCATAGTTAAAATTACCCCACCAAGGATAGATAGTGTTAGTTGCCATAACTAACTTTAAATCATAAAAGGAAAGAAAAAAAACTATGGCGTCTAGTGCCTCCTAAGTTCCTCAAAGTGTCCATGAGGCCTAAGATGATAGGATAGAAACCCATCGAGCAGCCTTCTAGTTCTCATAAGCGGCGGTGAACATGAAAATGATTTGTTGATGTGACAACCCAAGATACGTGATCATTTGCTTCCATACTTCTTTATCCTTCTGGATCTGTGCAACCTTCTCATCATGCATCTCCAAATGCTTCTGATTGATTATCAACATCGATTCCATACGAGAAACCCTGGAGAAGTCCACAATGGAAATGACTCTGAGATTTGAATTTTCTTGTCCTAGCAATTGTTCAAATTTCTCAAATTCATTGGAAAGTTTTTGAACTTTCATAGGATGAACTCTTAATGCCTCATCTTCATCATGAGAAGAATTGAAATATTTTTACTCCATATTAGGATTAATGTCATTAGGATACATGTTGGTCTCATCAACATTCTTAGGAAAAATAAAAGCCTCATAATCAAAGGAACCCATTAGTCTATGACTTTTAACTAGAATGTTATAAGTAGGACTCAAAGTGATAACACTCATGCATAAGATATTGAAATAAAGAAAGATGCAATTATAAGATTTGAAAGAGATATGAAATTCAACTTAACCAAAATAATAATTTGTTTAATGAGAAGCACATCAAATTATCAAATTTAAAGATATAATGTAAAGCATGAAAAGGTATATCTAGATCTAACTACCAAAATGAGAAATATGTAATGCATACAAGGATATCGAGACACTAAATCAGAATTCAAATGTTACAAGTTAGGTTCATGAAATATGTACATAAGAAAAGGGGAGAAAGGCAAAATGTATGTATGAATAGATCACCAAATATGTTATAAGTTAGGTTCACCATATATGTACATAAGAAAGGGGGAGAAAGGCAAAATGTACGTATGAATAGATCACTTCCCTTTTCATGAATTTCACATCTACAAAGGAAGATACCCCCAATAAGCTCAAGACGTGACTAAAGCGCTAAATGAGGACAATTAAATCCTTTACTAAAATACGTAATGGATGAAATATGAATGATAAGATATAGTAATGTAAATGAATAACTAGGAAAGTCACTAAAAAGATGATAAAATTAGACTGTAACATATAAACAGTGAGTTGAAACTGATGGAAGTAGAAACTAGAAGATGAAACTGAATTGTGATAAAAATCTGAGCCCAGAATAGAAGGAACATGATGAAAATAGTGATGTATTCTTAGAACATGATTGAAAAGGCTATGTTTTCCTATTGTTTTCAACTAATTTTTTCATAAATCATGGACAACTGTACCTATTATGGCCACATCTGATTTGACAAATTTGTAACATGTTCTTACACAAAGAAAAATGGGGAAAAAGATTGGCTAAATCAATTTTCCTTAATAAAACTCTTATTTAGGAATCAATCTTAGAAATCAAATAAAATTACATAAATGAAAGTAGATAGAAAGACAAATAATAGATTCACTTTGCATAAATCCACATTGATAGATATAGAAATCACTCATACCCATGAAGATTCTTGAGTATGTTTGAAATCTAAAGAGTTGACCTTGGAATGTAATGTAGAATCAAGGATTCCCTCACAAGTGTATAGATCTATTTATGCCACTCCTAGATCTTAAATATATATATGCCTGATAACCACTTGCAAAGAAGGGGAGAGAAGAAGGATGGAAGGATGAATCTTCTTTCTTGATTGAGAATTCCTCTACTTGTCCATCATGGGAGATAAACTTGCATCAATTGGAAAATATTACCTTGTACTTTAATGATCTTGAAGAATTCTAGACTTGAAGATCTTGCCTTTGGGTGTTTGCCTTCAAATCTTGAATCCAACTACACTTGCTTTCTTGAAAACTTGATAGCTAGATTACCAAAATGCTTGCATATGATTATGATATATAAAATAAGTAGAGTAAGGGGGTTTTATACTAATTCTATTATTTTTAGATTCAAATTTGATCCAGGTCGACCACAGAAGGAAATCCCTGATGAAAACCCTCGCATCAGGCCTTAGATTAAATTTGGGCCATAAAACCCATGGACATGTCACCATTGACAAAATATACCTAGGGAAATGGGCTCAAATGAAAATTGGAGGTTGGGGAGAGTTAAAAGAAGCAGGAAACAAAAAATCATCTTGCCAATATCAAGCATAGAAAATATTCCGACTTCAAAATCACCAAAATGGGTCTAATAATCATGGGTGGTAACTTTTTAGGATGGTACACTTATAATTACTATAGGGGAGTTGATAGTGTTGATGTGTCTTGGTACAAGTTGCTGGGTATGGGTTCAATGATTTGGGACACTCTAAAAAATGGGGCAAAACTCATCAAGGAGGGTTTATTTTGGATTTTTCATAGGGGATTTGATGCTATTTTTTTGGAATGATTCCTTCCACTCTCATCTCCCTATTATTTCATATTTTTCTCATTTTCAACCCCTTTGTGATATTTTTATTCAAGTTGGTTAGATTAGGGTGGAAAATTTCAAAAATGTTGTACAAAAGGGTCAGTTAGAGGTGACTTCTTTAAAGATCCTCAAGAGTGGCCTTTGGGTGACATTGAAGAGATATGTCAAGAGTTAGCTAGCATCTTAGTGAGTAGACTCTATAATGCTCTCAAGGAAAGGGATGTGTTGGCTTGGGGACTAGATCAAAAGGGAAAATTCTCATTTGGTTTTGATTACTTGGAGCTGGATAGTTAGATGCATGGTCAAGGGGGTGTGCCTTGGTGGAAAAAGGTTTGGAATTGTTTCTCTTGCCCTAAATGCAACTTTTTCTTTGACTCTTTGGCAGTTTCCCAAACTAAATGCCTTGCCTAGGAGAATCAATGGAAGAGGGGCTTTCAAGGCCCTTGTTGAAGTGTCCTTTGTAAAATTAGTTAAGAATGTGTTTCTTGTATTTCTTCCAGTAATTGAATTGTTAACATTCGATTTTATAATATTGCAATAAAAGTATTTGTTGTCTAAACTAAAATTAAATGTACGTTTTTTAATAATAACTAGTTTAAATATATTAGTGTTCTACTTAATTGATATTATTTAAGGAATATATTACTGTATATCATTTATTTTTTTATTTTTTTTAATAACGTGGCAAGGCCACTTAATATTATAAAAATGTTATATTTCTAGATTTATATTATAAATTAATATATTTTAGCTGACTTTTCAGTGACATCTCCAGCTCTTGATTCCTTTCTGACTATCTAGACTATTTTGATTAATTCCAAATAGTGTGTGGGAAATGACATTCTTCCCATCCTCCTCAAGACCATTCTTTCAATCATTTGGAATTGGCCTCTTTGAATGACATATGGGATCCTACTTCTTTTTCTTCTTCTTTGGGTAATTTAAGAAATTAAAAATTTGTACTAGGATGAAATTCTGAAATGTTATTTTGGGTATCTTTCATGGGGGTGGCTTTAGGTAAACATCTATATTTGTATTGGGGTATGACTATTCATCATACTATTGTAATAGTGTTTTAGGTCCTATGTTTGCATTAGGGGCTACAACCAGAGGTTTTCTTCACCTGGTTCTTTCTTTTCGGTGGGCTCCCTTGAACCAGGTTCAATGTATATTCTTTTCTTATAAGTTAATAATATGGGTATACATTTTTATCTCCCCAAAAATAAAACTATTTTAGCACTAATAATACATGTATTCTAATCAATATTTAAACAAGTGATATATATCAATTTGAAGATGTTTGGAATTGGAGCGAAATAGGAGCGAATTTGGAGCGAAAGCGATGATGCTACAGTGACCGCGGAGGAGTTTATTCTCCTCCACGCGGTTTGTCTTTCTCTCTCCCCTGCTTTCCATTGTGTTCTTTGTTTTTCACTACTTGGTTGGTGTTTGCATTTATTTCTTATCCGTCTACGTGCATTGTGTTGTACTTGGCTTTCAATGGAGCCAGAGCTGCCTGCCATTGATTTAACTTCCCCTAGACCCGATGCTTCAAACCATCCCCCTTCAAAAAAAATATTTGCAGAGACGGTTGCCCCTCCCAACAATGGTATCTCCCCTGCTGCGAGATTTGTTTCAACTGCTTGATGTGAATGACCCAATGCCGAAGGTAAGAGCCCTATCGATGCCTCAAAGGACCTATTCATTTCCCCAAATGATGAAATGTTAAATGAGATTTCTTTGGAAAAATCTAGGTTAAGCACTATTGCGATTTTCTTTGCTTGTGTTGATGTGGAAAAATGCCCACCATGGAAATTCATGGATGATTGGTTTCACAGTTTGAGGAATTTGAAGCTTGCCTTGAAGATCTCATTCTATAGGCAAATCCAGCACGGTTTGTATATCATTTTCTTTGTTAACCATGACTCTCAGCTTGAAGCCCTGAAGAGACATTATTGGACCATTGGAAAGACCTCCTTCTGTGCCCTAGCTTGGTCACAGGAAGCAATTAATGAAGAGGTTCTTGCGCTCTCCTACCCTAGGTGGGTCATAGTTAAAGATGTCCCACCCTTTCTTTGGAAATTTTTACCCCATTTGCTGGATGAATTTGGAAAAATTATCCAGATAGATGAGACACCCCATCTGGTACCTAACCTGGATGCTAGAGTTTTGATTTCCATCAAACCTGGGATTGACATCCCCTCGAGCTTGAATCTTAATATTGGTGGAGACATTTTTATTTGCCTGGTTGAGATTTTAGGTGGTTTAAATGCTCATTTTCTTTGCAAAAGAGAAGGTCATCAAAGGAAAAACTGCCCGATAATTGCCAACCATAGGAAGCCTATTTTGACTGAGGCCCCAGCAAACCCTAACACTGCCGGAGCTCCTTCAATTGGGACACAACTTGATGCCTCTATTGAAAACCCTAAACCATCCTCGGATTTAACTCTTCCTAAGGAAAATCATAGCAAAAGAAAACCCACTGCTCCCATGACCTCTGGCTCTATGTCAGACCAAACTTCACACGTGGTGGACACCAACTCATTGATGATCCCTGGAGAAATCCCTTCTTCATTTGACTTCACATCTCCATCTTCTGAGGAATTTCGGATTGTTGCTAACAGAAAATGTCAACAAAAAAATGCTCAACAACTTGTGTTGGAATGAATTTGTACTGGTAATCCCAGATCTAACCGTTTTGAAATTCTTAATACCAGTTCGCTCATGATTGAAGCTGGTCCTCACCCTAATATTTCTGACAAAATTGAACTCAATAATGATATTGACATTACTATGAATGGAAATCTTGACAATAACAGGATTGATACCATAATTGTAGACCCTAATCTCTCTTCGGAGACTCCTTCTAAGGATGCTCCTCCTAATCCCTCATCCTCTTCCCTCAATGAAATTGAAGATAATCTGGTCATTGAAGTTATTTATGCTAAACCTAATCCGACCTCTGGCTCTGCCGCTAAAGACAATCAAGGTTCATGTTTTGACTCTGCTGGTGGTAGTGATGAGGAAGATGTTATGAAATGCTCTGTTTCTAAGAAGAAAGGAAAAACCCTTGTATCTAAGAACAAAAAGAAGAATGGAGATCTCTCTAGTCTCCCTACTAGCTCCCTTAATCATATCTCTCTATGAAGTTTATTTCTTGGAATGTAAGAGGCCTCGAGTCTCTAGATCACAAGTTTATTATTAAGAGGTTTATGGACTGTCATACTAATATTGACTTTATGATGTTGCAAGAAATTAAAATAGTGGGTTTCACTCTGGATAATGCCCTTAATTGTATTTGGAAGGATGCATTTAAGATTGTCACTTCGCATCCTAAAGGGAAAGGCAGAGTTTCACTCCTTATTAGCCCTAAATGGACTAGATACATTACTAATTCAGGTATCTCAATGTGTAACAGGGTGGCTTGGGTCACTTTAACAGTTAATGACTCCCCTTTTGGGATTTGCTCTTTTTATGCCCCTAATGACTATAATGAAAGAACCATCCTCTAGGACTGGATGACCACCCTGCCTAGTGTTCCTTGGCTTTTTGGCAGTGATTTTAATATGATTGAGAATTCTGATGACAAAATTGGAGGCTCTCCCTTTGAGTGGAAAGGTTCCGAGAAGGCTCATTGGGATAACCTTAAGCAGCATCTTCAACTTTGCGACCCTCTTGAAGGCAATAAATTTGAGTCTTCATCCCTCTGGTATACTTGGTGCAATTTTCAACAAGGACCTAATCATATTTATTCTAGGCTTGACAGATTTTATGCTAACAGTAGTTTCTTCTCCTTCTCCCCTAACCAGTATCAGAGTGTTGTTGCTACTATCCCTGCTACTCTTTCTGACCATTACCCCATTTTAGCTTTAGTGAATCTCAAGAACACCATCTTGGCTACCTCTCAGACCAATTAGAAATTTATTCTCAATACTTCTCTTCTTGGAGATCAAGATGTGCTTATTGCCATTAAGATGGTTAGATTACTCAACCTACATAATAAGACCTTCTCTCAGACTAGTAGATGGAATCTTAATATCTCCTCTTGGCAGAAAATCTTCCAAACTTTTGGTCAAAAAAAGGCTAAAGACTTTAGACATGTGGAGAGATTGCTTTTTGACCGCCTTCATGTGCTTGAGAGTAACATTCAATCCCAGCCCGACTCCCCTGTCCTTGCAGAACAAGTCTCTCTGGCTAGAGATTCCCTTAGAAAACATCAACAAGTCAAGATCAAAGGTGCCTTTATTAGAGCCCGTAACCATTGGCTCCAGTACGGTGATAAAGGCTCGAAACTTTTCTTTAACCTTCTTAAGCACAAACAGAACAAAGAAAGGATTGACAGAATTGTTATGAATGATAAGGAGGTCCTCACCCTGCATGACATTACCAATGCCTTTGAGATGTTCTACAGAACCCTTTTTACCTTGGAGGATACTGAAACTTTGAAAGCCACTAGGATCAAATGCATTGACCTCATCCCCAAGATGATTTCTAACAATGATATCCTTCTCCTCCAAAATATGGTCTCCCATCAAGAAATTTCTGAAGCCATTAGCAAGCTCAAGGACAATAAAGCCCTTGGCCTAGATGGGCTCCCTGCTAAATTTTACAAAGCTAATATTGACTAGATTACTAATGATCTTCATGATCTCTACACTAAAGCTTTCAATGATGGTACTTTGGGGAACTCTATTAACACTGGAATTATCAAATTGATTCCTAAAGATGGTGATAGAGCCCTGGTTAAAAATTGGCATCCTATTACTCTCCTTAACGTTTCCTATAAGATCCTCACCAAGATCCTAGCCTCCCGGCTGGAAAAAATTCTCCCCAAATTCATTTGCTCCACTCAGACCAGATTTATTAAAGGAAGATATATTTTAGAAAACCTTGTTACTAGTTGGGAGGCCATGGAATGGGCCAACACATCTAAACAGAACGCTGTCATGCTTCTTCTTGATTTCAAGAAGGCATATGACAGGGTTGAATGGGACTTTATTCTTATGATACTGAAGGCTTTTGGCTTCCCCAACATATTCTGCAAGTATGTCCAAATCCTCCTTAAAGATGCCTCTACCATGGTTGAAGTCAATGGGGCTCTCTCCCAACCCATCCTGCTATCCCGGTCCATTAGACAGGGTTGTCCTCTGGCTCTCACTCTTTTTGTCATTGCCTCAAATGCTTTATTTTACCTCCTTAAAGACGATACCATCTCTCCTAGAGTCCGGAGCATTACTCTGCCTGATGATTCTGAACTTCTTAAGATTCAATTCGCTAATGATACCTCTCTATTTTTGGAGCTCTTGTAGAATAACATTCAGTGGCTCAATCAAAAGCTTGAGCTCTTTGGTAAAGCCTTAGGGGCTTGTATCTCCAGTTCTAAATCTGTTATGCTGGGATGGAAAGATGTGCCTCCTGATTGGCTTACTCATTTTGGATATGCTTGGGGAGGACCTAATAAGATTGTTAGATACCTTGGTATCCCCTTCTCTGTTTCCCCTTCACTCAAAGACATGTGGCTCTAGGTTAAGGAAAAAATTGTCAAAAAGCTTAACAAATGGAATAATAAATTTCTCTCCCTTGCTGGGAGGGTCCAGGTTTGTCAGAAAATCCTCTCTTCCTATAGTATCTACTACTCTTCTACATGGATGTTTAGTAACTATCAAATTTTTGAAATTCAAAAGGCTATCTATTGTTTTCCTGTGGTCGAATGGTAAAGGTAACAAAAAGGCCCATGCGGTTAAATGGAGTTGGTGCCACTTAGAGAAAAGTCTTGGTGGTCTTGGCCTAAAGGATCTCAGACTTCAGGGAATGTCCCTTGCCTCCAAATGGATTTTCCAAGCCCTTGAAGGAAATGAGCCCTGGAAGGTGCTTATTAGAAATAATATTCAGAATGGTGCCCCTAAAAATGACAAGTCTTGGAGAGGCCTCCCTTTTTGTGACCTGATTGTTGGTAGGTTTCCCGTGGTTGTTCGGGGTACTTGGGTTTTCAAATCCATTTGGAAGGCTTGGGAGAATGTGCGTGGTTTCATTGATAATTCCAAATTTGACTACAATTATACTTTACATGGAGAACGTTCTATTTGGTGGAATCTCTTCCACCAGGGTAAGCCCCTTGCCCTTACCAAGGGGTGTTCTGCCAGATTCTGGGCTAATAAAGGCATCAAGTGCATCATGGATATTATGGAACATAACAATCTTATTAGCTAGGATAGCCTTTCCAGAGATTATGATCTTCATGTTTCCCATAAAAGAACTTACAATCTGATCAAGTTGGCCTATGCCTCCCTTAGTCTTCCTAGGAACACTGATGTTGACTCTCATCGTTACCTCAATTTTAGATGGATAAGTGGCTCCCTCCTTACCAGCATTAAAGCTAAAGATATCTACAAACTCCTCAATCATGATACCTCTGTCACTAATCATATTAACACTATTTGGTATAGTACCACCAGTTCTACTGATTGGCAGAAAACCTTTGATAAACTTTGGAAGTCCCCCATCCTGCCTAAGATTAAATGCTTCAAATGTCAGCTTTTGTTGGATAGACTTCCTATTAGGAACAACCAAGCCGCCTTTGATACCTGTCCTATTTGCAGGATGCCTAAGACTATGAGGCACATTTTCTTTGATTGTAGTTTTGCTAGAGAGATTTGGCTTATGTTTGGTGTTTCTATTACTAAGCATGTTTATACTCTTGATATCATTACTGGATTTATTGATGGGCTCCACAAAGATGCTAACCTATTCTGGCAAATTCTCTCATCTTTCATCCTTTGGTATATTTGGAAATTGAGAAATGAATCTAAATTTCAAGGCATTGATAGGACTCTTACTGGGTTTTATAGAAAACTCACTCATTTCAAAATTGCCTCTCAAGTTTGCTGCATGATGAATCTGGAGCGGAGGAAGCTGTTGAGATTTCTTCGCGATGGTCATGCTTCTATTCTCATATACGAGATGAAGGATGGATACGAGTGGGCCAACATTGTGGACAACCAAATGGCTTTTGATGTTGCGCTTGGAAAGCTAATTCAAGACATTAGAGACAATAGTGGTCCCAAATTTGATAAGCTGCATTTATACTCCCAGATTTTGGAACAGAAAAAAGTGGTTTGGATGGAGGGTGCGCTTGGTTGGACCACTTGGATAGATAATCTTGATGATGTTCTTCATTAGAGCTCTTTTGTTCCTTTTTGTTTGATCCTCCGTATTGTTCCAGTTTGTAATTATGTCTTAATCTCTTAGGTATTTTTTCTTACCTGATACTCTTCGATTTGTGGGTTGAGGCCTAGCCTCCCCTCTTTTTGGTGCTATTTTGTGAACTCTCGATCTTTAATATAAAAAATATTTAAACAAGTACATAATAATATGTTCCTCAAAATTAATATGTATTTTATATGAAATATTGTAAAATGATATAATAATATTATAAATTCAAAAATAATATTATAATTTTTAGATTAAACAATTTTTAAAATTATTTAGTATTTATTAATAATTTAATATATTAAATTAAGTAATAATTTAATATATTAAATTTATTAATAATTTAATATATTAAATTTTAGTAATAAATTAATAAATTTCGTATATATTATACTAGTATATCATATTAACATCTAGACAAAAATATTTATACTAATGTACATTACCTCATGTACGACTACTTAAGTGCAATTTCTGCCTCATTTTAAGCTCTAGGAGTGTTCCCATGCAAATATTCAATTAGTAGG
The DNA here is from genome assembly GCA_027943335.1 of Chamaecyparis obtusa. NCBI lineage: Eukaryota > Viridiplantae > Streptophyta > Pinopsida > Cupressales > Cupressaceae > Chamaecyparis > Chamaecyparis obtusa. The sequence goes on from BSBK01007550.1 coordinate 199,532, forward strand.
AAAGGAGTGTAATGTGATATATATATATATATATATATATATATATATATATATATATATATATATATATATATATATATATATATATATATATATATATATATATATATACATGTTTCTATATTTTTTAATATATTTGAGATTTTAACATATATAAAATTATGCTTTTTATTAGTAGCTAGATCATTTGTACTATTTTGTTATAAATAAAATGTTTATTACATTTGATATGTATAACTAATAAAATTGATATAATATGTAAATTTTAAAAGATTTAATATAAATTATTTCTAAATTTTAAAAAAATTGACAATCAATTTTTTTCTCACAATGTAAAATGAAAGGCATTAAAATGACCAAACCGTCGTAAAAAAATCATATGACACCTAAGGGTGACCGTCGAATTCCAGACTTGTCTAGAATATTTAGAAAAATATACATATTTGTATTTATTGTTTAAAATATTTTAAGAAGATTATCTTAATATTTTATAAAATATAATTAGAAACTTTTACTTTTACTAGTTATTATTATAATAAAATTTAGATCTTGCATTTTCCTTTTAATAGTTGATAGGGATGAAAGTTTTTAGCCAATAAAATTGATAATAATTTAAATTAAAAATATTTTTACTCGTAAAATTTGTATTTGTATTTGTATTTTATAAAAATAAAGATTTTTTGAAGAAAAAAATAATTTATTTTTAATTGATTGTCAATGATAATAAATAGTAACTAAGTAAATGAAACAGTATTGCTTAAACAAATATCAATAATTAAATCTAAATGAATTTACAAAATTTTGAGAATGATATATTTGTTTATAAACTATGTAATAATGACATTATTGATTCCATTTAATAAATAATATATAGATTATAATAATACGTATCATCTACAGAAATGAAACGATTTGTATAATTTGAAAGAGATATCTATGAAAAGGGGTTGTATCAAAGTACTTTGAGTAATGTATATCTCTAGAGAGAGTGTGTTCGAGGGTACAAGGAACATTAACAGTCGTAGGAAAGTTTCCAAGTTAACAGGAAATACGTTAAGATGAAAAATGTTAGTTGTAAAGAAATACAAAGTAGGAAGTTATAAGATATGAAGGAGCACAGAGGATAATGAAGAAACTTAGTCTGCCATAAGAAATTCAAAGTAGAAACTTGCTAATAAGATAGCCCAACAAGAGCAGATAAAGAAGTTTGAAAAAGGCCAAAACCCATTACAGACAAGAGGACACGAACACTTTATTTTTGTGGAAAGTTATGATTGTGGTTGGGTGACATTTTGTTTTTCCCAAAAACATTTGTTATAAAAAGAGACGAACATTTTTGAGTGACTTTATAAATTTGAAATCTATAGTATTTCGGTAGTACTAATCAACTACTTTCCATTACATAAGTTATAGAATTTACAGGCCATCAGAAAAAAAACACTAAAACGAATTCTATCAATCAACAGTAGAATAAGACACCGGTCGACCCAAACAAACCCAGGAAGAACATCAGGGGAGCACCGTACTAGATTTCCATTGTTCTGATTTGGTTTGTGATTGATTAAAACATGGTGGGTGAAATGTATGTTGGAAATCAATGCAGCAGAAAATAGTTCATATGTTCATCTCAGCTGGTCATGATTTGCAATAAGTGCCCACTTACTCAAATGGTGAGGAATCACGTACAATAAGACCTAGCTACTTTCTTATGTGTCAGATTCGGCAAGATATCACACAATCATCAACAATTCCTTCGTTGACATGCACTCACACTATCGATGAGGGCTGGAAAAGAGTTCAGTATCTAGTACCATCAACAATTCATTCGTTGACACGCATTTGAATAGTATTGATAAGGGCTGGAAGAGATATTTCAGTTTCTAGTACCATGTTTTGTGACTGACGTCATCTCTGCCTTTTCTTATATTTGACAGGCAATATTGGGAACTGCCAATATTGGGCATTGGTTGGAAACACTGGTTGCATTTTGTAAGGGCAGCTTTAGCTTAAATGACTGCTCGACTATTTTGAGTGTACTATCTAGGAACAAATGGATTTCCTAGCGCTGAATAGCTCACTATGTTCTCTATAAATGAGAATACTATGTTTGGATAATTAGGTTCGTGCTAAATTTAGAGAAGCAACTCAATATTTTTTTTTGGGGCACCTTTAACATTTCCAATATCCGGATCCCATAACTACCAAGAAGAGTAACTGAATGCACAATATCGACTTCTGGGTAGATTACTTTAAAACAAAACAATGGCATAAATTTGAACAGTTTAATGAATACATATATTTTAATTACATTTAAAATAAAGCTCCTTATACATTTGTTCTAGTTATCTTATTCTTCAAAATTTATAAATGTTTAAATGGAATCACATTTGCATGTGTAGCTTTACATGTTTTACATGTTAATATAAATCTATAATTTTGTAGATTTATGGTGATTTTTTTTGTAAGGCTCCCTAGATGGAGATATTTAAGTATTTATTTCTAGGTATGCTTTCTGCATCATTTGAGGAGTATGGTTGGAATAATCTTAGTGCATAGTGTTAATATGTGTTTAATATTTATTTTATAGTTTGGGTTTTTGAGTTCTTAATTATGTTTAGTGTGTTATAATTTGTCTTTTCGTATTCTTATTATATAAGAGATGTTTAGTGACAATGAGCATGTTCCTCTATTAAGGAAACTATTTTCCATTTTATCTTATCTCAATTTGAGGAGCTTACATATAATTTGTTTATGTTTGACTATGAGATTAAGGGGGATGATTAAAATGCACGTTTTAAGGAGGCAACAGTTTGATATTAAGATGTTTTGAATAATATATTATGTATCAGGTAGAGATATTTATGTTGGAGTTGGCATTTATGTCAGATTGATATTAAAGTAGTATTGTGCTTAATTTTTATAATATACTAATAGAATAAATTATTGGAATTCTTTAATCTTTTTTATGTAATGTAAATAACATAGGACAATTGAGGTGACTAAGGGAGATTGTTTGTACTAGTCTAGTTTACATAGTTGTGTTCTTTGAGATAATGAGAAAGACAATTTAGTGATAGTCTTTATGTGAGTTTTGTTAGTGGAGCTTTCGATGTTCTAGTCAATTTTAGACATCACATTACCCATGTAGTGACTATCTTAGGGAAGTAAATGCTTCATTTTACTATGGTATGAAAGGTCTTTAATAATTTTGCATGTTAATGCATTTGTTATTGATAATAATAGGTTTTGAATGGGACAATGAAAATAGACTTGTGATTGTAGATTGAGTTAGATATATCTATAGTAATAATTATAACTATGATATGAGTACCTTCCTTTGAGGAATAGTGGTTGTATGTGTTAGAAATATATTGTGTGTGATGTTATACATTCATTCTAGAGTATTTGAGAAATCCTCAAGGTGCCCACATATGCAATTATTTTTCTTTTGATTAAGGTAAAAACATATTTTGAAGGGGTATTGAAACCATTTACAATAAAAAGTGGTCATTGATAGAAAATAGAAAACTAGAACTGTTAGTAAACTATCAACAAAACCACATAAAAACCAACACTAAACAAAATAGCTTCACAGACCTGGACCAACCTATTGTAATTATTTGAGTTTTTTTAAGCGTCCATGATTTTTATCTAGTCACACATATCCATAACCTCTTGGATGACTTAAGAATGGTCACCCACAACTTTTGATTGGCTATGGGTCTTAGTCGAGGGCCCTTGCGTTTTAAAAGACATTATTTTACCTTGATAAAATAGAAAACCAATAATAGTTATTTCCTCACTCGTAGAATTGGCACTTTCTAGCACAGTCTTGCCTTTTTCTGATTAGCACTCAATCAGCTAAGATTGATGGCTATCATTCAAAAAAATAAAATATGGCTAGTTTCATACATCATGTTCATCTAATGTGAGATTTTATATGTAAAGGTGGTGAATTAATTCCAATTTAAAGGGAAATAAATATACAACTTTGGCTCTTTTCTATTCACATATGTGTTCGAGTACAATTAAAGAAGTTCTTTTGGCTAACACAGTGATTTCAAGTGGTACCTAGGGTTTTCTCTGACATCAAAACAAAATCATTAAGTTCAAAATTTTCTCCCCGCAGAGGAATTTTAATGAAAAAATTAAAGGTTTATTAGAATTCAATTTTCTTTAAACTAGTATCTTGATATTACACCCTATATTTCACAAAACACTAGGTGTCTTAATAGTCAACAAAATGAGTAAGACCCCTCGAACCTCTATTTCTTAGATTAAGCCCAATGATAAAAGGTCATTGTATCAATATTTTCTTTACATTTTCCCTTATTCTACCATGAGTCCACCTATAGATGAGTTCACATGGATAGATACCTATTATATTTGTAGACATACTAGTATGATCGTGTTTGGTTGGCTTCTATTTAGTTAGAAACCTATTGAACCAAAACCTTGCAAAACCTATCATACTTGACGTTTTCATGGATGTAGAATTTATTAGGGTCATAGCTTTAGCCTACAACCTTATAACTAAGACTGTGAAAAACAAGGTTGGGTCACCGACATTAATTCTAGATAAAGGGAGTGTATTTGAGGCTTATAAAATTACTGGAGCTACTGTGACAAAGATAGATACTAATACCTGGAGGACAAGACATAAAAATAAGCCTATTCCAATTTCTAATTTGCAGGAACCTTTTGTTAGTTGAGAAATTTGAAAGGTATTTTATATATGCCTATTATGCATTGTTTCAAATATTGGGCAAGGATAATAAGAGTGAAATTCCAATAGGGATAATGTCCATGGCCATGTCAATCAAAAGTTCTAAGGTGAATGCATAGATTATGATTTTTTTGAATGTATTATAAATAAAATTTATGAAGGCTTGATTAATACAAAGAGGTCACAAATCAATCAATTTTAGGTATTGCTAGATCATATGTATCACTTATTGTTATATCATAATAAAATTACTTTGATAAGGAGTACAAGTTTGAAAAATAAATGATACTAGAAGGGACCCTATTAAATTTTAGGCACTCTTATGAGACGTGAATTGTCCAAAAACCAATTATGCTCTCTTTTACATTGTCAAAAAGTTTAAGTTAAAGGGGAGGCATAAAAAAGAAGAAAAGATGAAATAACCTTAAGAAGAAACAAGATTATAAGATGGCTAATGAACCTAAATTTAATAGTTTTTATGCGGACTTGGATCCACTTAATTGGATTTATGTAATGATTAGTAGATGGTATGAAAAATATCCAATCCAATGATACCTAAGGATTCACTCTCAATAGTAGAAAAAAGTAAAGGGGGTTATTCTTGAAGAACAAAAATATGATATATTAGCACATGGGGAAAACCTCATCAATGAACCTTTCACCAAGAAATATATAATTGATCCTTTGGTTGAGATTATATGGATTTAGAAAGATTTAAAGATAAAGAAAAATTAGGAGAAGAGGAGGAAGTCAACTTGCCTCAAAGATTCTTGGAAATGAACAAGAAATCCCTCTAGATAGAATTAATTGATAGAAATATAGAAACACCGCACAATTAAGAGGGGGGTGAATCAATTATGTCCTAACCTCATAAACATTAACTACTTTGAATAATTAAGCTAATTAACCATATATCATAAAGATAATCATGAAAGAACAGAATCGCAACACCATATGAACACAATAACACCAATATTTTTGATGTGGAAACCCTGTTAAGGGAAAATTACAGTGATGATAACACCCACAAGAGGGTGTACACTATTAAAATCACAATACCCTGTTAAATGTACAAAGGGAATACAAAGGCATTTAGGCACACTACCTAGAGCTCATCGCTCAATTACAAGAAGGGAAGGCCCACTGCCTTATAGATCTTATTGGACAATAATTCAATCTATGGACAATAATCCATTGTTTATTAAATGACTGATAGCATCTTTAATATACCAATGAAGTATAAAAAATCTTTTCTGAGCAATTGCATATTCCAATCACACCTCTTCACACAGTCATCAATACATCATGCTCACATATATCTTGTACTTTGCACATACAAATGATTACATTCTTTTATAAATTACATCAACTTATCTCTACAAGGTCGACTAGGGATCTAATTACAAAATATTAATTTATTACAACTTAATATTCAATGCAATCCATTAAATATTAGCTACGATGTAGCAATGATCCATAAACAAATCCTTAAACATACAACAATTCCATAAATCATGTTATGATCCATTGCAACATGTTACACCAACCATGTCAGCCAAGAGTGTAAAGAACAATAATCAATAAACATTGTCACAACAAAAACATTACTTTCGATCCAAAAATTGATGAACAAATCATGTCAAGAACACAAATCATGGTTCTAAACATTCCATAGTCTTCGCATCTCAAAATACTATCACACTGATCCCAATATGATCATATTGTCTCTTCCTAAAGACTTCCTAAACATCAAAATACTAGTCTCTAATAAATCACACATATGAAGGAATCAGAAATCAAATATGTCATTCGATAACCCAGAGGAGTCTTATGCAATGCTAGACGGTTACTAACTGTCATGTAGTTGGACAGTTACAATATACTAGTTATACAATGTATTTCGCCAACATTCCCCCCCTTAATACATTGATCCTAAACATATCAAAAAACTATTTGCCCTAGGGATCCCCCCCTTAAGGTTTACATAACAAAACATGCTGATTACATAATATGAATACATATATTGAGAAAATCTTCTTTTTGAAGTTGCAAATCCCGCATCATGAAAGGCTCCATCAAGCTGTCTTGTGACCCTCGGAAAGGTGTAGCTTCGAGTTGTGTTCTTAAGCTCCCGGTCCTAAACTCTCGAATCACAGTATTGAATTATTTGACAATGATCCCTAAGAGATGTGATAGATCTCTATCATTGTCTAATGACCATGAAAGGGTATAATTCTTAATCATATACTCTAAAGCTCGCTTGACAGCAATCCATATTGAGCTCAATTCCAAATCGTAAACCTGTCTCCAAAATGAGTTTCCACAAGACATGCATTCTTCAAATTTGTCAGCATTAGAAAACAAAACAAAAAATAGAAAGCCAAAAATGCTTCTCATTCAGAATACCATCTCAAAGCGAGAAGCTAACTTGAGAATATAAATTCCTCCATCCTCCGATGCCACCAACCTCCAAAAGCGAAGGTTCAAAGCACAAGATTGGGATTAATAGGAGACTGGAAATCATTAAAATCCTCTCCATCATCTGATGTGTCCTCATTTTCAATGTAGGCAACATTTCCTTCTTCAAATTATTCTTTGATTTTTCCTTTAAGAACATCACTAGCTCTAGTTCTACAAATCCATGCTGTGTGCCCCTTTTTCTTACAGTAAAAACATCTATTGTCTCTTCTATTGTTATTTGACCATTTTTTAGTACTTTGTGAGTATAATGCCTGATCTATTTGATGAGATTCTTCTATGAATTCCTTTGTCCTATTTTCTTCTGCTAAAAGGGCTGAAATCATATCCTCTAGAGTCTGGGAAGTGAGTTGACTTAGCGTAAAGACAACATTACTATACTTCAAAGATAAGCTATTTAACAAGATGGCCTTAGCATCATCGTCATCAACATGAGCCTTAACTTATGCAAGTTGTCTAATGAGAGACCTTAAATTGCTTATATGATTAGACATTGTGATCCCATTTCCCATTTTGAATCTAAACAATTTAATTTTGAGAGAAAACTTTGCATTGACAGCTTTTGCTCCAAATAGCTTATTTAAATTATCCCAAATCTCAACAGAAGTGTTATCTAAATCTACATGATGAAGCTCAAAATCTGCAAGAGCAAGACCAATAATAGCCTTGGCTTTATCATTTCTACTGTTCCACTCCAACAATTTATTTGCATCTGTGGGTGGTTTTTTCATTTTGCATACTATGCCCCATAGGTTTTTATTCATCAATTGCATTTGGATTTTTATTCTCCATGTATGAAAATTGAAACCAGATTATTTATCTAACGAAAACTCCATCTCAAGCCAATACAATTCAAACCAACAATTTTAAAAATGCAAGTGTTCTCACCTAAAGAAGTTGGAGACTTTTGTTAGAAATCATTTTTCTACAATGAGGTCCTAAAAAATCAACATTTCGTGCTACGAGTGCCCAATGTTGGAAGAAATGGCTCACAAAACCCAACAACAAATAAACTCTCAAATACTCTTTATCTTCGAGAAACCCTAAATATTTTAATTAAACTCAACATACAATGACTTCTTGGTTGTCGTCTCAAACTGGGCACTCTACATCTGCGGTTACACCAAGTACCATTGACTCTTCAACATAATCTCATTCTTGGTCTACATTAAAATGATAATCTCTCGGGTCTCTCTTTCAAAGGACTGTTGAAATATTATATTATAGTTTCTACATAGCATAAATAAACTCACCAATCTCCCATTTGAAACCGACATCAGGTTCTTGAAATAGTTCTTGAAACTGTTAGGCTTAAAAACATCCAAGAAGTAATACTCGGTTTTAAATCAATTTATTGAGAAGGATCACTTCAAGAAATGACTGCAAGCAAGAGAATCTTCCGTACCTTAAAAAAATTGATGTATAAAAATATTGTTGTGACAGTCTTTACAGTTTTCTTCTTTGCTACTTCATATTGGATTTCTCTACCGGCTTGAGCTTCATAAATTGCAAAGGTCCTCTAGGAATCCTGATTTCGCTCTTCCACCCCTATGTAATTGGCTGAGCAACTTCTTTAAGAGTGCGGGTGTTCTTTTAACTATTGGGATAGAAAATCTTCTGCGACTTAAGTATTTCTGCCCCACCGTGCTGAGCCATCTACAACTAATGTAAAGACGTTCTCCATTTTGGGCATCGATAGTGGGCTCTGATACCAAATGAAGGAATCAAAAATCAGATATGTCATTTGATAACCCAGAGGAGTCTTATACAATGCTAGACTGTTACTAACTGTTGTGTAGTTGGATAGTTACAATATACCGGTTATACAATGTATTACGCCAACAACATAACTATATGAAATCATCATGAAAACCTCTGTAACTTGACAAATATCAAGTACAAACATTCCCTAATACTTTTGTAGCTTCGTACCAACCAATCTAAAATACACTAGCCTCACTGATCCAATCAACTCATTGAATATTCCTGCAAAATCTCTGCAATACTATTACAACAAAGAAATATGTTGGCATCAATGACAACACATCTCTCAAATATGTGATAGTGATCTCTAAAGAACATATATGCACAATATCCCAACAATCTACCCATTTTTCATTGATGACAACATATGTTGTAAAAAATTAAACAATACATGTATTTTCTAATATCCTTGTTCATTGCATTGTCTTATCTCCATCATACAATAGTCTCTCAAATACATGACTTCATTTCCTAATCATATACCTTGTTTTTTGCATGCCTTCTCTTCCCCTTTGACATCAGTGAAAAAGGTCACACATATTTGCAAAATATACAATAATGCACTACAAAACTATAGTCATACCTGAATAATATGCTTTGATCATTTGCCACATATCTCTCTAACCACTAATCACTACTCCATCTAAGGAGAAACCAACTTACATAAATCCAAGAAAAAGAATGTCTCTTTTAAGTACCTTGGACTGATGAAACATAATGCATTTCAATTTAGATTAGGAGGGGATATCACTCCAAGCTTACCGTAGAGATACTCAAAAGTATCCTTTGGAAAGGGATTCATGAATATATTTGCAATATGTTCTTTAGTAAATGCATATTCCATCTTGACTTCCTTCTCAGCTACCTTGTCTCTCAAGAAATGATACTTGATAGATATATACTTTTTTTTTGAATGTAGGACTTGATTTTTAGAGATATTGATGTTACCTTAATTATCATAATAAATAGTAATAGGCTCATCAATACATACCCTTATATCTTTCAACATTTGTTTTATCATTACCACTTGTGTACAATTCATAGAAGAAAGAACATATTCTTCCTCAGCAGTAGACTCTGATATACAATTATGTTTCTTAATTTCTAATGAAATCGGTCTCTTTCCGAAGAAGAATGAACCATTACTTTTACTTTTCCTATCATCCAAATTTCTAGCCTAATTAGCATCAATAAAATAACACAATACAAAATCATCATCCTTAGGATACCATAAGCCATGATCAATTGTCCCTTTCAAATATCTAAATATCCTCTTCACTGCAACAACATGAGATTCCTTTTATTCTATAGTTGACATACATACTGCACTCATAATGTCTAGTCTAGTATTCGCTAAGTACAGTGAACCACCAATCATGGACCTATATCTTGTTTGATTTGTGTTAGGAGTATCATCAATTTTTTTCAATTTACAACCAGTTACAATAGTGGTTCAAAAATGTCTAGAGTCTTCTATTCCAAACTTTTTCAATAATTCATCCACATACTTAGACTCATAAACTAAAATTTCATTTTAAAATAGTACAATTTGCAAACCAAGAAAAGATTCAATCTCACCTATCATAGACATCTAAAATTCACTTTGCATTTCCTTAGCAAACTTTTTACTCAATTCCTCATTGTCTCCAATAATGATATCATCAACAAAGACTTCAACAATCAAAATGTTATCCTAATTAATTTGGAAACACAAATTGTAATATGTGGTACCTTTGTTGAATCCAAGCTTTAAAAGGTATTTGTCTAACCTTTCATACCATGGTCTAGGGGCCTGTTTCAAACCATTTAAAGATTTATTCAACTTGCACACCATATTGTCTTGATTTATCAAAGTGAAAACATGCAATATATTTACATATACTTCTTCCAAATCACCATTCAAAAATGTAGATTTAACTTTCGTATGATATACCTTGAAATTCTTGTAACTAGCATATGCAAAAAGTAATCTCACTTCTTCAATTCTAGCAACAGAGGCAAATGTTTCATCATAATCAATACCTTCCATTTGTGAACATCCTTTGCAAACAAGTTTGTATTTATTCCTCATAACTTCACCATCCTCATTTAATTTGTTTCTAAACACTCATTTAGTAGCAAATACATTCTTATCTTTAGGCATGTGAACTAATATCTATGTGTTTTTCTTATGAATTTGATCTAGTTCTTCTTCCATATCTTTTATCCATCCTTCATTTTTACACCCCTCATGTATATCCTTAGGTTCAAATTTAGACATAAAAAAAATCTCATTTCTATCCTCTGCTAAGTTTCTTCTTGTCTAAACATCTTTATCATTATCACGAATGATATGATTTTCAGTATGATTTAACCTTACATACCTTGGAGTCTTTTGATTTGGATGAATATATTTGCATAACTAATCCTAAGTGATGCTATGATGGTAAGTGATTTATTCAGTTGTCATGGTATATATTTTATTGCATGATGATCAATTATTGAGTTTTCATTGATGTCAAGTATTAACCTAGTGTTCCTAGTATGTTTCCTTGTATAAGGATGATGATCAAGGTGTCATGGAAAGTTTTAGATGCAGCGATTCATATGGGAGACCTAGGGATGTATCAAAATGATAAATTCATGATCCGTACTTTTGATATTGAACAAAAAGAAAGATATGACCAGATGAATGTTAATAGTCAACTGTTGGCACAATTAGTGATAGGTGATTTGAGTGGTTTGTCAAATATTTGTTATTTCTTTTAATGAGGTTATAGGATATGGTGTCTAATAGTGTCTGTATATTATGGATGTAATTAGAACTAATTTGGATAATCGGAGTGAAGGCTAGATGATCGGTGAGAAGAGATAGAGTTATTTACAGGTTGAAGTGTTTATGTTCTTGAGTGACAGTTGTGAAATCTTTGATCGGTGATCGGTTTAGATATTTCTATGAATTCGGTTAAGTCGGTTATGATCTAGTGATGTTTATTAAATATTGGGGGTGATGATCTAGAACTGTATTGTTTGATGATAATGTGTGGAGAAGATTCAAGAGGAAGAAAGTGTGTTCTCAAAACATGTTGACCCCTAGACACAAAATTCTATATAAATCATTGTTATGGCTGACGTGGTGTTGGGAATTTATTAGTTACATTAAATTATTTATGTAATACATTATATTTGAGAGTGAAGATTTAAATTTGAATTATAATCCGTTTAGGGAAATCCTAAGGTAGTAGCAAACTTAAGGGATTGATGAACAATATATATTGGATGAAGTTGAAAGTTTTTATTGTTGATCATGTGTTGGGCAAGTGCAATGTCAACTATGAGTTGTGATCAAGCTAGAGAAAAGATACGTGTGTGAAGAAGTGATTGTGTACTTAAATGAATCTGATCAAGAAGAGGTAATTCTATTCTACAGATCATTTTTCTTGTTATTCCCTAATAGTTACAAAAATTGCAATCCCTTTATTAGGTGGATCTTAACAAGTCCCTATTGTAAATCATCTAACAAGGTGGCATATTAGTTTTTGTTTGAAGTCCTCTAACAAGACTACTCTTAAGAGGGTAAAGGTCCTAAAATGCCTAGAGGTAAATCCCTTAACTAGGTAAGACCTAACAATGTTTTTGTATACTCCTAACAGCTTTAAGCTCCTGATAGGGTGTACTTTAGAATAGTACATCATTTAGTGGGTACTAATCCCCACTGTGGTTTTTCCCCGATTTGGCTTTCCATGAGATAAAAAATATGTGTCAAGTTTTTTATTATTTTTTGGATGTTTTTATGATTTTGATCTTCATTTACTACTATTAAAGTGAATCTTGTAAATGTTGTGGTAAAGTTTAAGTGGTTGAAAAGTTGGAAAATTGGTAGATTAGTGATTCACCCGTCCCCTTTAAGTAATATGATCTTAGGATTAACAATTGGTATCAGAGCTTAAGTTCATATTTTGTACGAAGCTTAACAACTTGAGGAAAATATAAAAAGATGATGAGAAAGGAAGGTCATATGTTTACAAGAGAGAACTATTCGGTATGGTGCAGACAGAAGAAGATATATCTTAAAAGTATGGGTGATCACTATTCAAATCATGTGGTTACAAAATATGTTGTCCCTTCAGGAATCTTGACTGCATATCAATTGAAGATGAGACAAAAAGATACTACTACTATGGATCCTATTGCAAGTACTCTTTTAGATGCACAATTTATAGATGTCAAAGACTTGGATACTACTCATGAGATGTGGGAGAAGTTGAGAACTGTCTATGGTGGGGATGCACATGTGCAGAAGAAAAAAGTTGATAGTTTGAGAGGTAAATATGATGAAATGAGAATGCAAGAAAATGAGAACATATAGAAATATAGTCAAATAATCAAAGAGGTTGTTCCTTCTATCTAAGGTGCTAGAGGTAATCTTTTTGAGGAGGATGTGGTAAGAAAAGTATTGAGAATTATTTCACCTCAGTATGCTATTAGATTTTTAGCTATTCAATAGGTCATATCTCTAGGAAATATTGTTGTTACTCTTGATGCTTTAATAGGAAAGTTGAATGCATTTGAATTAAGAAATTATGATAATAGTATGCCTAAAGTGGAACCTACTTTCAATTCATCATTGACTATTGGACCATCTAGGAAGGGAAAGGAGATATCTAACAACTCCTTAGCATTTTATTCTAATGATTATGAATGTCATGTATTAAGAAAAAGAGTAGGAAGGATTGGAAGCATTATTTTCTAAAAGCCTACCTAGAGGAAAAGGTAAATATAAGAGTAAGCTACCTTTGAAATGCTTTGCATGTAATAAAATTGGACATATTGCCTCTATAAATCCTAAAAATGAGAGGAAGGAGAAGAGAAGGAGATTTAAGGACAAGAACAAGAAATCATGTTACCTTACCAAGGAAGGTATTACCGATGATGAATCTGATGGAAGAGATGAAGAAGACATTATTTTTGTTACATTAAAGGAAGAACCCTCAGAAGAAGGTAAAAAAGCATTAGTGTCTAACATGAATCTTAATGGTGAATGGATTATTGATAGTGGATGCACTCATCATATGACTGATGATAGAAATAAATTCATAAAGATGGAGGACTATGATTGAGGTTATGTAATATTCAGTAATGATGCTCCATGTATGGTGAAAGGTAAACAATCCATTTCTTTAAATGATAAGACAAATTGTGATGATGTTTACTAGGTTGATTATTTGAAATAAAGATTTTTAAGTGTTTCTCAATTAAACAATTAAAGGTTATAGATGGGAGTTAAATGAAGGTGTATGCAGGATCATTGGTAAATCAAGAGAATTGATTTCTACCGGTGAACAAACTGAAGGTAACTTGTTCCATCTGAATTCTACATTTAAGAATTGCCTGATTGCTAAGGTAGAAGATTGTTGGTTATGGCACAAAAGGTAGCTTCACATCATAAGAACTTCTATATAGTAGCTATACCAATCCAATCATTCCACTAAAAATTCCTGCAACATCTTTGCAACACTGTCACAACAAAGAAATATGTTGACATCAATGAAAACAAATCTCTCAAATATTTTATATTTATTGTTGGCATATGATGTATTTTTAGAATTTGGGATGCAAAGGTTGATGCTTAGGATTTTTTCATTAATGGAAACTCTATCAACTCTATTAGATTTGATGATACTAATTGACTAGATGAATAGGCAAAGGGAGAATAAGCTAAGTTTTTTGACCAGTACATAGGAAGATAGTAACAAAGAATATTTTGAGTGGCAATCAAGTTTGACGATACTTTGGGAGGTGAAATTATTCCTAGAGGATTACCAAGGTTATATAACTATAGTTGTACAACCACAACTGATAAATAAATGTTTTGGGCCAGTTAGTATTTTGGTGATGTGTTAAGAGTGAATTGGTTACATTATAGATTAGTTCATGTTGATCATATGATCAAGGTGGTTGATTTGTGGGCCGACATGTCAATATATTTTGGTTAATATATTTTGGGTTGGCATGTTAGGTATGATTGGCATAGTTTTCCATAAGTTAGGTCAATTTTGTGGACCAACTTGTAAAACATTTTTCAAGTCTTAGCCGACATAATAAAATAGTATACAGGTGGAATAAATCACATGATTTAGGGTTGTGATCATGCTTTTGGTTGTTGTGATCAGAGATAGAGGTAGTACAGTGTGCCAAAGTTAAAAAATTATAGAGGATCTATAAGTCAAGTAGTGCCATTTCTAGATTATCTATTTGAGTACATTGCTCAAGGATAACTCTAATAGGTCAACATGATAAATCCCTTAACCAAGTGGACTTTAAGAGGTCTTATTACATAAATCCTTTAATTGGGTGACTTCTTAATTAGAGTTGTAAATTATCTTACGAGGTAGATCCTAACAGGTTTTTTGGTACTTCTAATAGGGTACTAGTCACTTCTAACCAAGTAATCCCCTAACAGGGTATTATAAGCTCCTAACAAGGAAACTCTTTTGGTGTAGTGAAGAGACATAGGTGTCATCCCCACCATAGTTTTCACCCTCTTACAAGGGTTTCCATGATAAAAATAGTGGTCTTATGTGTTATTCTTTTTGGATGCTTGATTTTTTTTTACTTCTATTGCATAGTTACACTTGGATGTTTGGTTGTTTGGAAGTTGTTTAAAAGCATAATTAGATTGTTGGGTGAATTGGTTCATTACTTGTTTACACTAATTCAACCCCCCTCTCAGTGCCTCCTGTATCTAACAATTGGAATTAGTGAACAATATCCTATAAGAAGCCTAACAACTTGTGAGAGATCCTTGAGGAAGACATGGAATCCTATAGAAGGAAACTAGAAGAGGCTAAAGCCATGATTGAGAAACTCAAAGATCATTTGAAGAAGTCTAGGGTTAAAAGAAAAGAATTGGCTCAATAGCTGAATAAAATTCAAGACCTAATTGAATACATATTAGAAAAAATTGGATCAAAGGAATGCGAAGCATCCCTAGAAGCCTTGTCTAAAGATAAAGAGTAGCTAGTTAAGGACAACAAGGATATGCATAGGGAGATGGGAAATCTGAAGAAAGAAAAGAAGAACATGCAGAGGGAGTTGGAAAAATTTTCAGTGAAATTGGGTCAAGAGATAGATGTAAGGAAAGATGCAGATGAAGCAAAGAGGGTTGTAGAAGATTCTCTAAAATCCAAAGAGAACACCTTAAAAGAAAAGATGGAAGAACTATTCAAATCTAAACAAGAAGTTTCTCTTTTGAATGAACAACTACATGATACAAATTTGGAAAATATTGATGTCATAAGAGAAAATGAGAATCAGAGGAATGAGAATGAAAAAATGAAAGGATAACTCAAGGAAGTCATAGATCTGTTGGATAAATTCAATAAAAGTACTACTAAACTTGATGAATAACTCTCAAACCAAGGGATAAATATTGAGAAATAAGGTTTAGGGTTTTCAAATTTTGAAGTTGGTCAGTCATCTGGCACTAATAAGATCCATGCAAAACAAGATAAATTAGCACCTAAGGTGATAAAAAAAAAGGTCGTAAGAGGAATCACAGAAAGATATAGTTCAATTGTCACAAGGAAGGTCATATTTCTAATGTATGTAGGTTTAGACCTATCAGAATTAATAGACCTAATGCACCTATTGCTAAAGCTTAAAAAATTTATGGTAGGTCTAAAGGCTACAATGCTAGATCTAATGTTTATCATGGTAACTGTTATCATTGCAACAAGTATGGTCATATAACTAGTGAGTGAAGGGCCAAAACAAAAAATCAAAGGTCATACGACTCCTACCTCTAATACCCCAAAAATGGGCTACAGGTTCATTAACCTCCTACATCTTCAAATCAAATGAAATCAACATCAAAGTCCTAACCTGAGGCACATCTGATCATTATCAAATTTAATTGATTATCCTAAACTCAAAATCAGGAAATCAATGCAAGTTGTTAAATTTTGGAAAATCAACACTCTATTTTGAGTTCAAAGCTGATCTAAACCTCTGATTTGAGTTAAAAAGTTGTTCTTGCATGCTTTTGCATGATTTTGTGAGTTAATTATTTATGATTTCCTGATAACTCAAAAATCAACCTAAGTTTATCAAGAGTGATTTATGGCTTTTCTAATGCACCTCCAAAGCCCTAGATTTCTATAAAATCAAGGCTTTAGCTCTTCTAAAAGGATCCACGAAATTGCATCCTCACATTGGCGAATTGGTGATCGAAGAATCTATCTTTGTGAATCAGAGCTGTTGTGAGATTTTCATTATTTTTGAGCATTCATATCATTTAGCATATCAATTCTTAGATTAATTTCATATCATATCAGTTTTTCATATAGAATAGATTCATATTATTTTCCTTCATCTTATTGCATATAAAATACAAAAATATAGATTAAATCTGCATTCATATAGTTTTCATTCTTTGCATTCAAATCCTTCGTTTAGGTGTCGCATTGTCACTCATCTTGGTTCCATCTGAGAGTATCATACTTGCACCTTCTAGAAGGCAGTAAATCACCTGGTTAGTTTAGTTTCCATTTCATTGCACGATTTTGGTTTTTGGCTAACCTCTAATGTTTTACTGAAGTGTTGTGTCTACAACTAGGTACAAAATTCACACACACATTTTCGGCGCCCACCGTGGGGCCCTAAAACGGGTTTCCATCATCTTTCTATCAATTTCTATCACTTTCTTATCATTTTCTAGGTTAAAACTATGATTTTTATTTTCTGTCTGTACATTTTTCGTACGACTTTTGTTAGAAAGTCATTTTGGGAGATACCCATTGTTGCACGATAGGTTCAAATTTCAAGGCTTGTATCAGAGAGTACACATTGTCCTTTGGAAGCCCGATTGTTGTATGAACAGACACCCACAGTTGTACGAGTTTCCAGATTGTCATCTGGGAGGTAACCCATTATCATACGAGTTTTGACTCCATAATTCAATTGTCGTTTCAGATTTTTTGATAGTTTTCCAAATTTGATTTTCAGATTTGGACTAACAACTAACCTTAACAATTGAAATCTTCTATTTTTGACTGATACTTGTTGAATCTGATTGGGAAAAGTGTAGCTAAATTACTAAAATAGGTAAAAATCTACTAAGCACATTGTGAGGAATTTAGGTATTCTTCTCAAGCTAATAACATTTTGATTTGGATTAAAATGAACTCTCACATGTCAAGCTTGTGTGATTTTCTTGCTTTCATATCACAAACTTCATTTTGGGCTATAAAACGAACATAGATTTGCTTTTTGCATATTTGTTACACAGAGTAAATAGGCCCTATGAACACTATTTGTGGATGATCTTGAGAGATTGAGCTTCTTTCACTTGTTTATTCATGTGAAGCTCCTCTTGACGAAGGATCCCCTTGTAGGTAGGGAAGGTACTGAGAGAGTCTCACATTCTATTAGATTCGTGTGTCTTCAACTTTTGATTGATACATTCTCTCTCCGGAGAGGTTGATAGATCATAAGTAGTTGACGTCATAGATCTTTGTGAGATAATCTTGGTCTTAGCATGTCGAATTAATCTATCTGCTTTGTTTCGGTTAAAAGTGAAAAGGCTAGAGGACTATGCTCTACTCCCTTTTTGGGTAGTATCATAAACTTAGATCCTTGAATCTGGAACCAATCTCCATGTGGTATCTTTTGTGAGTCACCTTTAGAGAGGGTTAACCATAGTGGACATTCCCTTAATTAGGTCAACCACATGGATGAAACCTTAAGTGGTAATAGCCATTTTCTTCGTGGTAGCAACAGCTGCTATATAAATGTCCTTGTGGAGGAAATTTCACAGGTGTGGTCTCTTGTTGGGCTATCAGATCTCCCTAGCAGCTCCTGATTGATTAATTTCTTAGACTATGTCAAAACCTCGGTGCACCTGGATTAGACTTCGCCCTCTTGAGATCATAAAAGTTGCAGAGTCAGACCATTACTACAAACCCTAGTGAGGCCAAATTTTCATTTTTTAAGGAATATGTGCGTTATTGAAAAACTTTTTGGAACATACACAATTAGCACTCCTAGGGATTAGCACATTCAGTCACTTGATTGTTCATGTGTAGGGTTGCTTTGTCCCTTGTTCATTATTTTCAGACATGCTTGGAATCAGTTGCTTATTGTTTTGTGTGCTTGTTTATCTATCTGACTACCAAAAATGAACGATCTCAGAATAATCTTCAAACCTGGACAGAGAAATTTGTGAACAATCTAAAATTGAAAACCAAAATTTGCAAAATCTGAAGTCAAAATCCTTTCTAGATTCAAAAGTCATCCCATCAGGTCAGAAAGTCGTATGAGTTTTGGCAAGTGTCATTTCAGATCCCCTGTATTGTTGTATGATAGCTTGTATAGTGTCGTACAAGTTTTTCCCCCAGTCAAAAACAAAAGTCAAAAATCAGCTATCAATTATCGTGCAAGTTTTGCAACTATTGTACAAGTTTGTCAATTATCATTTCACAGCATACCCACTGTTGTACGAATCTGCAGAAAGTCATTTGAGAAAAATTGCCAGAGAGTGGTCAGAATTGTTAGAAACTCAGTTTTTACAGCCTATTTCTAGAATCTGTTGAACCAATCACTATGTCAGGAACAGAGTAGAAACTAGAACAAATTCATTCATTTTCCTCAAGTGAGCCTTTGAGTCTGATCTTGCCTTCTAGATTATCAATTTGAGTCTTTTTCATCTTGTGTCAAATCCTTGTCAAAATTATCCTCAAATTCAGTCTTGTTACTAAAACGGCTAAGTGTTGTGAGCTCATGCCCGCCATCTTTTGGGCATCTACCCACACTACTATGGCACAGTATCCTTCATTTATGTCTGATCTAATATTTAATCACTTCAATCTTGACAAGGTTGCGTCATTCGATCTTCTTGAATCAGGTCATTCTTTAGTTGTCTTCATCTTGCTTTCTTTGGCTTCACCCAAGGTTAATGGTGGAAACCAGAGCTTCGTCACACAAGAAATTTGGAGAGGTATCCCATACAATACCTCTGAATACTCTCCAGGCCCCAAATCTTGAACAACTCTACAATTCTAGTCTTTACGAGGATGATGGTCTTGGCAATTTTTGATTGAAAATTGGTTACATACCCCCTCCATCAACTCATAGAGGTAATCAACAAACCCCTCAATCTAATCTAGGGAGCCCTAAAAATCCTAACATGTCTCATGGAGGGAAACATCACGGGTCTCAAGGACATGAATCTCAACACGGTATGGATCAAGAACCTACCCCTTCTAAAATTGTTCGATATCAAAATGATGATGACTTCAAAAGAATGATGAAACATTTCTTGAAGGAAGATAGAGAAGCATACTTTCTAGAATTAGCTCATCAAGGAGCTAAAATTCCTCCAAACTTTAATGTGGAAGATATCATTACACATGAGGAAGAAACTCCTATCATGGCTATGATGAAATAGATGCTTGCCTTGCAAGTCAAACTTAACAAACTTGAAAAAGAAAAGGAACCTAAGGAGTTCTCCATGGAAGCTCTATGCCCTTTTCCATTCTATAAAGACTTGTACATGCTGCCATTCCCTAAAAGAGTGGAGATGCCAAAATATGATAAGCATGATGGAAACTCTGACCCTCAAGATCATGTCAAAGAATTTTGTACTCAATCTATGGAGTTTATGCACTAACCAACTTACTTAATGTGTCTTTTCCCTTAATCTCTGGGAGGAGCAACCATTCATTGGTTCTCTAGAACGCCTCCTAGTATCAAAAATTTTGAGGAGTTAATCAAACTATTCTATCAACAATACTCCTACAATATTCAACATCTGGTCACTATGATCGACATCTGCAATCTGAAACATTATCCAGGAGAACCGTTCTTGACATTTCTCAAGAGGTGGAGGAAGAAATTTTCTCTATATGCTAGACCCATTCCTGAAACTGAGAAGTTGAAAATCTTCATCAACAATCTTGTTCCAAAAATCAACTACCCTTTCCAAATGAAAAATCATACATCTTTTGACAAGATGGTAGATAATGCGATCAAAATTGAGAAAGTACTTGTGAAAAAAGGAGACATCACACTTCAAAAAGACAAGTATGAATTTGGATCTAGTTCTAAGGACAAGAACAAAAACTGGAACAAGAATAAAGGTGTTGTCATAGATGGCGTTGTTGATAATATTCATGCCCTATCTAAGGCACCTGCTTTCAATCTCACTGTTGGTACCCAAGCCATCAAAGATTCTGAAGCTAAAGCCACAAAGTCCAATAAAAATTCATCTGATTACAAACCTTGGGCTACTAATCCTAATCACAAATTCACTCCACTTGGAGAATCCATGGAATCAGCCACAAAAACTCTGTTGGCAAACAAAATCATCTACTTGCCTGAGATGAAAGTCTTTGATCCAGAACCTAAACTTAAATGGTGGAGAGAGAATGATTTCTATGAATTCTATCGCAATAAAGGTCATAAGAATAATAACTATATTCGCTTGAAACACATTATACAAGACAAAATTGATAATGGTGACATCATGATTGACAATCATAAGAGTAATAATGATCATAAAACATTCACAAAACCATTTCCTAAACATGGTAAAGAAGATTCTTCTTCTCAGCCTAATATGGGTGCTAAAGTCAATTATGCCTACTCAGGAAAAAATGTTGTTATCAATATGGTTGAACCATGCCTATCTGAGCGTTGCAATGTCATCACAATTGTAAGAAGAGATAGAGATAATCAATCAGCTAATTTAGTTACTCGATCACAAGCTCAAGCACACCTAAAAGGACAAATACCAAATTCATCAAGTGTCCCTAAGGTGCCTTTCAATCTTTCATCTGCTTCTAAACAGAAGGCTACATCTAAATCTTCAAATCCTAAAGACACGAGGCCTACTTCATACAGTATTGTCCAACAACTCCAGCACACAAATGCTAAAATCTCCATGTTTGAGTTGCTTCTGATATCTCCAGCTCATAGAGCCATTCTAGACAAAGCTCTGCTCAGATCCAATGTTCTTGACGACCTTGATTTAGACAGATTCTAGACTATGGTTCATCATCTTACATCTCCACAATACATTTCCTTTTTAGAGGAAGATGATAACTCCTTGAGTCATCCGCATAACCAGCACTTGCATATTGAAGTCTTGATCCAAAACCACCATGTCAAACATGTGTTGATAGATGGGGGCGCTAGCCTAAACATTTGTTCTTTCAGCTTGATTACATAATTGGGATTTTTAGAAATAGCCATTGATCCCAGGAATAAGATAACTATCAAAGCCTATGATGAGAAAGAAATATCTTCTAAGGGAACTATTATCTTACCTATCAGAGCAGGTCTTGTCATCAGAGATACTCTATGTCAAGTTCTCTATCTACCTTTGGCTTACAATATCCTCCTAGGAAGACCTTGGATTCATGACATGAAAGCCATATCCTCTACATTCCATTAGTGTTTGAAGTTTCCTTATGAAGGATTCGAGGTGACGATTCCAGCCGATCTGTATACAACTTGCAATACCTTGAAAGAGAGTGCTGATAAAATTGTTCCCAATAATAGAGAATCTTCCACTAAGCAGTTAGACGTTGCTTCAACATCTAAGATGGAAGACATTGCTAAAGAGGTTAAGATCAAAGAAAAGGGTATGGGAGAATATACTATAGAGCCAGTCTTCTCTTTGACATCTCTCCCTATCTCTCCTAAGTCTTATGGGCAAACTTTGAAATAGTCTAAAACAGAGTCTAAAGAACCTCTTAAAACATATAAAGGAAATTTTGTTGCAGAACAAGTATCTAAACAAGAGTTTGAAGAGGATGAATTTGTGCTTGCATGGCTATACAAAGATGAACCTAAATCTCAAGTTGTCAAAAAATGTGACGCTAAAATACCAAACATCCCTTCTAAGTCATATGGCCCAAGAGACAAATTGATCACAAAGATGGGATATAAAGGAAAAGGACCTCTTAGACTACAGGGTAAAGGTCTTCTGTCACCTCTTGATCATTGTGGCCAAGCAAACAAGAATACAACAGGTCTAGAATACATGAAGAAACTTTTCTATCTTAGCAAGAACTCCCCACATGTATTAGAACAGGTTGAGCCTTCTGTAGCAAATCAACTAACGGGAGAAATAATTGAACAATCTGATAGTGATGATTTAGACACCACTGATGAGCTCATTCCTTATGAGCATTTCCCTAAAGAAATAAAAGACCTCCATGAAGCTGAAGATGATCCAATAAAAAAAATTAATGTAGTAGAAACACAAGAACCTACTATAGAGCAAGAGATAGTTGCAACACAAGAACCAACTAATCTCAAAGGAAATAAAAAAGAGTAAGGTGGTAGTTATTCTGAGATAGATTCCCATGAGTATGAATTCAAATTAGAATATGAGGGGAACCCTTCTTGGGGTATTCATCCTAACTTTAATCATGCTCTCAGATTTCCTAGAGGTCTAGATGAAGAAACAAAAGATGAATCAAATGAATATGAATGGGGAGTCATTCCAGAACCAGATGAACTTATTACAAAAAATCATGTTGATTTTATTCACCAATATGCATCTCAACCTAATGTAAGTCTAGAGTGAAATAATGAACTTATCGAGTCTGATCCACCGATGGATGAAGTGGATTTCCACAATGACATTGAGCCTATTCATGAATTGAATGTCTTAAGTTGTAATATCACCTTTGAACTCGAGCGTTGGGTTAGGACCAATGATGATAGATCCATATCTGTAAACACTCTTTCGCAATCTTTCACCACTTTGACTATCCAACGCCCTGAACTTCTTGACATAATAGCCACCAAATTAAACCAAGGTATTTATGCCTTTCCCAATGACTATGCCCTTGCTTGCTACCTAAATGCAGTTGAGCCTATGAGGACTTCCATTAGTGAACCAAGTGTTAGCATGACGGAGTCAGACATCAATTATCTTAGTTAGAAAAATAAGAATAAGAATAAAAAGAAAAGGAGTTCTGACGATGAAAACCACTTTGTGGCAGTCTCAGAACCTACAAAAGTAAAAATAAAAGATGTATCCAAAGGTGAAAACCTCTTTGAGGCACCTAAGGATGAGAAATTTGATGTCCTTCCGAGTCATTTATAGGATAGATCTCCAGTTCTAATTGATCCCACTCAATCCATCAACTTGGGAATAGCAGAAGAACCACAGTTGATCCATGTAGCACAATCCTTATCAGAAGAAGAAAAGAAAAAAATTACAACATTCCTAACAAAAAAGAAGATCAAATTTGCATGGAAGTATTCAGATATGCTAGGGTTGGATCCTGATCTTATAATGCACCATTTATCTATATCTCCAAATGTTAAACCTGTTAAGAAAAAATTGAGAAAGATGCATCCACATGTTGCACTCTTGGTAAAAGATGAATTAGAGAAGCTTCTAAAAGTCGGATTTATCCAAGTTATTGATTATGTAGAATGGATCTCTAATATTGTACCTATTTCAAAACGAGACAAATCAATAAGAGTATGCACAGATTTTAGAGATGTAAACAAGGCATACCCTAAGGATGATTTTCCATTACCTAACATTGATATGATAGTGGACATGACTACGGTCTTTGAGATGTATTCTTTAATGGATGGATTTTTTGGATATAATCAAATCAAAATTGCTCTAGAGGATCAAGAGAAAACTACTTTTACATGTGCATGGGGTACCTTCTATTGGAATGTCATGCCATTTAGGCTTAAGAATGCTGGTGCTACATATCAGAGGGCTATGACTTCTATTTTTCATGACATGATGCATAAGACTATGGAGGATTATGTTGATGATACTTTAGTAAAATCTATGATTTGAGCTAAACATCTAAATGACTTGAGCAAGATACTAGACAGAATGGAAAAATTTAGTCTCAGACTAAATCCTAAGAAGTGTGATTTTGGTGCGACTTCTGGAAAGCTCTTAGGATAAATTGTTTCAAAGAAAGGAATTGAAGTAGATCCAGCTAAAGTTAAATCTATCATGGAGATGCAACCTCCCAAGAACATCAACCAAATGAGAACATTACAAGGGAGAGTTCAGTCTATCAGATGCTTCATATCTCAGCTAGTGGACATATCACAACCTTTTACAAAGACATTACATAAAGGTGTGACATTTGCATGGAGTGAGGAATGTGAAAAGAATTTTGATCATATGAAGAAGTATCTATCAAATCCTCCCATCTTGATGCCTCCTATTCAAGGGAAGCCATTGATCTTATATGTCTCCACAATAGATACATCACTCGGGGCATTGCTTGCACAACATGATGAGAACAAAAAGGAAAGAGCTATATACTATATCAATAGAACATTGGTAGCATATGAAAAGAACTATTCTATGATTGAAAAGGCTTGTCTAGCTATGATCTTTGCATCATAGAAATAGAGACATTATATGTTGGCTCATACCACACATTTAATAGCTAAGATTGATACACTAAAGTACCTATTAATCAAAGCTTCTCTCACGGGTAGATTAGCCAAATGGGTCATGCACTTAAGTGAATTCGACATTGAATATGTTGAAAGAAAAGCTATTAAAGGCCAAGTTATTGCTAATCAATTAGTAGATGCACCTTTGTTTGATGACACACCAATGCAAATGGAATTTCCAGATTCCTCTATCATGAATCTTTCTTCTAGAGAATGGCAATTATTCTTTGATGGCTCCTATACACAAAATGGATCTGGAGTAGGTATCTTGTTTATCACTCCTCAAGGATACTCCATCCCTAAAGCATTCAGATTAAAGTTCCCTTGTACAAACAATATTGCTGAATATGAAGCCCTTTTGAGTGGTATGAAAATAGCAATTGAGTGGAGAGTAACAAAATTACACATTCATGGAGACTCACAACTTGTAATACATCAAGTCAATGATGTGTACCAAATAAAGGATGAAAAGCTCATTTCATACAAGAGAATGGTAGATGATCTAAAGAAATATTACAGAATTACACATTCATGGACACTCACAACTTGTAATACATCAAGTCAATGATGTGTACCAAATAAAGGATGAAAAGCTCATTTCATACAAGAGAATGGTAGATGATCTAAAGAAATATTTCATATCTATCACGTTTGAGAAAATACCTAGAACAAAGAATAAGGTTGTCGATCCAATGGCAACATTATCTACTTTATTATAGCAGCCTGAACATGAGCTACGCTACGACGCTATGAGTTCCTGGTGGAAGCACTATCTTATCCTGCATATGACTCCCCTGAAACCCGCATGATTTGCACTATTGTAGGTCATGATTCATCCAGATATAAAAACCTATTCTCCTATCTCAAAGACCAAATCATTCCTGATACCTTCAACCGCCATGAAAAGAGATACCTTATTTGTAATGCCTCCCGATATGTCATCATTGGTGATGATCTTTACAAATGAGGTCTAGATGGTATGCTACTTAGATGTTTAGAATAGGAAGAGTCTCAACATGCATTAGAGGAAATCCATGATGGTATTTGTGGGTCACACTCGAACGGTTTAACACTAGCTCAAAAAATTATTAGGGCGGGGTACTATTGGCCTGAAATGGAGAAAGAGTCTATCAAGTTTGCTAAGAACTATCAAAAGTGCCAAGTGCATGGCAACTTAATTCATGCTCCAGGGAGAGATCTAATTCCCTTCACTACTCAATGGCCTTTTCATCAATGGGTATTTGATCTTATAGGATACATACATCCTCATTCCTCTAATGGACATACCCATATAATCACACCTACAGATTATTTCACAAAATGGGTAGAAGCGGTCCCCTTAACACAAGCAACTGGGAAACAAATATCTATGTTCATCTTGAACTACATCATATACCGGTATGGTATTCCACATTCTATAGTCACAGATAATGGTGGACAATTCAAGAACAAAGACTTGGATGATTTATGTGCCAAATTCAAGATTACACAACATTGGTCATCTATCTACTATCCTCAAGGGAATGGACAAGCAAAGGCTTCAAACAAGAATCTATTTAAAATTTTGCATTGTATAGTTAATAAAATAGGAAGAGACTGGCATCTCATGATCAATCCAGCTCTCTGGGCCTACAGAACAAGTATCAAAACACCCACTGGGGCTACACCTTTCACTTTAGTTTATGGGTCTGAAGTGGTACTACCTATTGAGGTTGAAATCCCATCACTAAGAATCAGAATGCATGGTCTAGTAACTGATGATGACTACAGAGTGTCTAGGTTGAAAGAACTTGAACTACTAGATGAACGTAGACAAGCAACGTATGATCATCTCAGAGTGTATCAGAAGAGAATGTCTAGAGGTTACAACAAGAAAGTCAGACACAGAGAATTTCAGGTTGGCGATCTAGTCTTGAGAGAGAATCCTAAAAATCAATCACATAGAGAGCGCAAGGGGAAGTTTGAACCCAACTGGCTCGGTCCCTTTGTTATTACTACTACTTTTGGCTCTAGTGCCTATCAACTCTCAATGACTAAAGGAGAATAGCTCTGAGAGCCAATCAACATTCTCCATCTGAAGAAATTATATGCCTAAGGCATTTAGTCTTTGCAAAATGTCCTAAAAAAATCTTAAAAATTGAAAAAAGTCCTGAAAAAAATGAACATCTTGGTGAAAACCTAGCAATAGTCGCCTTGACGATTCACAAAAAAAGTAAAAAATATAAAATAAAAATAAAAATTGGAAAAATGAAAAATACAAAAAAATGAGAAAAAGAAAAGTGCCTTGGTGAAAACCTGGAAGCAAGCGCCTTGGTAGCAAAAATAGAATCTCTTCCAAGATGGTGAAAACCTGACAAACGGGTGCCACTTGTTCAAAATGCTCCATCTATCAGTGCAATCTTGGTCTTTCCTAGCTTTCAGTCTTGCTTTAGTTTGTACATATTTCTCAGTTTGTTTCTGCATTCCTATTTTCAATAAGTCAGTTTGTACACCAATCAGCTCAAGCGTCTGTATCCTATCAATGCTTAACACTTGGGGGCAATCAAAGTCATATCCTATGGCCTCCAATGTATCTTAGATGAGTCATATCCAGTCAGAGTCCTTTGAAGCTTCATCTGAGTCAGTCAGTCAGTATCCTCTCTAGAAAGGATTTTACATCTACAACAACACAATCAAACACAAACTGAAAACAATCTATGTTTCTTCATGCTTTTATCTCCTTGTATGTTTCTTGATTCACATTGAGATTTTTGCATATTGTGTCCCTTCGAGCTCTTTGATGATGTCCTTTATAGGATTTAGAGAGTGATGACTAGGGGCATAATCTTTTCTTTGTTTTCTGCTTATATGTGAAAATCTAACAACTTTGGAAATTTTGGATTGAAATGGTGTCTGACTGTAAGAGCCTCTATCTCGAATTGGATGGCCATGTATACCTCAACCATCGATAACCAAAAAATTCAAGGAAGTTTGATCTAACTATTGTCTTTTTGAGTGAGTTCTTTCTCCTCCTGTGAAACACGATCTTACCTAAGGATGTGAATGATAAAGGGTCACTACGGGTAATTCACATTGGATTTAGATTGATCTCTTGACTACTTGATGTGTTTGTTTCAGCAAGGTGTATTCTGGTCATCATGATGTTTATGTTTTGATGCTTATACAAATTGCTATATTAAAATGGACATGATATTCAGGTCATCCTGGCATTTTTTCCTTGGTGCTTATATCTACTCTGACATTTCGACATAAAATCAATATTCATATGTCCATGGTTGCCTAACCAGTGGGTGTTGTATTGATTCTTGTGCATACAAATCGATATTCATATGTCTATGGTTTTTATAAACTAGTGGGCATTGTATTGATTTATCCGATTACCTAAAAAACTCAATGATGACAAATGACCGACACATGATCAGTGACTAGGTGCTAGGTCCTAGGTTTGCATTTCATTCTACATTTCATTTTGCACTTTGCATGATCTCACAAATTGCTTGAACACTTAAATGATTCTTCAAAAAAAAAAAAAATGCTAAACATGTCTACAAGAGTTGAATCTTACACGAAGGTCCATCCAACGAAATAGCAAGTAGAATCCTTTTTCAGGATCAAAATCAAAATTTGACATCATTTATATTGTAAACTACTTGCATATTCAACCTTCAATCATCACAGAAATCCAATATTCAACTTAACTGACTATCTTACATCAAACTATCAAAATTTCAACTTGGTCAACCATGGTCAACTCATGGTCAAACCTAGTCAAACTTGGTCTTTTGGACCTTAAAATGATGCAGAATGCATTCTCGAATGTGTATAACCACTTCTCAAATCAATTAACATGCTTCTAAACTATTCAAAGCTGACTTTTCTTGTCAGATTTCAATTTTCATCCCGAAGGGGGCATGGTATTGCACATCATCCAAAGTCTGTAACTCAATTATGTCAATCAATCTTTCCTTAGTAATCAGGACAACAACCACATCTAGTTTCTGATTCATCTAAAGTCCTCATCGCTTGGGGAAAATATATCATCTCTTGGGGCATATCAGATTCATCTAGTATCCTAATCTATCTTGTAAACTATATCAGCTTTTCGTAACCATCAGTTCATTAGCATTATTTCCTTGGTTCTTCATAACTAATGGGTTCAAGATGTGATACCAATATGATTCATACAAGGACATTCAAGTCTGGAATTGGTCACTCACTTCTTCGCAATCATAAGGTTTAGAATCAGGCATTTTGACACTTATTTGTAATCAACGGTTCATTGTTGATATAGCTAGCATCATCTCGATTCCTGGTCATTCTGGGCCTGGGTCGGTATCTCTTTTTCCAATATTTTAGTAAGTTTTTATCTTGAAATCAGTTCATCTTTCAAATTAGTTTCATACGTATATCAAACACAGACTATTCTTTGAACCACTACACTTTGCACAGTGATTCAAAGAGGGGCAAAATGTAATACCCTCAAAATGGGCTATAGGTTCATTAACCTCCTACATCTTCAAATCGAATGAAATCGACATCAAAGTCCTAACCTAAGGCACATCTGCACATTATCAAATTTAATTGATTATCCTAAATTCTGCATCGGGGAATATTCCTAGCCATATTCCTATTTATCCTAATTATCTTTAATTTAATTACTATTTGGCGACAAATCTTATTTATCCTAAAGTTTGATTAATTGAATATTTTGAATATTTAATTAATTAGATTTAATACTGCCACTTAATTATTTAATTGAATTTAATTAAATTATTCCTAAATTGTATTATTTAATTTTGACAATAAATCAAAAATCTTATGACTAATTGATTAAATTCCTATTTAATTAATTAAAGTCAATTGTCAATATTTAATAATATAGTTTTTGAATAAAGTTTGATTTAATAATTGATTAACCCATAAATCAATTGTTTTAATTTCAAAAATCAGTTAAGTTGAGGATAAATCACTTTATTTATTTAATTAATTCATAATTAATTGTGCACATTCAAAGAGCAGTTAAACTCAAAATCAGGAAATCAATGCAAGTTGTTAACTTTTGGAAACTCAACACTCTATTTTGAGTTCAAAGCTGATCTAAACTTCTGATTTGAGTTAAAAAGTTGTTCTTGCATGCTTTTGCATGATTTTGTGAGTTAATTATTTATAATTTCCTGATAACTGAAAAATCAACCTGAGTTTATCAAGAGTGATTTATGGCTTTTCTCATGCACCTCCAAAGCCCTGGATTTCTATAAAATCAAGGCTTTAGCTCTTCTAAAAGGATCCATGAAATTGTATCCTCATGCTGGCAAATTGGTGATCAAAGAATCTATCTTTGTGAATCAGAGCTGTTGTGAGATTTTCATTATTTTTTAGCATTCATATCATTTAGCATATCAATTCTTAGATTAATTTCATATCATATTAGTTTTTCATATAGAATAGATTCATATCAGTTTCCTTCATCTTATTGCATAGAAAATACAAAAATATAAATTAAATCTGCATTCATATAGTTTTCATTCTTTGCATTCAAATCCTTCATTGAGGTGTTGCATTGTCACTGGTCTCGGTTTGATCTGAGAGTATCATACTCGTACCTTCTAGAAGGCAGTAAATCACCTGGTTAGTTTAGTTTCCATTTCATTGCACGATTTTAGTTTTTGGCTAACCTCTAATGTTTTACTGAAGTGTTGTGTCTACAGCTAGGTACAAAATTCACACACACACTACCGATTGAGACCTAATCAACAAAGAAACCGATTGGATGCTACATGTTCTATTTATCACAACTATAGACATACAACAGTCCATTATCAGATACAAACTGGGAGAGGAAGTGTTGGACCATGGACGTAATTTGATTTGGTGTGTCACTATTGCAATGATATTGGACATCTTTCTATATCTTGCAGAGCTAAGAAGAAAAATATTGAAGGTCAATCAGTGAATAGGCATGTTAATGATAAAGGCAAGAAGATTGCAGACCTCGAAGAAATCAGAAAATAGGTTAAGAAACCATGGGCTAAGAAAGGTGGACACAAATCTTTTGAATTGATAGAGAGCTCCACAATGTTAGCTAATGTGGAAAATTCATCATTAGACTAAGTCGAAGCTATTGGCTTAGGAGGAGAAAAATAGTTAAGATCTATAACCTATCCGCTAGGTTGTGTGCAAAGTAAGATTTATCAGCATGATTAGATGCATATTGATGATATGAAAGAACCAAATGAAGAATCTTGTATTTCATATGATTGTATATGACTGCATAATGATTTTTATGGAATAGTGACCATTTTATGTTCTAACTGTTGCAAATGATTAAAGAAACTATTTGACCATTGTATTTATTAGTAGCCAATATAACTTTATAAAAGTAAAAAATAGGTCATTTATCACTTTGCATTCTATGAGCTAAGTAGAGAGCTTATGAGTGATTCTAAGGCAATTGTGATTGAAAGTTGTCTTTTGCAAAGACCGAAGAGGTGATCAAAGAATGCCACCGGACGAGCAAAGAGGTACTTCTCTGTGTTGTGGTTCCTTACTTTCTTTTGTCAGGCAAAATATTGTTGGTATAATGGACAATCATGTATTGATTGAGATTACTAAGGAACCAAGGCCAGTATTCAAGCTACATCCTATGGATGCAGTAGAGAATGATCTAACATGTGCTTTGTCTTCAATATCCCATGGTGTGTTGTTTCTTGAAGATATAAGATCATTTATCCATTGTAATATTGAGGATCTTGGTTCGAACGTTATCTTTAATGCATATACAAAAATGTGTAATGGATCGGGATTGAAGGATGAACACAAATATTTGAATGAAAAGGGTTTTACCTATATTATCAACCTTCCCCATGATTTAAAAATTGAATGGATTAGATATTTTTTGAGTGAAGTGCATGATCAGTTTACCTAGCTGGATAGGGTGCATAAGCTAACTAAGGTGTTAATTCTTGTAGTGATTGGGTTGTGTGTGACTAGTAGTTTACATGTTTTGAGAGAAATTCCATCAAGTGAGGTTACACGTCTAAGAAATTCAATACAAGATCAACAAGCTATGAGAATCAATGATATTGAAGATATCAAGGTCAAATTTGTATTAGTGGTGATCACTTACAGAGTATATAAATCGAGCTAATGGAACAGTGTACACAATGGTTGTATTCACGATGCATATTGGATAGTGAAGGAGAATGCACAAGAAAAAAAATTTCAAGTATGGTTCATTGCTAGTATGTATATTCTTCTACTTGCAAAATCATTTCCCTAGTATTAGTAATGTTAAGTAGTCAACCGATAAACTGGTAGTAGTGTAGATTAAGGAATTTTTAAGATTGTTGAGAAATAACTTTAATAGTTCCATATGGGGTCAGCTCAAATATTTTCAGAAATGAATGCATGAGACGGAAAGAATCCCAACCAATATAGTGGAAATCTTCAAAGAAGACATATGTTTGATTGTGGATACTGATACATGAAGAATGCAGGCTGTATAGCCAAGAACTTGTTGGGCTCTACAGATAGGTTATGAGGTAGATAGTGATATTGTATCACTCGATTATGATGAGTTACTATCTAAACTGATTGATGCAAGTACTCCCAGCTTTAGTACTTATGAAGAAACCTATCTTAAAATTCATTCACAACTAATGGAACTTGTGTTAGAGAGAAGAGTGAGGAAACAAATTGATGACCTAGCCAAGAAGAGTGGTATTACCAAGGAGATGATGGATAAGATATGGAATAAGTTTGTGAGTGTAGAAGTTGGTACTTCTTGTGCTGTTGTAGAAGAAGTAGAGGTAGAGGTTGTTTATTCCACAACCGGTAAGGAAAAAGGGAGACAAACTAGAAGTTCAATAGTGAAAAAGGAGATTCCATCCCATGTTATAAGAACACAATAAAAGAGGAAAATAAAATCATAGCCTAGAGGAATAGTGGTTAAGGAATTTAGGAAAGGGTAAAGTCTCCTAAGACTGAGCATATCACTTATTAGAGAAAGAAGGGAATAATATGTGGATACAAAGAGTCAAAAGTAAAGGGAAAAAATAAAGATATAGTAGAGGAAGAAGAAGATAAAATAGATTCTGATAAAGAGCAAGCTGAATTGAGGGCCAATGGAAAAAGATCAAAGATTGTTTGCATGACAAATAAGAAACCAATGAAACCCAATTATTAGGGAAATTTTTATGCTAATAGCATGGCTGAAGACATAAGGGAATATAGACATACGAGTGATGTCAACTGATACTGTGAAAGATGTGATGATGAAGGTAGGCAAAAGGTAGAAGATGTAGTTGTAAACAGTTTTCATAAGTTTTGTAGAGGACCTAGTGAGTTACATAAAATGATACCTAAATCACATTACAAGAATGTTGATGCTAGGTGGAGGTATGCTCTTAAATATAATAGAGAAATGATGGAGAAAAATTTAGTGGAAATTAATCATAAATTGATTATGGAAGAAGTGAAGCTCATAATTAAGACTATGAGACCTAATTTCAGGACAAGGATCAACGTATGCAGAATAATCATTGGGGAATCTAAAGCAATTTATGAAGAGACTCTTGTTATCATGAAGAAGTAATTGGAGAAAGAAGATGAACTGGTGGATGATACACAAGAGGAGAAAATAATAAGAACCTATCATTGAAGAGGTAACAATAGATGATTTTTTTACTGCTGATCAAGTAATTGAAGGAATCATCAGTGATATACCTTCTAATACTCCTCAAAAAGTTCATATTGTTGAATTTAAAGATGTACATAAGGATCAAACAAGAGAGGTTGAGGTACCTATTGTAACTAACATAGTTGAACATAAGAAAGATGAAGTTATTACAAAGGTTACAAATGATGATGGACTTGCAAAGAAAGATGAGACACATGAAGTGGATGTTGTTGGACTTTCAATAAAGATGAAATTGGATCTAGGTGGAAGTTCAACTGACAAGATGAAAATAAATTCAATAGATATTCTTGAGGAAAATAGTGAAGAGATTGGAGATGAGGATGTTGAGGTCATTCAAGGAGCTATTGATGTTACCAAAATGATTCCAAGTGAATTTCTGAAAATGTTAGAGATACTAAAGTTGAAAGCCAAAAGGAAACAACTTAGAGCTGAAAAGAAAAAAGAATAAGTACTTCTGATAACTAGATACATTCTTGCAGATCTTGTATCTAAAGTTGACTATGATCCAAATGCTACACTGATTGAGTAGATAGATACTTTGATCAATGCTATCTTTGAGGAAGTTACTAGTTTGGAGGAAGCTATTGAGTATAGAGAAAAGATGAATTATGAAAATAAGATGACTAATAAGCTAATGGAGACCATTACATCAAATAAAGGGATACTTATAGTTCATGTGAACCAGGTCAATGGAACTTTGAAAAAGTTTGGTAAGTTACTTGCTAAATTTTCTGACCTTTTAGTGTTTACCAAGATCTGGAGCTAAATATAACTAAATCACAATAGAAGCTTAAGTCTTTAATTTATTGTTTTGATCTTATTTCACATTTAGCTACCACTTATGAATCATAAGTGAAGGTTGCAAATCACAAGCTGGAGACATTACAAGTAGAACAAGATAAAAAGATCACTGCTTTACTATGGCTACTGACCTATTTGATTCCTATTGTCGATGTAATGCAACAAAATGTTAAGGATTCATAGGAATTTATTGGGTCACCAAATATGAGTACACTTGAATCTATGGAGGAGTTAGCTTCTATGTTAGATGGATAGATTCAAGCCATAGAGCACTTGTAGAAGTCATGTAAGAATTCTATGGAGACAACCAAAACAAATTTAGAAGTGTTTTTGAAATATTGTGATTGGTAAGTTGATTTTACCTTTGAAGTTTAGTTATGTGCCTTTTTCATTATTGTCAAAGGGGGAGTGATCGATGTAGTGAAAATAAAACAAAGTAGGAGTTGTGTATAGCACATGTTTTTACTATCTCTTGCCATCCATGATAAAGGGGGAGATTGTTGGAATTATGATGGATTTTTGGAAGTTCAGATGCAAAGCTTAATGCTTAGGATTTTTTCATTGATGGAAAATCTATCAACTCTATTAGATTTGATGATACCAATTGACTGGATGAATAGGTGAAGGTAGAATAAGCTAAGTGTTTTGACTGGTAAGCATGAAGATAGTAACAAAGAATGTTTTGAGTGGTGATTGAGTTTGATGAAACTTTGGGAGGTGCAATTATTCATGGTTGATTACAAAGGTCAGATAAATATAGTTGTACAACTGTAACTGGTAACTAAATGTTTTGGGCAAGTTAACATTTCGGTGATAAGTTAACTATAAAATGATTGTGTTAGCGACTGGTATCTGTTGATTTGATGATCAACGCAGTTTATTTTTTGGCCCACATGTCAATATATTTTAGTTAATATATTTTGCGTCAACATGTTAGGTATGATTGGCATGGTTTTTCATAAGTTAAGTTAATTTTGTGGACCAACATTTTTCATGTCTTAGCGGACATGAACAATAGTATAAAGGTGGACCAAATCACATGATTTAGGGTTATGATTATGAGTTTGGTTGTTGCGATCAAATACATAGGTAGTACAATGTCCTAGAGTTTAGAAATTACAAAGGATGTATCAGGAAAGTCGTGTCATTTCTAGATTATCTATTTGAGTACATTGCTGAAGGCTAGCTCTAATAGGTTAGCAAGTTAAATCCCTTAATTGGGTGGACTTTAACAAGTCTTATTGTATAAATACTTTAACTAGGTGAATTCTTCACTGGAGTTCTATATCCTCTTGCGAGGTAGACCCTAACATCTCTTTTGGTACTTCTAATAGGGCACACGTCACTTCTAACTGGGTGAGCTTGTAACAAGGTATTGTAATCTCCTAACAGTACTACTCTTTTTCTACAATGAAGAGATTCATGAGTGTCATTGACACCATAGTTTTGACCCTCTTACAAGGGTTTCCATGACAAAAATAGTGGTTTTATGTATTATTCTTTGTGGATTCTTGATTTTGTTTACTTTTATTGCATTTACACTTATGTTAGGAATGGGAACACTGAGAGGGGGGGTGAATAAGTGTTCACTGTATTTTATCTTTTCTCTTAATCTTTAAACTAAACTTAAATGTTTAAGTACTGAAATGAACATCCACATAAACATGAAACATGAAATCAACACATAACACCAATATGGTTACGGGGAAACCCAAATAGGTAAAAACCCCAGTGGTAATTGACACCCACTAATATTTTGTACTAGTATTTGTTGGCAATTTGGCTAATGTGGATGCATAGATGTTGTCATTATGGCAACATATGATCTCTATTGAGAGCGCAAAATTTGGAATGCAAGTATGGCAGGTTGAAGAAAGAAATTGTCTAAGCATGGATACAGTGATCCTGACAGAGCACCCGATGAAGATTTAGTTGGCGATGTCCACTGGAGCAATATTTTTGTTTGCATAGTTAACTAAAGCTTCTATAGAGTATGAGGATACCCCATCTCAGTGTACATAAAGTTTGGAGCAGTACGGACAAAGTTATTTGAAGTTTACCGAAGACAATTTTTGCAGATAGAACAGTTTTGGAGATAGTATTAGTGAAAGAGTTAAGGGATTATTTTTGCTTGTCAAAATAATGAATTAACATTATGAACAGATGACATCCTAGATGTTTACTCTTGGATAAAGATTTTGGAAGCCAACCATGTAAAGTTATTAGCTTTAATAACTCATATATTAGGCATACTTGAAATGTAATGAAATAGACAAGTGATATGTAAAAAGAAAGAAAAGATAACTTGCGATAGTTGTTTATTGTGATAGCAGCAAAGGCTATTGATGCAAAGTTGTAAGCAACACCATATTACAGTTAGAAACATTTTGTATTACTTGTTTGGGCAGTGAGCTCAACTGGTGCTATAGGAATGATTCATGTAGCTTATCTTATGTGTATTGAGAAGAAACCAGTAGACCTATGTGAAATTTTGAAAATTCAGTTATTTGAGAACTTAGAAAAGATTAAGAAGGCTAAGTACACATAGTTTAGGTTTTCATCTCTGATAACCTATATGTTTTTCCATATTTTGAGAAGATTTCCTTACAGAGTTGATTGGAGTGACAATGTGAGCACAATGGAAAGAATAAACTCAGTCTACATGAAGCACCTTTTTGATAAAGTTAATGACAGTGTGAAGCTTGTATTGAAGACTTTTCAGAATATTGTTAAGAACAAATCAAGGATTCCTCAATCCTTAGTTGAAAAGCATAAAGATGACATTTGTTTTATGGTTGACACTGATTTCACCTACATTGAAGTAGTTGAGCCTAGAATGGAATCCATAGACCCTCTTGGCTATGAAATATCTGAAACAGAAATAGTAGGATATGTGAATAGATTGTTAAAGTGTGAGTTGGATGGTCATGCAAATAGGTTTGGAACCTATGAAGAGAATTTCAACTCTGCAATAAGTTTGAGAGAAAAGAAGCAATCTAGTAAGAGAGTTGAATCTACTATGAAGAAAATTTTGAAAGAATCTAGTATGTCAAGTCATGAGTTTGACATAGCTAAGAAGACTGCAGAAGCCTTGAAGCAAAGTGAAAATCTTGTAATTTCACCTGAGACATCAAGTGCAGATCCTGTTGATCCTATTGTAGTAAAGGTAAAAGTTGAAGTACCTGAAAAAGATGGAGATAAATCTTTTTCTCCTATTCCTAGCAAAAGAGTAAAAGTGAGTGCAACAGGACCCGACAAGAGACAAAAAGTGGTTGTACCACCTATACCTAGAAATGTAGTAGTAATTAAAGATGATGATGTAGTTTCAATCAAGAAGAAAACTTGGAAACCAAGAATGGAAAGAGTTAATGAAGATATATTGAAGCATGGAGAATTCACTAAGTTGAATCAATTCTATGATCTATATGGATCATTTGATAGATTGAACTTTGAAAATGCAATGGTTACACACATGATTGTGGCAAATAAGAAACTTAGCACTATTCATGGTAAGATCCCAGAAGATTTGTATAACAGACTTGTGAATAGAAAACAAAGAGCACAAGAAGAGGACATAAAGATGAGAGAACATGTAATCAGACAGTTCTGTGAAGTTGAGGATGAAGATCATTTGAAGAGATTCTTGAAGTCTCTTGGAACTTTATTGAGAACTAAGAGAAGAACAATCCTTATAATGGGAGGCAAAAAGGAGGAAGTACAGAAAGAGACAGAGCAAGCAGTAATGCAAGTTCTTGCAGATATAGTTGCATAAAAGCATGTTGATTTAGACCCTCAGCAGAAGCAATCAAAGGAACCGCATGCAGAGGAAGTTGGTATTGAAGAAGTTCCATCTTCTTCACATATCAATATTGGCAAAGAATCAATGGATATTGAAGGCACCAAAGTGACTCTAGAATTAGATGATGCAGCATTTCATGATCTAGGAAACATTGTTGACAATTTGGCTTTGGGAGAGCAAGAAAAGGTCATAGAATTAGAGAAGAATGTAGAGGTAGAGGAAGCACCAACTATATCAGAATTAGTTCCAGCAGAGTAGTCAGTTAAAGGCAAACAAATTTTGACAGAGGCCACTACCTCTAGTGCACCTTCTATACCAGTTGAAGACATTAGTGCACCTGACAGTAAGAAGAGGCATATTGGTTCAATGTTTGAAGACCTTGGAAAAGAATTTGAAGATGATGATCAGCTTGAGTTCATCACATCTCTGAATAAAATTATTGGAAAGAATAAGAAGGTGAAAGACCTTGAAGGCAAAGTTAGAGTTTTGACAGAGAAACTTGAGAGTGTGATCAACACTAAGGTATCTGAATCGGATCCACTTGAGAAAGCTAAAATGGTAATGAATTCTTTTGACTCTGAATTTTCTAACTTGAAGGATATTGCTAAGATAAAAGTTCAGGAAGACTTTGAAGCAGAAATGCAACAAACTTTAAGTGTAAATAGTCGAAATGATATTGGTAGTTTAGATGTATGCATAAAGAATTTGAGGAGACATTTTGAGACATGAAAGAATTTGTACATACAATGCACTAAATCAGAAATCCTAATAGTTGAAGAGGATAAGAAGATCGGAGAGAAGTTAGATGCTATTATAGCTGAGACAAACACCTTGACAAGCCCTAATGTCAAGATAAGTTCTGTAGAGAAGAACATAAGGAAATTGAAAGATGAAATCAGAATGTTAACAGAGGAGAAGAACAGAAAGATGATCAGGGTTAACATCTTGAGAGAGCATGTCTCAATCAAGATATCAATTGTTGAAGATCAAATTGAGCAGTGTCTTTCAGCAAAGACATCATTTCAGAAGTTTAGCTTCAATTCCCTGCAAGCTTGTCAGAGAGTAGCATACAGATTAAGTACTCTACTCAATGTTGCTGAATCCATTAGGAAGATATGGGAGAAAGATTTAAAATCTTGGAAGTTAGAGTTTGGTGATTGTGTTGCAAGCCTACCGGCTTTGCAATAACTGGTAATAAGGTATAAAGTTTTTGAAATTTTTGTACACCCTATCTTTGTCATTGTTGTCAAAGGGGGAGAGATAGAAAAAAATTGAATATATGTTGAGGAAGGATACTCATAGGGGGAGCTATTCTATGGAGTATGATATTGTATTCATATCATATAACTTTTGGCCACAATTTTGTATAAGTGTTTTTTTTTTAAGTTTTGTTTGCACACTTAGCCAATTTTCCCATATGTTGCCACCAATGACGTAGGGGGAGATTGTTGGAAATTTGGCTAATGTGGATGCATAGATGTTGTCATTATGGAAACATATGATCTCTATTGAGAGCATAGAATCTAGAATGCAAGCATGGCAAGTTGAAGAAAGAAATTGTCTAAGTATGGATACAGTGATCCTGACAGAGCACCTGATGAAGATTTACTTGGCGACATCCACTGGAGTAATATTTTTGTTTGTGCTATTAACTAAAGCTTCTATAGAGTATGAGGATACCCCATCTCAGTGCGCATAAAGTTT
Source organism: Chamaecyparis obtusa (assembly GCA_027943335.1). Classification (NCBI taxonomy): domain Eukaryota; kingdom Viridiplantae; phylum Streptophyta; class Pinopsida; order Cupressales; family Cupressaceae; genus Chamaecyparis; species Chamaecyparis obtusa. The sequence goes on from BSBK01007550.1 coordinate 239,939, forward strand.
GGAGCAGTACGAACAAAGTTATTCGAAGTTTACCAAAGATAGTTTTTGCAGACAGAACAGTTTTGGAGATAGTATTAGCGAAAGAGTTAAGGGATTATTTTTGCTTGTCAAAATAATGAATTAACATTATGAAGGGATGACATCCTAGATTTTTACTCTTGGATAAAGATTTTGGAAGCCGACTATGTAAAGTTATTAGCTTTAATAGCTCATATATTAGGCATACTTGAAATGTAATGAAATAGACAAGTGATATGTAAAAAGAAAGAAAAGATAACTTGCGATAGTTGTTTATTGTGATAGCAGCAAAGGCTATTGATGTGAAGTTGTAAGCAGCACCATATTACAGTCAAAAACATTTTGTATTACCTGTTTGGGCAGTGAGCTTAGCTGGTGATCAGGTTTTGTAATCTAACTCCTAACAGGGTTAAGGCTTCTAACAAGGCCTAAAGTCCTTTAACTAGGACAAATCTACTATATATTGTAAATTGACTCCTAGCAGGGTCCAATATCCCTAACAGGATACTTTTGATTAGTAATCTTTGTGGGTACCATCCCCACTAGGGTTTTCCCTTGGCCAGGGTTTCCTCGAGAACATATGATGTGTTATGAGTTCTTTCTATTTACTGCTATGTTTGTTAATCAGCTTGATAATCTTTGTCTGCACTAAAGTAATCTATTATATCCATAAGTGGGCAAAAGAAAAAGTTTTTGAAATACTGATTCACCCCCCCCTCTCAGCATTTCCTATTTCTAACAGTATTTTATTATCCTTGTTAGAAGATCCCTAACCCTTTTAGGAGTTGCTTTACAATGTATTAAGTACAGTAGACCTTATGAAGGGTCAGAGCCTTTTAGAAGCCTTTTACAATAAACCTTGTTAGGGGTGTGGACACACTATCCTAGAGCTCACTACTCAAGTGGTGAAGGCTACAACCTTCTGATCTCGGATACACACTATATTTGCTAGATGAACTGTCACAGTGACACTGCTTGTCTGATCAGTTCCTTTGATGCACTGATGCTTTGACCTCTTTCAAAGCTCTAATACATCTTCTAAACACTTCGGACACTTCTGATCTGCTTGTCTCAAATCTATATAAAATTTTTGTTGGAAATATAGATGTAGTAACTGAGAGGGGGGGTGAATCAGTTAACCATAAATTTTCCTTCCACAGATCCCTTAGATGTCTTGTTAAATCATTTGTTGTTGTTATTCGGAAAACATACAAAGAAATGCTGAAACTCAGTTATTGCAGTGAGTATTAATTATAATTGTTCTTAAGCATTCATTAGTGATTAACATACATGAATAAAGAAAATAACATGAACACAAGAGACACCAGATTTAACGTGGAAACCCAATATGGGAAAAACCACCAATGTAACTAGTTACTATGTTTCACTCTTCTAAAGTGATGCCCTGTTAGGAGCCAACCCGATAAAAGGTTACAAAACACACTGTTAGGTGTGACCTTGTTAGAGGATTTAATCACCCTATTAGGAGTGGCCTTGTAAGAGGTCTTGAAACAATTCAATAGAACTGTCACCTTGTTAGAGGATTTACAAAATGGCTGTTAAACCAACTCGGTTAGGAGATTTTGAAATCACTACTACAATGGTAAGAAAGTAATAATGAAATGACCTGAATAATGATGCAACTGAATTGTTGAATACATATCTCTATTCTACTTCACTAGATCCTTCCTGATCAAAATATATCTCTGTTGCTCCTCAAGGATATCTAATCATCCTTCAAAATTCGCTCACACTTTTCTTCTTTTTCACTTCCACACTTTTAATTCACAACTTGACCTTCTATATATACCATTTGGATTGTCCATTCAGATTGTCATGTCGGCACTAATAATATTACTAATCATTACAACAATTGGCTGGAATAATCAAACTTTATTTCTCAAATTAACAAAATCCTTTACTGGGTTGACCTTGCTTGGTAAACACTAATCCAAAAAGATTTCCTTTGGCAACCGAGAGAACTCGGTAAGCACTGTGAATTCTACAACATCCTTTGGAGACTGAGTGAACTCGGTAAACACTAACTTTCCTTCATTAACCATGGAAGCTCGGTTAACACTATTTTCTGCCATACTTTTCTTTGACACCCGAGATATCTCGGTAGACACTGAAAGCCGTCTGCTGACCGACTGAGCTCGGTAAATACTGGGAACTGCTTTGCTGACCAACTGAGCTTGATAAATAATATGATATTTGTGTGACATCAAAGACAACACATAATTAATCCAACAATCTCCCTCTTTGGCATTGATGGCAACACAATATGTCATAGCACAATGAAATTTCATAGAAAACATAGAGTAAGGAGCATATCCTTAGCTTCATTTTGATTCTCAACTATGAGAAATCCCTCTGTCAGCAAACTTCACTTTCTGACTAAAAAAATCTCCCTCTTAGAAATCTAAAGAAATTTCTTGAAATATGACAGCAAACTCTCCCTCTTTGACAACACATGCCAAAGACAACGCATACCCAGTGAATAGCAATGTACCTTGAGTACTGATTCATATGCAATGATTCCTTAACTAAGCTACATCAATTGACTAATCTTTAATATGCTCTAGTTGATGCATTACTAAAACTTCATTTAGTGAGCCTCAGATAGGGGAATGACCCCTAACTTACCTCTTAGATACAAGAATGTATCCTTAGGTAGTGGCTTGGTGAATATATCTGCAATATGTTCTTTTGTATGAATATATTCTAATCTGATTTCCTTGTCTTGGACCAATTCTTTGACAAAGTGATATTTTATAGCAATGTGTTTGGTTTTGGAATGCATTACTAGATTCTTTGAAATATTTATTGCACTTGTATTATCACAAAATATAACAACTGGTTCTTTGATCTCAACCTTCATGCCTTCCAATAACTGTTTGAACCAAACAATATTAAAGAAGTTTATTGCTGCAGCAACATATTCTACTTCTGCTATGGATTGGGATGTGCAATTTTGCTTTTTACTAGTCTAGACACCAACCTCTTGCCAAGAAAGAATGCTCCACCACTTGTACTTTTTCTGTCGTTAATGTTTCCTTCCCAATTAGCATCAGTAAACACTTTTAAGTCCAGATTGCCTCCAAATTTATACGACAAGCCATAATCTTCAGTTCCTTTCAAGTATCTCAAGATTCTTTTGATTGCCATCATATGATTTTGTCTTGGTTTTGCTGAGAATCTTGCTACTATACCAACTACTAAGGCAATATCAGGCCTTATATGAACTACATACTGTAATTTTCTAATCATTGATCTATATAAGGTCTGATCTACTTCTTTTGAATCATCATTTTAGGTAAGCTTCAGTCCAGTACACATGGGGGTACCAATTGGTTTTGCATCTTCCATACCAAACTTCTTAAGTATTTCCTTGATGTATTTAGACTGAGTAATGTAGATACCATTCTTGCTCTGCTGAATTTGAAGACCAACAAAAAACTTTATTTGACCAAACATAGACATTTCAAATTCTTTGTTCATTTGCTCTAAAAAGTCTTTGCACTGATCATCATTACCTGTAAACACAGTATCATCCACAAATATTTCTGCCAAAATAATTCTATTATCTGGTCCTTCCTTGATGTACAAACTACTGTTATCATTAGCTCTTTTGAAACCAATCTGAATAAGATAGTTATGTAATCTTTCATACCATGCTCTAGGGGCTTGTTTCAGACCATACAATTCTTTGTGTAACTTGCAGACCATATCCTATTTGTTTGGATCAACAAAACCTTCAAGTTGCTCAATGTAGACTTCTTCATCAAGAATACCATTGAGAAATGCAGATTTTACATCCATTTGATATACCTTAAATCCTTTATGTGCTGCATATGCAAGTAGAGTTCTTACACCTTCTAATCCTACAATAGGAGAAAAAGTCTCTCCATAATCTATACCTTCTTCTTGAGAATACCCTTTACACACTAATCTAGCTTTGTTTCTAGATACTTCACCATCTTCATTCAGCTTGTTCCTGAATACCCATTTTGTTCCAATTACATTTTTGTCTTTAGGCCTAGGTACAAGAGTCCATGTCTTGTTTTTCTCTATTTGTTCTATTTCTTCATTCATAGCCTCAATCCAACTTTCATTTTCCAATGCATTTTTAACATTTTTAGGTTTAAAGTCAGCAAGTAAACATGTACCTTTCAATTTACTTCTTGTCATAGTACCATCTGATTTGTTTCCAATAATCTGATCTGGTGTATGATGCTTCCTGACATACTTGGCCAATACAGGTTCCTTGCTTCTTGAATGAGTTACATTGTCATCTTCTTGAATTTCATCTTCAAGTTCAATTTTCTCGGGCTCGGTAGATATTCGCTCGGTAGCTTCAGGCTGAGACTCAGTTTCTTGTGACTCAATTTGAATTTCTTCTTGGGACTCGGTTACTGTACTGGGCTCGGTAGATGCAGTTTCCTTATTGACAGATGTGTCTGGCAATGTGTCAGGTTCAATGTAAACAAATCTTTTGTAATCCTCTGGTTCCTTTTTGCTTTCTTCTTCAGTCTTTTCTGCAAACTCATCAACTTTCACATGTGCACTTTCTATGATTTTGTGAGTAGACAAATTCAGACATCTATATGCTTTACTTTTGCAAGAATATCCCAAAAATATTCTTTCATCACTTTTTATGTCAAATTTTCCTTTTCTAGATTCTTTTAAGATGTAACATTTACTACCAAATACTTTCAGGTAACTTACATTGGGTTTATAGCCATACCATAACTCATAAGGAGTTTTGAATGTGTCTTTCCTCAACTGTACTCGATTCAAGGTATGAACTGCAGTGGTAATAGCTTCCTTCCAGTATTTCATAGCAATGTTCTTTTCAATCATTAGATTCCTTGCACAATCCATGATAGATATGTTCCTTCTTTCAGCTATTCCATTCTGCTCAGGAGTTCTTGGGGCTGATACCTGTCTTTTGATTCCTCTTTCAATGCATAAATTATTGAATTCATGGGAGATGAATTCACCACCTCTGTCTGATCTCAAGCACTTCATTCTTTTTCCTGTTTCCTTTTCTACTCTTGCCAGATACCATTTGAATTTCTCAAATGCCTCTGATTTTTCTCTTAAATACATAATAGTCATCATTCTAGAGTAATCATCAACAAAGAGAATAAAGAATTTTTCTCCAGTTTAGCTTTCAAATCCAATAGGTCCACATAAATCAGTATGCACAATATCCAAAATATCTTCAGACTGATAGTTTTTACTTTTAAAGCTAGTCTTTCCCATTTTACCAATCTGACAATTCTTGCATAGACCAACATTAGGTTTCTTCAAAGTAGGAATACCTCTTACTTTCTTGAATTTGCTTATTTTCACCATATTATCAAAATTTACATGACATAACCTTTTGTGCCATAACCAACTTTCTTCAATTTGAGTAATAAAACATAAGCATTCACCAAGATCAAGATAAAACAGGTTACCTTTGGTTTGTTTGCCTGAACCAATCAGTTTTCCTTTGTCATCCAACAGTCTTGCTTTGCCATCCATGAATTCAACCTTGAATCCAATGTTGATTAGCTATGCTACAATTAGAAGATTATGCTTTAGTCCTTCAACCCAATATGCATTATCACATACAAGTTCTTTGGTTAATGAAATTCATCCTCTTCCTTTTATACAACAAGGTTCATTGTTTCCAAACCTTACATTACCACCATCATAGTCTTCAAGGTGTTCAAACTTTTTTCTATCAGCAGTCATATGATGTGAGCATCCATTGTCTATAATCCATGTATCATTTTTTCTTATATGGGAGATAAGTGCCATCTCATCTTCATCATCATCAGATTCATCTTTTAGAGCAATGAAGACAATTTCTTCTTCACTATCATCAGAATCCTTAGCCAAAAAACATGTTTTCTTACCTTTATCCTTGAATGACTTGATATTCTTCTTGCCATTGTACTTGTGACCTTTTTTCTCATCCTTGCTTTGCTTGTTTGGGCACCTAGCTACAATATGAACAATTTCTTCACATGAGAAACAGATTAAAGGAGTTTTACCTTTGTATTTACCTCTGCCTCTAGTATATTTCTTTGCAAGTAATGCTTCAATAACTTCAAGATCACTATCTGAACTTTCCTCTGATTCTTCTTCACTTTCTGACTGGATTTTCTTGCCCTTCTTAAGTGAAAGTTTGGCCTCAAATGCTGATTCAATATTTTTAGAAGTTGGAACATAGTTGTCATAGTTATCCAATTCAAAAGCTGTCAATCTTCCAACTAAGGCATCCAAAGTTATATTGTGATTTTGTTCACATCTTCTTTCTTGAATAGAAGATACTCTTATTGCATAGATAGGAAGCAATGTTCTAAGAACCTTACTTATAATAGTTTCATCATCAATTTTTCCTCTAGAAGCTCTGATTGCACTAACACTCACATTGATTCTTTCAACATATTTTGCAATGTTTTCATCTTCTTTCATCTTCATCTGATCAAACTATCCTCTTAGGCTTTCTGCTTTGGCTCTCTTCACATTGTCATCACCACCATAAATTTTCTTCAGCTTGTTCCACATTTCATAAGCAGTTGTGCAGTCTTTGATCTCATCAAATTCTTCATAGCTAAGAGCTGATGCAATGTCTATCATCATGGTGTTATGGTTCTTTTTCTCTGCAATGTCTTCAACAGTTAATGTGCCAGTAGGAATTGTATATTCTTGATCAATATATTTGCATTCAGAGTCACCAATGGAATCCAGATGAAGTCTCATGAGACCTTGCCATGCTGAAAAGTTATCTTTGTTAATCCTTGGAATTTCTCTCTTGTAAGACATCTTGATCTTTAGCTTAGGTCCTTGAAACCCTTCCTGCAAGCACCAAAAGCTCTGATACCAATTGTTGGAAATATAGATGTAGTAGCTGAGAGGGGGGGTGAATCAGTGAACCATAAATTTTCCTTCCACAGATCCCTTAGATGTCTTCTTAAATCATTTGCTGCTGTTATTCGGCAAACATACAGAGAAATGCTGAAACTCGATTATTGCAGTGAGTATTAATTATAACTGTTCTTAAGCATTCATCAGTGATTAACATACATGAATAAAGAAAATAACATGAACACAAGAGACACCAGATTTAATGTGGAAACCCAATATGGGAAGAACCACCAATGTAACTAGTTACTATTTTTCACTCTTCTAAAGTGATTCCCTGTTAGGAGCCAACCTGGTAAAAGGTTACAAAACACACTGTTAGGTGTGACCTTGTTAGAGGATTTAATCACCCTATTAGGAGTGGCCTTGTAAGAGGTCTTGAAACAATTCAATAGAATTGTCACCTTGTTAGAGGATTTACAAAATGGCTGTTAAACCAACTCGGTTAGAAGATTTTGAAATCACTGCTACAATGGTAAGAAAGTAACAATGAAATGACCTGAATAATGATGCAACTGAATTGCTGAATACAGATCTCTATTCTTCTTCACTAGATCCTTCCTGATCAAAATACATCTCTGCTACTCCTCAAGGATATCTAATCATCCTTCAAAATTCACTCACACTTTTCTTCTTTTTCACTTCCACACTTTTAATTCACAACTTGACCTTCTATATACACCATTCGGATTGTCCATTCAGATTATCAAGTTGGTGCTAATCATTACAACAGTCGGCTGTAATAATGAAACTTTATTTCTCAAATTAACAAAATCCTTTACTGGGCTGACCTTGCTCGGTAAACACTAATCTAAAAAGATTTCCTTTGGTGACCGAGAGAACTCGGTAAGCACTGCAAATTTTGGAACATCCTTTGGAGACCGAGTGAACTCGGTAAACACTAACTTTCCTTCGTTAACCGTGGAAGCTCGGTTAACACTATTTTCTGCCATACTTTTCTTTGACACCCGAGATATCTCAGTAGACACTGAAAACCGCCTGCTGACTGACTGAGCTTGGTAAATACTGGGAACTGCTTTGTTGACCAATTGAGCTTGATAAATAATATGACATTTGTGTGACATCAAAGACAACACACAATTAATCCAACACTTTCATGCTAATTACAATGGGGGCATGTCATATTTATATGCGCATACAAAACAAATAACTAGGTCGGCCCTTTAACCGATTACATACAAGCTTCCAATTCAATTGGCTCAAGTGTGTTTTCAAAAAAACATATTTACATGTCAAAAACCTAATTACAATAGGCGCATAGCCTTTACAACATTAGAATATAACCGCAAATCAAAATGCTAATAGTCGGTTGCTTACTTTGTTCTTCTTTGGCACATACTGGCTGTGTAACTTCAACTGTCTGTAACTTTGTCATACATGCATATCTGATCATGTGCTCATAGACTAAGCATGAATATAGTCTAACCACCTTAACTTCTAGGGCACACACCATAACTCGATTGTACGCACGTTCCCTAATGCTCTGAGATTCAGGTACTCTATACACTGTCTAGTATTCAACACTTAACTGATTTCTGATCTTCTCATCAAGTGCGTTGACTCCAAAATACTATATGACTTTGTTTCCATAATGACAACACTATAACAAGTCATATACACCAATATAGCCAACTTTCCAATAATATCACCCTTTGTTTTTGATGGCAATAAAGGAATATGGCCAAGTTGCTAACTGTTCCTTAATACAAAAAACTTTTGTCTTATATCTCCCTTATACATAACTTTCTATCTTATATCTCCTTATACATATCTATACCATATTCTATACATACTCCCCCTTTGACATTAATGACAAAGGTTCTTCAAAATTGTATATACAACTACTTATTGTGAGAGAACATCCAGATATGCTATCTGTTGGTTTTGGATCACCTTCCAAAATGTGATCAGTGAATTTACAATCTATAGATGGGCGCATAATGCATATTTTAGCTTCCCCATCTTCTCAAAATTTGTGCTAGGACCTTGATCATATGTCACCATGGTGGCATCAATCTCCTTGATATTATGATTAAGTATGTCTAATGAGGGTGCAAGAGCATTCCTTAGCTGAGTCTGCCTTGTCCTTATCTTGGACATCTCCTTTTATGCCTTCTCAATCTTGTCTATCTATCCTTGGTAGCCATTATTACACATGTTCACATCAACTGGTGGATCTTCCACTAATTTTCTTATGTTGTCTATCATAGCTTCAGCCTCGTGTATCTTTTTGTACAGATCACTAGTCACCTTGTCTTGGTTCATAAAATCAGCAATAATCTTTTTGCCTTTTGCTACAAATTCCTTCAAGGATGCTTGACCAGCCTTTAGTGAGCTTAGATCAAGTGCATAGTTGCTAACCAATTCACTGAGCCTCTTCTTCAAATATTTCTCTTCTCCAACTAGGGATGCAGATTCTTCTAGGCTAGAGAATTAATCTTGAATTGTGAAATGACTGCACTTACATCATCAACGGAGTGTACCTTGGACACTTTCTTGTCTGCTGGTAACAAATTATTTAGGATGGTTACTAATTCTACAAGGAGGGGATTTCTCATCACCTGTTTCTCCTTGGCTTTCTCCATAGCTAAGACACTGAACTTGATCAGGTCTTCTTCTTCCCAAGAGTCCAAACTGGTTGTGTCAGGTGTCAAACTTGACAATAATGCTGTTGAGGGAGTGATACGAGTGCTATCCATAACTTCTTATTTTACCTTGATTATTTCAATTGATGGTTCATTTTCTTTTCTCTCTACCTCTTCTTTTTATTTTTCTGCTTCTTTTTCTATTTTTTCTTCTTTCTTTTCTTCCATCTTTTCTTCTTCTTCATATGTTATATCTTCAATCAATATTTCTTCTTGATGAATAGGAGTGTTACTGCATAAATTTTCAGCCTCTTGAGTGGTTACAAATGCCTCTTCAAACTTGTCCAGATCCATAGCTGTGGTCTCCATAGTAACTTTTACATTGTCAATGAAGATTGAATCATCCTTAGGTGTCTTTTTCATGGGCACAGTCTTCTCTACCTCTATGGATGTATCAACTGCATGTGTTGAATCCTGTGGACCTGTAGATTGTACATTGATGGTCTCTAACTCTTTGGAAATCATTGTGGGTACTTGTGTTGTAGGTGCAGTAGATGGATACATGTGCCTATTCATAAAGACCTTCTCAAAGGCTTTCTTTGTTTCCTTTGCAACTAATTCATAGTTCTTGTCCATTATGTGCAGGGTCCTTGACTTAGTTCTAAGATGTTTCTTTACCAAGTATAACAACAAGGATTTCTCCTCTAGAGAACATACTGGCACACTCTCATCTAATATCTTTTCTCTTATTCTCAGATCTTCTTCAATGGCTTATCTTTTTAGGAACTCCAAGATGTTCCACACATTATTAGGAATTGTGGTCTTAAGTTCTAAGACTGTCTTCTTAAACTTTAACATGTGTTTGACAATCATTCCATGTATCTCTGATTTGTCAATCTCACTGTATTTCTCATAAAACTTTTCTACTTGATCAATTCTACCTTCATCAACAATTCTTGTACTTAGCACACTGAGACTAGGTTTGAAATTTACTTCAGGAGGTGCTTGAGTGTTCCTTCTATTCCTTGTTACTCTCGAGGATGGATGACCAATGCTGATTTCTTTCTTCCTCTTAGGCATTGCCTTATACTCAGGAGGAGTAGTAAGGTCAATGGTTTCCTTGGGTGCAGAAGGGGTAACATCAGTTTTACCTTTCTAAATATCAGACTTTTCTATCTTCACCTTGTTCAGCTTAGGATCTTCTGATTCAGTCTTTGTTGTTGCTGCACTCTCAATTTCCAAAGCAATCTTTTGTTCCCTTGCTTTGTCTAGGTCTTCTTGAGACACTCCATGAATTCTCAAGATCTCTGAGCTGACTTTGGCAACATTTCTTTTAGTTGCTGCACTATTCAAGACTGCATCAACTTCTCTTGTTTTCTCTACATAGGTTCCCCATCTTGGCTCATTAGGGTCTTTAGGGGCTGAAAGAAATACTTGTGCATATGCTTCTAGAATAGGCTCTTCCACTTCATATCCTAGTGGATGAATCCACTTTGTTCTTGGTTCAACTGCCTCCATGCATGTCGTGTCAGTCTCAACCATGAAGCAAATAGTATCCTTGTATTTCTCAACAATGTTCTCTAGTATCTTGTACCTCATCTACATTTTAACCCTGAATGTCTTCAACTCTAGTGTCATGTAGTCATTTAAAGTGCTCTCAGTACATGCCTTGAGAGATATATGTGGCATTGTGGGAATGGATTTGTCTAGATATAAATCAAATACCTTTCCAACAATATGGAAGTACACGTATATGATCAAAGACCCAAATCCTAATATCTTGGTCTTATCATGCTTGATTGCCTTAATGTTATCAATTAGTTGTGCGCAGAGGATCTCAGACAAGTTGAACTCTCCATTTTCTTTCACAAGTCTTATGGCTGGAAGAATTGTGGCCACGAACACACTGTTCACCCTGCTGGTGTGTTGGAACTAGTAGCCTAGTATCATGGACATCAATTTGATGTCATCTTGCTCAATAGGCTCAATGGTCATTCCGCACATATCACTTCTTGACTTGCAAGTTTTCTCAACAAGCTTCCTTACATCTTTTCCTGTTGTAAGAATGATGCCTATCTTAGAGAGGCCTATCATCTCATGAATTAGGTCACTGATAATTTTGACCGGTACTTCACCTATCCAAAATAGGTCATCATGAATTCTGCTCAGTAGAATCTTGATCCATTCTGATTCATAGAACTCATATGCCATAGCATACTCCACTATAGGGTGATTATTCCATCACGCATACACATACATAAAGGTTTTGTCTAGTTTCAACATAGTTTCCATGTGCACTCTTAATCTATCCCATCCTCCTAGTTCTTTCTTACAGTGAATGTATGCCCTAATATCCTCGACATGCATAACACACATAGGCGTGAGGGAGAATGCCCCTTCTAGGTCATCCAAGGTAGATTTAAATGGGTGCCTCTTGAATACATATCTTTTCTTCTTTGTAACATAAAATACTATAGGAGTAGCCATCACTTACTTGGATATCACTTTCTAGATGATCTTGAAGACTTCTTGAATCAACGCGACAAACTAGGGTTTCTACAACCGATCAAATGCACAACAAACCACTTGATGAATCAAACTGCAATCCTTCTCAATCAACTGCTAGGGCTCTTCTTCTCTCCAATCATTTTGAATTTGAATAAAATGAGAGATTTACAAACTTCTATGTACTTTAAAGTAGAAAATATGCCATTAATGCTTGTCGCGTAAACCAGGCTATCACTTGAAAATTTCTATCTTTCATTCTGCAAACAATCAGCTAGAGCACTCTTGCACATATCTTCTACTAGTCTCCAAAAGCTTAAGTCCAAAGGTGCATACTCTGAGAGTGAGTATACCACCTGCACTGGGGGCTAGAGCTAAATTAGCTCCCCCTATGACCCTGAGGGTCATTCAACTAGATGTAGAGGGTGTGTCCACTATGGATGCATATAATACATACTCATCAACCTTGTCCTTATTTGCTTTTGACCAAATCAAGCTCACATTCTCTAAAGCTTTCACAAAATTGACTTCTCCTTCGGGATCCAAAACTGGTTCTTCTGGATTTTTAGGGCTTTCCTAACCCTGCATCCTTGTTCTGAAAAACTTTGAGATGTGTCTGTTAGCTATTTTTCTTGCATGGGTAAATAACTAGACCATAAACCTGATCACTCCCTTTTGATGCTCTTTTCCTAGCAAGAGTAATACTAATTAACAAGGATGAAATCCTTCTTCAATTTGGGCTCCACAGACCCAGGCGGGTGTACCTTACAACATCTACCTCAAATGATAATTTCTTTACAAATCATAGGTAGGTATAAACATGGATTAGAAAGAACACTAACGTCTTGTGAAGGGATTCACTACTCTAAGTGAATCAGGGGATGGCTTCCAGCCCATCATACTTGATTTATCATTCCACACACTAAAACAGAATAGGAAATAGGTGATTATTTAAAATGGTGCTTGATTGGCAAATGACCTCTAATAGTAAGGATCAGTGCCTTCAATCCGGGCATGGAGTCAAAGCCAATAGATATAAACCCAAACTACAAAACATGTTTCATTGATTGATATCCCTGCATTAATGCCTTACATTAACACATTCTATCCCTCAATATGAAGAATTGTACAAATTCATAATATTGGTCTAATTCCCAATCTGCATTTATGGATTTTATAATCCTTCCTTGAAGGATACCCAAGTACAAACAGATATATTCTCCCTTGGAGAAGAAAAACTCAATATCCCTTGAATACTAAACTCATACTGAAATTGAAACTCAGTACAATGAAGACAATTCCCTAAAAACCATACATGCCTTACATGTACTTCGATTTGCAATCAAATTTACAAATACTTTCATTGAATCTACGACAGAAAATAAAGAACACAAACCATTATACTAGACAGTCATGAACCAAAATTGAACTTCTATTCTGGAACCTTCTTGGAGAACCCCCTGCTGGAATCACCATAGACCTGGAACCATTCAATGGATGTTTACCCAGAATCTGGAACCTAGACCAGAGTTCTTCCAAAATTGGACCTCTTCAACTGAAAAGAAAGGACTATATGAAGAGAAAGGGGAAAATGCCAGCAAGAATCAAGAGAGGCCACTTGTTGGATCCTTCATCTGATGAATCATTGCTCTGAACTGAATGAACCATCTGTTCTTTTATCCTGAGAACACCTCTTTTCAATCTCCTCAAACTGACTTATGAGTCACCGGATGCAACAAACCAGATATTTTCAAAATATCTTCCCGGCCCCCCTGAAACTTTCAACTGCAAATAATGCGAAACCAGTTAGATCTGCATTGAAATTGATCCCAAAAATGGAATCCTCATGTCAAGACCTTTCTAGCGGTATATAATACTTGGTATTTGGACCAAAAATTAAGTCCTCAACATCCTTTTCAAATTTCAGTTCCCAAGTAACTATAATATTTAAATTTTGAATTTTTTGACATAGTTTGAACTTTCATACTTGTTTAAAATCCTCTGCATATAGATTTTAAAAAAGGGTGGGTCCCACATGTGCCACATGGCACATTCAGATTGGTCCAAAAAATCACCTCCTTGCCACCTCACCATCTAGTTGGACGCCACATTTGACCTTTGCCACTTGGCGCTGTTTGGTTGGCTCGCATATCCACCTAGGCAACTAAACTAAACCAGATCACCACCTCACAGGAACGCCACATGTCACCTTGTCGCATGATCGCATAGCGTGAAAATCACTCATGCGAACATGCGACTAACCGTCACGTTACCTCTCTATTTTTGACGGTCCCTTATAACTTCCACCGTTAAGACAAAATGTTATTCGCATGATCCTGTAGCTTAAAAGAAGCTTATGCGAACATGCAAAAACCCGTTAGCATTTATCACCGTCATTGTCTTCCTTCAAATTGCCGGTCCCACCTCGCCTTTGTCAATAAAGGAAATCCAGGCTTGCAACACCTGGCAAATTGTCAGGTACTTTCTTTGTTTCCGAGCACTAGTGTCTGCTGATACTAGCCAATGAGAAAATATTATTCATGTACATTTGTCAAAAGTTCCACATGAGAATTGCACTTGGTTTAATGCAAGATCAACGGCTTGTCGCATGAACGCATAGGCTTCTAAGATCCCATGCGATTATACAACAGCCATCTGATCTTCCCCTTATTGCTTTTCAAACTTTGGAGATTCCTCTGTCACTGACCCCACTGTCCTTTACAAACAAAAGGCTGCCACTTGTGAAATACTTGTCAGTGGTCCCACCTTGTTTCCGCATCAAGTTTCTTTATAAAATCAATGGTTATTTCACATGTTCGCATGGCTTGGAAATATTCCATGCGAACACGCGACCGCCGTTAGATCTCCTTTAAAGATTCACAGTTGAATGAAACTCGAAACATTAGAACACAAGGTAATTAGGACATAGGATATGTTATTTATATCACCGGGGTTCTAGACTTAGGAAAAGATATAACCCCCATGTGAAAAATAAATGCATGTGCTCTTTAATGAACTTAAGTGACTTAAAAAGTAACATTCAAAAAGAAATGAGGAGAATGACTTAGGGTTTATTTGAAAATGGCAAACATTTTAGGGTTTTTGACATGAATTCGAAATTCTTCAAAGAGAAGACCTAGGGTAAGGATTTTTTGAACTCGGCTATGACAATTTCCTGTGAATTTTCCAAACCCTAGACCAATCAAAACACCTGGAAGGAGATTTAACCCAAAATTTTGACACACACCTTAGAAAATTAAGAATATATGCAACAGTGTCTAGCCTTGTTACAAGAGTGACAAATGACTGGAGGCCTTATATTCCTTGGCGCATTGACATGAGTCACCATCTTACATTATCTAGTTGAGTGACCATCATAATTACATATTTGACATGTAACATTCTGAGAACTTCTTGCATTTGACTGATTCTGATTTATTTGATTATACTGAGTCCTGTTCTTTTGACTTGTCTTGCAATTCATAGCTCTATGACCAAATTTATTGCATGAATAACAGTAACCATTGAAAGGTCTTACCTTTGTACAGTTCCTTTCTATGTGTCCATGCTTGTTACATGCATAACAAGTGCGGTCTACTGGCTTGTTCTCATTCTTAGGTGGTTCAATATGATCCTTATTCTGACTTCTAGTCTCCTTAGCATCTAAGGTGCCTTCTGGTGCTTTCATTCTTGCTCGCATGTTGTCAATCTGATTTTGTGCTTCATTGTATCCAATGCAGCTAGTATCTCCTTTAGCTCTTCTTGCATACAACTGAGATTCTATCAAAAAAGAACTAGTGTGCGGTTTATAAATGTGATTATTTGCTTCTTTCAATTTAGATTCCAAGCCTTCTTTGTTATTCCTTAGCTCCAAGATTTCCATGTTTTCTTGCCTCAATTCTTCATTCAGTTGAAGGTTCTCTTTGATCTGTTCATCATAGACTTCTTGATTGTTAATCAGCTTATCATCAAATTCTTCAAGTTGTTCTTTCAAGGATGTATTTTCTTCATTTAGCTTCTTGACCATTATCCCTAAATCGCTAGTAGAGCATTCTTTCAAATCCTTCCTTAGCCTTTTGATGACTAATTGAGCATCACTGAGTTTTTCCTTTAGTTCTTCAATTTCTTTTTCATATTTGTCCAGGTCTTTAAGACCAGCTTCAAGATTTCTTTTTTAGATGTTTTATTTCTGCTTTGTCCATAATCTCCTCAAGTGGTTAAACTTATTTGCTGAGGACCAGATCTTTGATACCAATTGTTAGGAATGGGAACACCGAGAGGGGGTTGAATCAATGTTCATTGTATTTTATCTTTTCTCTTAATCTTTAAACTAAACTTAAATTTTTAAGTATTGAAATGAACATCCACATAAACATGAAACATGAAATCAACACATAACACCAATATGGTTACATGGAAACCCAAATAGGTAAAAACCCCAGTGGGAATTGACACCCACTAATATTCTGTAGTAATGTTTTATGATCCTTGTTAGAAGATCGTTAATCCTGTTAGGAGTTGCTTTACAATGTATTAAGTATAGTAGACCTTGTCAAGGGTCGGACCCTATTAGGAGTCTTTTACAATAAACCCTGTTAAGGGTGTGGACGCACTATCCTAGAGCTCACTGCTCAAGTGGTGAAGGCTACAACCTTTTAATCTTAGATACACACTATATCTGCTCGATGAACTGTCATAGTGACACTGCTTGTCTGATCAATTCCTTTGATACGTTGATGCTTTGACCTCTTGCAAAGCTCTAATACATCTTATAAACACTTCACATACTTCTGCTCTGCTTGTATCAACTCTATATCAACTTCCATGCTAATTACAATGGGCGCATCTCATATTTATATGCGCATAGAAAATAAATAACTACGTCGACCCTTTAACCGATTACATACAATGCTTCCAATTGAATTGGCTCAAGTGTGTTTACAAACAAACATATTTACATGTCGACAACCCAATTACAATAGGAGCATAACCTTTACAACATTAGAATATAACCGCAAATCAAAATGCTAACAGTCGGCTGCTTACTTTGTTCTTCTCTAGCACATACTGGCTGTTTAACTTCAATTGTCTGTAACTTTGTCATACATGCATATATGATCATGCGCTCATAGACTAAGCATGAATATAGTATAACCACCTTAACTTCTAGGGCGCACACCATAACTCGGTCATACACACATGTGTTGATGCTCTGAGCTTTAGGTACTCTATACACTATCCAGTCTTCAACACTTAACCGATTTATGATCTTCTCATCAAGTGCGCTGACTCCAAACTACTATATGGCTTTGTTGCCATAATGACAACACTATAACAAGTCATATACACCAATATAGCCAACTTGCCAACAACTTACAAGTTTGGTAATTTGGAAGTTATTTAAAAGCATAATCATATCATTTAAGAGAGAGAGAGAGAGAGAGAGAGAGAGAGAGAGAGAGAGATCTAACAATTTTTTATTGATGTTTATATATTGGCCTCATTAATGTAAAAGATATATTTTATCTTTATTGGATGATATTATCATTGTATATATACTTTATTTTATTAAAAATAGAATGTATCAAAACATGTAATCCTGGTATTAGAAATTTGAATGATTGGTCTTGCCTTTGTATTTATTTAATTTTTAATTATCTTTTATTTAAATTTTGATATAAATGGCTTAAAGTCCTTGAATAGAAAGATATTAAGGCAATAGAATAAAGCTGATAACATTTATTCTAGAGTGTTATCATTCACCATTTGAATGGATAATTAAATAAAAAAATTACAACTAAAATGTAGGTTTAAAGTCTTGATTATGAATCTTTCTAAAGGAACCTTCTTGAGAGTATTCATCCTTATTGAATACAATACTTCATATTGAAGTGTTCATATAATAGCTTTGTAAAAGATAAATTTGATAGTTGGTAATCCATACAAATTATCAAATTATGGATCATGTTCCATTTGTTATCAAATACAACTTATTTTCACTACTTCCAAGTTATTTGTTTAGGATCTCGGGCCTTTCTAATTTTCTTTATCATCATTTCCATCCACTTTTTTTTATGCTTTCTTTTCTACCTATAGCTTCTCTCAGGCTCAATTCAATTTAACATTTGAATTGAGAAATCTTAAAAATATTTTATTTATATGTGTGTGCACTTTGGAGAAGATTTCATCTTATAATTGATGTTCTTAGTGTACAATATTTTTGATATAAATTTTGTATTCTTTTGATTAAGAGTATAAAAATTAACAAATTGTTTATACCATTCAAAGTATTTGCAATACTCAAAAGGAAACACAAATATCATTTATTGTTAATGTGCATAAATATAATGGACTTCAATGTGCTTGAATATTATGAACAACAATTTTCAAAGAGTCAAATAAAACTTCCCATCTTAATTGTATTAAAACAAAGTAACTATATATTTTTTATATCATTGAAACTTAACTTTTAACAAACTCATACCCTAATTTCAACATGACACCCTTTTAAGAATTGACATTTACATTTGCATTTAAATAATTTAATATATTCGTGATTTGTGCTTATGTTCACTAACTTAATCAAGATTATAGACTCTAATATTAAAATAGAATAACAATTTTAAAATTCAATTGTATTAAAATAGAGTAACTATATATCTTATTTTTATCATTCAAACAAAATTTTATATAAAATTCAATAAAGATTATTTGGAACAAACTTTAATATAAATCTAACAATTTTTAAAAAGGAATAACTGATTCGTAATTTGAACATGACACTCATTAAAGAATGAACATTTACATTCAAATAATTCAATATATTCATGATTTATGTCCATGTGCTCTAACTTTTTATCATGACAGCCTTGAAATGATAAAAGATTTGTCTGATAAGACCACTTAACAGAGTAGATCGCCTATCATAATATAAAATTTAAACCCAAGCAACTTTTTATCAGAAACATCCCATCACTATAGTATCAGAATCCAATGAACTTGTAACAATTTTCATCTGAAACATCAAATCAACATTATACCGAAATCCAGTCAACTTACAAGATAATTAATCTTAATGTGAACAACATGTTAGAGACAATAACATGATTGCAATCAACTGTATGTTTGAACAGCTCACAAGTGTATTTTATTGACAGTTGCCAATTCTCCCCCACAGGACAGGTGTGTAATTTGTTGACAGGTGACATTTCAGTAAACTCGATTAGCTTAGTGCAAGATGACCCAGCTGCTTGCATACGGTGGAGATTCCTGTACATACGCTCATTCACACCGGCCATTATCAAAGTACTTCTGCCTTCGCCCATATTCGTGACTTTCTCTGTAACATCTGTCTTTCCTTGTTACTTAGTATGATGTCATTGACCGAGAAAAGAAGCCATCCCTATTGGGTATGCGATCTGTAACTTCACAGACTGTCAAATCGTATATTATACATTTATAAGAAGTTCTTGGTATTCCAAAAGTGCAGTGCAATCTAATCTCACTTCATGCCATGAAAATGTCACCCACTTGTTGATTGGGATATCAAGTACAATTGCGCACAACCTTGCGAGACTTCAACTTCTAATAGTAACCACACAGATAGATTTCGTACGCTGCTCCATATGAGTTGAAGGGATCGGTCCCCACCGTGACAGCTTTGCATTTTATTCTCCGTTTTCTTTTTTTAGCGAACTCCCAACTTGACAGGTGTCTGAAAGGTCGTTTTCATGGATGAGAATGATGAAAGATGTGGGTTAGGTCTGGAATTTACATCATGGTTGGAACGTGATGTTAGTATATTGTGGGTCAGCTCTGTGAGATCAAAGGGTGTAAAAGATCGTGAGCTTCAAGTGTCGGTTTTCTATGAATTTTGATTTAGAAATCAGTAGGCTAGTGTTTACTTGTCTTTTTAAATAATTCCTTTAGGAGAAGAGTATCAATTATCAATTATGTTTCAATTATTGTTTATTAATTTTTCATAATTGAAAACATGTTAAAATATAATCTAGTGGGTTAATAGACATCTATATTGTGGGAAAAACATTGGTAATTAGATCAACTGCACAACTTTATTGGTACCAATAGGGCATAATTATTGGGGCATTTCTATATAAATATTAGATCAATTGTGCAAAAATATTTTGTTGTCAAAGAAAATGAGTAATGGGGCTTTAGGGAATACGTTTTGGAGGATAGTTTTAAATGACTCTATGTTTACACTTGCATGCATAATAAATCTCGCAATGTTCATCTTTACTATTGAGAAGCCAAAACAATAGCTATAAAAAAATAAGTCCCATAAAAAGACAATGAAAAATTCTACAAAATCAAGTTGTTATAAACGACACACAATATGATTATACAAAAATATACAATTAAACTTCACAAAAACCTCTATGCAGTCAACTAAAAAACAACCCATACAAAAGAGACACTTAAAACTTTTTTTTTTGAATGCTCTTCTTATATGAATTATTTTTTTAAGTTAGCATAAGTTTATTTTCCATGTTGAAGGAAAGGTTGTTGATCTCTTGGACCATTGTACCAAAAGTATATTAATTGGACTTCAGAAGTCCCATGAAAAGTATTCTATTTATACAAGGATGAAAATTGATTTCAATAGAGCATCACATGATCATACATTGAATGTTCTACATACCGCTACACTTCATTGCTTGAAAACTTCTTTGAAAATTTGAACCAAAAAAGGCTTGACTAGGGGAGGGGAGATAGAATATGTAAGCACAAACTTCATGGATCCACGTGGAGTGCCAGATGGACCCACAAAACCCATTTTTTAGCTATCCACATAGTCTTCCAAGTGGACTACTAGAAAAAAATATTATTATTTTTTTGTTTATTTTCCATGTGTATGACACATATCCTAGGTATTAATTTTTTTTCCATTTTGGTGCACTGATCGAAACTTGCACTAGCTACCCCAACAACTCACCTCGTATACTATCTAAAATGGACATGGTGCTCATGTAACATTCTATCCCATGGCCATCCTTCAAACAAAATTATTCTCATTTACAGATTGTTGCCACCCTACACTATTCTTTGTAGTAGCATTAACATTGCATCCCTTCTCCTTACTTCCACTGCATTCCTTGAAATTTTTTAGCACAAAATTACTTAATGTTCTTGATGCTCTCCACTTGATCCAACATTCATTATATTCTCTCTCATGCCTTCTCAAGTCTTAAAGTTATTTCGCACAAGAACATGTTCTCTCAGGGTCTCAACAAGTTAAGGTGTTAATCTATAACATGCTTGCCACACTTACGAATCTCATAGAAACTCTTATGATGGATTAAGTCTTCCCATTCGACCATTGATACACCATGCAAACCCTTTAGGTATACACTATTGTTTTGTATTCATTGGTTCTTTCTCTACATTATTTGGTTAAAATCTAATGTCATAGTTTCATTTACTTCCTCCCCTTTTCATCTTGTAAGTATTAACATGAGGTTCATCTTTCAAGTATTAACATGAGGCTTTTCCATGGCTTTTCTTTGATCTAGGTGAGGATTTTCCCTCTCTAAGGTGGTTTTCTCCCTACATATTATTTTGTTAAAATCTGGCACCATAGCTACATTTAATTTCTCCCCTTTTCTTCTTGTAGGTATTGATAGGAGGTTTTGAGGTAGCCCCAGATAAGAGGATTGGTGGGCTATTCCATGGCTTCGCTTCAACCCACGATTATTCCTTACTAAGGTATTCCATTATCCATTTTAGGGAGCTTAAAATGTATTATTGTTTTAAAAAATTTTGGGCTTACATTCTAAAAATTTTGTGGGTACTTGTTTAGATTCTTGTTCTGAAATGGTGTGGGTCCTTTTTTTGATGTTATCTATAAGTATAATGTTCTCTACATTTTTGGGTGTTCATTCTATGTGACCTAGGTGAGGATTATTCCTTACAAAGGCCTTCCATTATCTATTTTTTTATTTTTCTCTTTTTATTTTAAAAATAGATATATTTTTCTTTAATATGTAACTCTAATGTGCTCTAAGTTTGTGGGTTCTTTCTTTGTACATTATCTTGGCCCAACTTTTTGTGTGTGATTGTTCTACAAAGTTTTTAGCAATTTTTGTGTTTATGAATACTACAATTTTTGTTCACAAACATGCATATCCCACAAAGGGAAATGTGCTCTTTTGTTCAAGCTTCACTCGTATTTTACAAATCTATATTGTCATTAGCTTAATAAAAAGGCCATTCATGGGACTATTAATAATGTTTTTTTCAAGCGTGACTATTAATATTCATTACAAAATACTCTTAAATCTTTGTCTTTTTTTTTAATTTAACAATGAAATATGTTGTTAAAATTGACTATTAATGTTAGGATTTAAATATCACTATTAATTTCATGGCTCAAAATTCACTCTTAATTTTTTGGTTTTAAATAAGAAAGATTGAATATTAGGGTTTGAATCCTAATCCCTTAGTTCCAAGTAGGTCATATACAAGGGTGATCAAAGATAATACAATGTAGTATAAGAACTTCTTAGGAATCTTTAAATTGAGGGGCATGAATAATGCACTTAATGCAAAGAGCCAAACATTGGAATTGGGTAGGTAAAATCCCCAAACCTTTAAATTCTCAAGGGAAGTAGTATACATGAAAACATATTAAATTCTTTGTGATTTTCTAAGGAAGCCCAATAAAAATCTTGCCAAAGTTTTGAAGGATTTTTAAATGGTTTTTGAAGGGTTTTCTACTTGTGATTTGTCTTCATTTCATATATCTGGAGAGTATATATAAAATGATTTTATGGATAAAGAAGGCAGATTGAGGGAATATAGAGATTGTTTGGTGAGTTACACAATTGATAGATAAGATCTAATAGATAGTTAGATAATTAATTCTCACTACCAAGTATGATGGAGGATTATTCAATAAATGAGCCATCAACATCGCAA
Source organism: Chamaecyparis obtusa (assembly GCA_027943335.1). NCBI lineage: Eukaryota > Viridiplantae > Streptophyta > Pinopsida > Cupressales > Cupressaceae > Chamaecyparis > Chamaecyparis obtusa. The sequence goes on from BSBK01007550.1 coordinate 262,927, forward strand.
AAAAAGTTTGAGTTTTGGTTTCCATCTTTCAATGTTTATTTTTATGCAAATTTTAGGATATTAATGCATAGATATTATTTAGGTGTGTGTTAGGCCGCACTAGAATGTCACTGGTCCAAGGAGTAGAGAAATAATATATGATCATCATACTAATTGAGTATATTTAAAAAAAATAAAGTCTTGGGGGATTGAAGATGGAATATTCACCTGCAAACACAACAATGAAAGTTTGGAAATATGTGGAATCAAACAAATATTAAAAGGTAAATCATCTTGGGATAGGAATTTCTTGAAAATATATTTGACAACATATCATAATAAATGATAAAATATAATTTTAAATCCATTTTGTATAGGCTCATTTTTTTTTAATCATTTGAATGATGTTTAACACTATTTATTGTGTTTAAATACCCTCCTTTAGAGCCTATCAACTCAAACACTAAAGTTGTAAGATAACAATGAATTATAGAATTTGACAATAACATTAAATACAAAGAACATAGTAACATTCTCATAAGGATCCATTATGATTTTATGAAATAAATAGGTTTTCTGAGTTAGTTATATGCATCCCATTTATTTAAAGATGTTAGAGTTAGCTATAGTGATATATGGGTCACAAACAACTTTTGTACACATGTCACAACCAAAAAGGCTTTTCCAAAGAGAGGTTTAGAGATTAAAAAATTATCTTCTCAACTCTTTGAATAAAAAATACTAAAGGGTGGTAGAGGTGTTAGAGTTTAGGTAGACTGGATCAATAATTAATATTGATTATGATGCAAAATAAAAGAGGCCAAAAAATAATTTACATAACACAAATATTTGACATGGTTGACCAATGTGGACTACATCCATATAGAAACATCCATCCAATTTTTATTTATTATCTAACAAAGTTAAAATTACAATCTAATGAAATTTTGCATTCCATAAGAACTTATTTATCAAGCCTTATTCATAGTTTTCAAAAGTTGTGGTTTACATACTAAAATAATACATGACTCTTCCACTCCCTCGTATTTGATTTTAGTGGGGAACATGATGGAAAGAAGGAAGCACACAACTGAGAAGGGGGGATGAATCAATTGTCTCTAAAACTCCACAAATTTAACAACTCAATAAAACTTTAACTTTAAAACTTACATCTGATAAATGAATAATGAACCACAAGTCCACAACACATCAAGAACAGATAACACCAAGAACCTTTTTTTTTTGGAAACCCAGTCATGGGAAAAACCACAATGGGGATGAATCTACAAGATGATGTACTATGTTAAAAGCATTATACCATGTTAGGAGTATTACAATGGGAATGTGCATGTATTCAGGCACACTACCTAGAGCTTACTGCTAAAATACAATACGTAAGGATCACTAGCTTACAAATATATGGACAACAATCTACTAATCATGAATTGGGTAATAGAATATTCAACGTTCCTGGATCAGATCCATTAAAGCTTAATTATATATTTCTTCTCCACACCAGATCTCTTCCTTTAGATGATGTATACTTTTAGAAAATTCGCATCCACTCTCACACACTAACAAAAGATCCACAATTGGTTATAATTACATTTATATATCTCATAAACCTTGAGAGAAATAAACAAGATTGGATTAACTCTCTCCATCTAGATATTCAAAATATAATAACTCAATTACAAATATTTAATGTAAACCAAACAATGTCAGCTAAGACAAAGCTCAGATCATTAACACCATTCTTGAATAAGTTAAGCATACAAAAAACATGCCTTGAACACCCACAACATTCTACATCACCAAGTTGGCCAAGAACATGAAGAACATGAACTCACCAACTAGAAATCACCAAATGTGAGCACCACGATCAATGCAAACCAACAAGACAATAGGAGCATGATCTAGAAACATCCACAAGAATCATAAAACACCAGAGGAACATCCACATCAACTCAACTCTCTAAAATCATCAACATCATCATATCAAACCTTTGAAACATGAGAAATAACTACTTTCATCCAAGAAAAATAGATTGTGAACCTCCAAATCATAAGCCACTAGTACATTTGACCCACATTTTCGACCAACATTTCTGACCAAGCATTAAAATGGATTTTCTTGGTCGGTTTATAGAAGGAAAATTTTGATTTTTTTTAAATCCATTCCTGTGTTGGTAGGAATTATGACAACCATGACATGTTGGTCGTAATTATGACCAATGCAGCAATATAGATTAAAAAAAAGGCAGTTTCATTTTATTTCATTTTGTTTTTCCAGCGCAAAGCATAAGGAGGGAAGGAGGGCATCTCTCGACACCACCTACACATCTCGCGGACACTAGCTGCAAGGGTATCTCTTGATTCATTCCCATATTATAATCACAGCCATCATTATTTTGTATGTGAATGGTGGTGCTATCTTGGAATGAAGATTACATATTATTTTATTTAATTTCATTGTTAAACCCTATGACGCTAGGTTATATTGTGTTATCCTGTCAAACTTTCTAGAAGCCATAGGGGCCGTATTATATTCACAACCATCATAACGGTAGCGGCTATGCAGCCACGAAAATTGTAAACCCTATGAGGGAAACACTTAGTTTTTTTTCAAAATTTTGTAAAACGTTATACAAAGAAAACAATTTTCGTGGTTGGATAGCCACTACCCATCTAATAGGGGTTATTGTGTGCATTATTGAGATAAAAGCTTGATTTTCCCTTGACTACATTACAAATGGCTCAGCAGTAGGGGAGAAGAGGATGCATTTCATTTTGGGCCCTACACTTTGGAGGTATTAGTTCTATTTTGTTTACAAATTTACATCAGTGTTTTAAATCCTATTTTGCTTTAGGGTGGATCACAATAGCGACAAGGGTGGGGGAGTCACTTCATTATGAAGACTTCAACACCAAAGCATTGACTGTGACCTCAAACTAGGAACAGTCAAGAACACCAGTTAATTTACTCTATCTTAAATGCAATCAAAATAATGAAACAAAGATATGAACATGTAAACAAACAAAAAACAAAGATTTACACCTCCATCCAATCCAAACCACATTCTACACAACCATTAGAATTTTTTGTTGTTGTGACTATACCCTATGGGAGAGTACAAAGTTTGCAGAGAATGTTTTTGTTTATTCAATGAACACCATTTGAAAATGATTCCTTACACACACCAACTCCACACCTCCTTCCACTCATGTGGATCCACCATAAAATAGACTGTACTCTTCAAAGAAACTGACAACAACCTCTTGTTAGAATAACTAAGAGGGGGGTGAATCAGTTATCCACAATCCCAAATACAAAATGTATATCACAAAACAAATTCAGCTAATTCTGTAGCTCGGTAAACATAAAATACTAAACTGTCTATGACTTTATCGATTACCAGTTAAATGTTCATAGTGATTACCGACCAAATCAAATATGCAATATGTAAAGTATGATATCCAAACAATCACAACATAAACACATAACACAAGAGATTTAACATGGAAACCCTACAAAGGGAAAAACCACTTGGGACCGGTAACCTAAAATATTTTCACTCTTCTGAAGTGAGCTCGGTGAAGAGCCAACCCTGTTAAAGGTTACAAAACACACTATAATTTGACCTTGTTAGAGGATTTAACACTAATAGTTATCGTCCAACCAACATTCACCATGGGGTTGACAAGATAACAATGTACATTCTATGAATGACATATAAGACTTTCAAGTCCACTTGATTAAGAGATTTTATCTATTTACAATGGTTAAACTGTAACAGTAGGTGATCTGAATACAATATAACTTGATTTGTAGATGTTTAGATCTATTCTTAAGTCCATACAAATCCTTTGATCAATATTTCTTATTCAGTTCAACAACATTCAATAACTTATTATCCCTTGGTAAAAGCTCTCTAACTCTCGGTTAACTCTGCAGTTCAGTTCTTCTTCAACCAGTTTGATCAGGCAAGCATGAAGCAATGTTCATGCGATATCTCTATAGTCTGCTTCCTCCAGCATAAGTTTCACTGTGAAACCCTAGTCTCTTAAATAGAGAAGTAAACCGTTTTCTTCTCATCCATAAAATTTTGCCACTTAATCTCCTTCATTGATTTTGTTGCTTAAACCTTCCTCGGCTGATGTGTCAACAACATGTTTTGTTTCTATCCTTTAGATCTTCTTTGAATTTTGTTAGCCATAGATCTTGTAACAAACTTTATCTTTCCACCTCGTAATCATACGCTTTACAGCTCATCAATTTCTATTGGCTAAACTGATCATTTATTTCTTTTGTCCATACTCGGTTAACAATGAAATGTGTCGGTGAACACAAGCTCAGTTAATACTGTCGCTCGGTATACACTACACTTGTTTGGTGTATACTGGAATGCTTCATTAATCGACCACACTGCTTTGTAACATTTTTCTTCCAACTTCATAACAGATTAACACAACATAATCAAGTCAACAATATGAACTCATAGACTCATCAATAAGTTACCAAGAGTATTCCTTATCATCATCTGTCATATCCATCTTCCTCAATGTAGATATCTTTGTTCTCCATCTTTTCTCTCCTCTTTACAGATGTTTAGATATTTACAACTAACATGATAAGTATTGTCAAAACTAGTTGACATCAATGACAACATAACAACTGATTCAATTATCTTAGATATCCATTCAGTGCTCGGTGATCTCTAATCACTTGAAGTTCTTCAATCAGGTTCTTAATTAGTTGTAGTTCATCAATCTCTCCCTTTGGCATTGATGGCAACTCAAGAAATATGAAATATACCATACACATACCAAACATGTATTCTACAACTCTATAAGAAAATGATGTAGCTTGGTAAGCTCTCCCTAATCTTAATATTTTTAATCACTACGTTACATGACAACATTGCAAATGCAGACTCTCTTCTACAGATATGATCTTTCCAGTTCTTATCTTCCTTCTTTTTATCTCTCCCTTAGATAGATGTTCCAGTGATCTCCTCAGGTATCATATTGTTTATCTCTCCCTTTGACAACAATGCCAAAGAAACAAATAAACATACAGCTTTGTATTAGCGATGTGACTCTCTGTTGTTCAATGTGTACGATGTATCTCAGTATACCGATATGCCAATCTCTTGTTCTAACTCCTCAAATCTTCACAACCTTAGACAGAATCTAAAGTGTGAACTTTGCTGCATCAACATGAATGATCTTCTGATAAGATTAGGCTGATGCAACCTCCAGATCACATTAGTGACTAGTAGACAGGGGATAGACCCCAAGTCTAGTCCTCAAATATTCAAAAGTTTCCTTCGGTAGAGGCTTGGTAAATATGTCAGCAAGTTGCTCTTTTGATGTAACATATTCCAATTTAACTTGCTTCTCCTATACTTGTTCTCTTAAGTAGTGATACTTAATAGAGATGTGCTTGGTCTTTGAGTGCATTACAAGATTCTTAGAAATGTTTATTGCACTTGTGTTATCACAATATATAATCACCAGCTCAGTGATTACCTCGTTCATCCCTTCCAACACTTGCTTGATGTAGGCAATGTTTGAATAGTTTGTAGCAGTAGAAACATACTCTTCTTCGATGGTAGACTGAGAAATACAAGGTTGTTTCTTACTTGTCCAAGTAATAAGTCTTTCACCAAAGAAAAATGCTCCTTCGGTGGTACTCTTTTTGTCATCTATATTTCCAGCCCAATCTGTGTCGGTATAGACTCTTAGTTCAAACTTCCCTACCTTAGGATACCATAATCCATAGTCCTCAGTTTTCTTCAAGTATCTTAAGATTCTTTTTGTAGCAACCATGTGTGACTCTCTAGGATTTGCAAAAAATCTAGCAACTATCCCCACATCATGTGCAATGTCTGGTCTACTATGTACTGTATACATCAATTTACCAATCATTGATTGGTACAGTGTTTGGTTCACCTCTATAGTTTCATCTTCCTTAGTCAGTTTGCAGCCTATGAGTATTGGTGTTCCAATTGGTTTAGCATCTTCCATGCCTAATGTTCTCAGTATTTCCTTTATGAACTTGGATTTTGTGATGAATATTCCATCATTCTGCTGAATAACCTGCAAGTCTAGAAAGAACTTAATCTCTCCAAACTTAGACATTTTGAATTCTTTTCTCATCTCATCAGAAAATGATTTATAGATATGATCTTGTCCTCCAAACATAATATCATCCACAAATATTTCAGCAATCAAAATAGTGTCATCAGACTCACCTTTCATATACAAATTGTTGTTCTCACTAGTTCTAACAAAACCAATACTTAACAAATAACTATGTAGCCTTTCATACCAGGCTCTAGGTGCTTGATTTAAACCATATAAAGCTTTGTGTATTCTACATACCATGTCTTTCTTGTTTGGATCAATAAATCCTTCTGGTTGTTCTATGTAGACCTCTTCTTCTAGTATCCCATTTAGAAATGCAGACTTGACATCCATTTGATAAAATTTAAACTTCTTATGTGCATCATAGGCTAGAAACATTCGAACTCTTTCCAGTCTAGCAATAGGTGCAAAGGTCTCTCCATAATCTATTCCTTCCTCCTGTGCATACCCCTTGCAAACTAGTCTGGCTTTATTTCTTGTAACCTCTCCATTTTCATTCAGCTTGTTCCTAAAAATCAATTTAGCACCGATAACATTCTTATCCCTAGGTCTATGTACTAAGGTCGATGTCTTATTTTTCTCTATCTATTCTATCTCTTCATTCATTGCATTTACACATTCTTCATTCTCCAATGCAATTTTAATATTTTTTGGTTCAAACTCAGAAACTAGGCATGTACCTTGTCTTGATTTACTTCTTCTCTACATGCTAGCTTTCTTTTCACCAATGATTTGGTTCTCAAGATGATCTCTTGTGAAAAATCTTGTCAACACATGATCTCTTCTTTGTTGTTCATCATGTTCAGGTTCATTCACTTGGTCGGTAGCTCCTTCCTGATCGTCAGTTTCTCTTTCCTATTCCTCGGTATTATTTTCCTGATGCCCGGTTGACACAGTCTACGGCTTCAGTAGGTTCTCTAGATGTTCAATGTAAGTGAATCTACCATAGTCTTCCAGTTCTCTAGTGCTTTCTTCACTGTTCTTAGTGTCAAACTCATCAACCCTGGCATTAGTACTTTTAATCATTTTATTAGTAACTTTATTTAGACACTTATAAGCTTTTCTTTTAGTGGAATATCCAAGAAATATCCCTTCATCCCCTTTAGAGTCAAACTTTCCATTTCTTTCATCTTTCAGAATAAAATATTTGCTACCAAAAATTCTAAAGTAACTTACAATCGGTTTGTGACCAAACCATAGCTCGTAGGGTGTTTTGTTTGTGTCCTTCTTCAATTATACTCGGTTTAGCACATAGATAATTGGGCTAACTACTTCTCTCAAGTATGTCTGAGCCACATTCTTTTCTATCTTCAGTGTCCTTACACAATCTACAATTGATCTATTCCTCCTTTCAGCAATCCCATTTTGCTGAGGTGTTCTTAGTGCAAAAACCTATCTTTTAATACCATGCTCATAAAAATAGTTAGTAAATTCATCAGAAATAAATTCACCACCTTTTTCAGATCTTAAGCATTTCAATTCCTTCATGATTTCTTTTTCTACTTTTTCTTTATACCATTTAAACATCTTAAATGCTTTTATTTTCTCCTTTAAGAACATCACAGTCATCAATCTAGTATAATCATCAACAAATAAAATAAAATATCCATCTCCATAATAACTCTGTGTTCTCATGGGACCACATAGGTCGGTGTGAACTAGCTCCAAAATTCTCTTTGTCTTAAAACTAGATTTTGTCATCTTACCTTTTCGACATTGATGATACATTACATGATCTGGCTTAGCTAGGCTAGGTAGACCTCTAACCTTTTTCTTTTTACTTATCTTGATCATGTTATCAAAGTTTACATGGCATAACCTTTTATACCATAGCCATGCATCCTCATCTTGCATTATTAAACAAGAAGACTTATCATTATCAAGATAAAACAAGTTACCTTTTGTTTGTGCTCCTATTCCAACAAGTTTTCCTCCATCATCAAATATCTTAACCTTTTTGCTCTCAAAAGCTACTCGGTGACCTAAGTTGTTAAGCTATGCCACACTTAGCAGATTATAATTTAGTCCTTCTACCCAATAAGCATTATCACATTTGATTTTATTATTTATCATTAAAGTTCCTTTTCCTCTAACCATACAGGGTGTATCATTACCCATTTTTACAGATCCTCCATTATATTGCTCAAGATGACCAAATTTTTCTTCATCACCAGTCATGTGATGGGTACAACCATTATCAATGATCCATGTATCATTTTTATTAACCTTAGAAATGAGTGTTGTCTCTACATAGCTTTCTTCTTCCTCAGAATCATCCTTCATTGCAACAGATACTACTTCTACATCATCATCTGTATCAGAATCACTCTCATTCTCTTCAACAATGTAGCATACCTTTTTTCCTTTATCATTGTTTTCTTGGTTATCTCAGTTGTAGTGTCAGTAACTTCTATTTCCTCTTCTCTCATAGATTCCTTCACCAAATCAGTCTTTGTTTCTATCATCTTCTTTCCTGTTTGGACATCTAGCAACAATATGACCAACTTCTTTGTAGTTAAAACATGCTAAAGGTAATTTACCTCTATATCTACCTTTGCCTTTAGGTAATCTCCTGGCCATAAGAGCTTCAAGCTCATCAATTTCATCATTAGAATTACCATCATTATCATCATTATTACTTCTACTACTAGACTTACCAATCTTCAGAGAAGTCATGAAAGCAGATTCAACAGATGGTACAACACTATTATCAAAACTATCCAATTCAAAGGTTGTTAGCTTACCGATCAGATTGTCAAGAGTGAGAGTACTATTAGGTGAAGACCTCATTTCATGTATTGCAGATATTCTGATAGCATAAACAGACAATAAGGTTCTCAAGATTTTACTTACCACTGTATCTTCTTCAATAACTCCACTAGATCCTTTGATAGCGTTGACTACCTCCTTTATTTAGTTTGTGTAGTGTACAATGTTTTCTCCTTCTTTCATTTTCATATCATCGAATCTCCCTCTTAAAATTTTAGCTCTGGCTCTTTTGACATTAGCATCACTATTATAAACTTGAGTAAGTTTATCCCACATGTCCTTATAAGTAAGGCAATCCTTGACATCTTCAAACACGACATCTGATAGACAAACAACAATCTCCATCATAGTAATATTATTCTCATGTCTATCTCTTAATTGATCAAGAGTCAAAGGTCATGTAGGTGGTGAAATGTAGCCATTATCCAATAGGGTGAGGGAAGAATTCCCAATCCTAGATATATGCAGTCTCATTCAACTTTTCCATATTGTAAAGTTTTCCTTATTCAGCTTTGGCACTTCCCTCTTATACATTTTGTGATCTTTATGTTGAAGTCCTTAAAACTCTAATCCAAGCAACCAATACGCTCTGATAACAATTGTTAGAATAATTGAGAGGGGGGGTGAATCAGTTATCCACAGTCCCAAATATAAAATGTATATCACAAAACAAATTTAGCTAATTTTGTAGCTCAGTAAACATAAAATACTAAACTGTCTATGACTTTACCGATTACCAGTTAAATGCTCATAGTGATTACCGACCAAATCAAATATGCAATATGTAAAGTATGATATCCAAACAATCACAACATAAACACATAACACAAGATATTTAACATGGAAACCCTACAAAGGGAAAAACCACCTAGGACCAGTAACCTAAAATATTTTCACACTTTTGAAGTGAGCTCAGTGAAGAGCCAACCCTGTTAAAGGTTACAAAACACACTGTAAGGTGTGACCTTGTTAGAGGATTTAACACTAACAGTTATTGTCCAACCAACATTCACTATGGGGTTGACAAGATAACAATGTACATTCTATGAATGACATATAAGACTTTCAAGTCCACTCGATTAAGAGATTTTATCTGTTTACAATGGTTAAACTGTAACAGCAGGTGATCTGAATACAATATAACTTGATTTGCAGATGTTCAGATCTATTCTTAAGTCCATACAAATCCTTTGATCAATATTTCTTATTCATTTTAACAACATTCAATAACTTACTGTCCCTTGGTAAAATCTTTTTGACGCTCGGTTAACTCTGCAGTTCAGTTCTTCTTCAACTAGTTTGATCAGGCAAGCATGAAGCAATGTTCACGCGATATCTTTGCAGTCTCCTTCCTTCGGCATAAGTTTCACTGTGAAACCCTAGTCTCTTAAATAGACAAGTAAACCATTTTCTTCTCGTCCATTAGATTTTTCCACTTAAGCTAATGTGTCAGTAACACATTTTATTTCTATGCTTTAGATCTTCTTTGAATTTTGTTAGTCATTGATCTCGTAACAAACTTTATCTTTCCACCTCATAATCATACACTTTATAGCTCATCAATTTTTGTCAGCTAAACTAATCATTTACTTTCTTTTGTCCATACTCGGTTAACAAAGAAATGTGTCGGTGAACACAAGCTCGGTTGATACTGTCACTCGGTATACACTACACTTGCTCGGTGTATACTAGAATGCTTCATTAATCGACCACACTACTTTGTAACATTTTGCTTACAACTTCATAACAGATTAACACAACATAATCAAGTCAACAATATGAACTCATAGACTCATCAATAAGTTACCAAGAGTATTCCTTATCCTCATCTGTCATATCCATCTTCCTCAATGTAGATATCTCTGTTCTTCATCTTTTCTCTCCTCTTTACAAATGTTTAGATATTTGCAACTAACATGATAAGTATTGTCAAAACTAGTTGACATCAATGACAACATAATAACTGATTCAATTATCTTATATATTTATTCAGTGCTCAGTGATCTCTAATCACTTGAAGTTCTTCAATCAGGTTCTTAATCAGTTGTAGTTCATCACCTCTAACTAACTATCTAACTATCCCTAAACAGTCTAAAACTAGTTGTTACAACAAAATGAGATTAAAAGTGTTGTCAAGTTAACAACCAATGTTGTCAACTCAACAAAATAAATCTATTATCTCTTCTAATGACTTTTAAAAGGTTTAAACATAACCTTTTCTAACCCTTACTACCCCATAACCCTTCATGTTCCTTATAGGCCATAATTGCATTGAAATGCAACTTTACAACTTCTTGGCATCTTTGCACTTTGAGTGCAATTACATGATATTAATGGCAATATTATAAACCTAGATGACCATATAGGTCCTTATCCCTTACATCCATTCTTGGATCAACCAAGTTACCTCAAGGTTACATCCTTAACCCCTATGCCATTCAACTCCTATTACATCTATTCAACATTGTCATGCCTTTATACATTTAGGCTATTACATCAATTACATAAAATTGGCTTCAAGCCATATTTCATTAAAATATATTGATCTTGTAGATCATTTGATCTTCATCAGTCATCCATGTGACCCCCTCTTCATGTCTTCATCAGGGTTCCCTGCACCATACTCCCAAGGATCAAATCAATCCAAGTCCCTTGGATTGGGGAGATTATTTCTTTTCCTCCAATCTTTAGTCACTCCCTTTTCAGGACCTGCAACATAATTGTATCCTTTGTTCATTGGCATCATGTACCTGCAATCAAAGACCATGTTCTTGTTTATAGCTGAACGTGGACCTCTAATCCAGCCATAGACACAACATAGTCATTGCTCAATCATTGAATTACGAAAGTGAACATGAATTGTCCAATTCGCACACTGTATTGAATCGACATGTTACCTCCTATTTAGGTGGGGTGTTTAAATTTACTCTCAGAACAAGAGCCAACAACCATTAGACCAACTCTAAAATAGAGGATTTGAAAGCTTGAAATGATCAAAATTGCAATTAATCTAAAATGAAGATGCAAATTGTAATCTAAGAATGAAAGTGCAGATTTAATCTATGAAGCTTGAAAGAAAGGTGAGAATTAATCTAGAACATAATAAGAAAACTAATTAATATGAAAGTGCAATTATACTAGCATGAGAATTACTCTAATTATGCAATAACAAAGTTTGAAGGTATGAAAATTGAGACAAAAATCCACTATAGTTTTGGTACTCTAAAATTGCCTCTTCAAAATGAAGGAAAGGAGGTTCATAATATAGAAGAGCCCGGGAGAAGGATGAAGAGTTTCTTGGAAAGAAACAACTAACTCTTCATCTCCATGGAGGAAGGTGAGACAAATTGATGAATTATTTAATTAAATGAATGAAAATTGCCACATGGGTGGCTTTTCAATTTATTTTGAATAATTAAATCCAAATAAAGATGTCCATTCAAATAACCAAATATTATTTAATTCCTTTGATGTGTATTAGCTAAAGGGGGTGGAATTAATTTAATTTAAAAGCACCTAGGACTTTAGGATTAAATTAATTAATCATAGGGATTTTTAGCCAATAAATGTTGAAATATTTAGGAATTAAATATAGTGTGATTAATGCAAATTTAGGGTTTTTTGCATTTGACACCAAGTCAAATAAAGTCAATTGGGAGATAGAATTGCCTAGTACAATAGGACTTTGATGATGTAAAAATTTGAAGGAATGCATCAAAATTGATTAGAATTGTAAGGTGCCAATTTTGGGGTATTACATTTTGCCCCTCTTTGAATTGATGTGTGAGTAGTGCGTTGATTCAAAGAATAGTCTGATGTGACAAATGATGAGGTTTTAGGGTTATCTCTAGAATAGAGCTTAACCCTCGGAAGTCGAGGTTAGATTGCCAAGACACTGATCAGATCGAGATGTAGAACCAACTTCAGAATGAAGCATGATTCTTCAAAGTCTAAGTTAGATTGTGAAGACAACGATCAGATTACCACTTGAGAGAAGATTGGAATCAGGGTTAGATTACCCCAATAACCTATGATTAGATGATAATTGATGCTGATTTACGACTATCTCTAGAATGAAGCTTAGTCCTCTGAGATCCAGGTTAGATTGCCTAGATAATGGTCCAAAAGATATTTCAAGAGCCATCTCTAGAACGAAGCTTGACTTTCAGGAATTAAGGTTAGATTGCCCCAATACCTAATGATATTTTGAGAGCCAACTCCAGAACGAAGCTTGATTTTGGAGGATCCAAGTTAGATTGCTTAGATACCTAATAGATAGATGACAAGATGACAAGATGCGAGGCCCAAAGATGTCCCTAGTGAAGAGATGCCCCAAGTGATGGGGTCTTTTGATTCAGATCAGATTGATTCAAGAATTGATTCAACAAGATTCAAATGATGCAATCATCTTGCCCCCTCGGGAGAGAAATTAAAAGATGACACGTCAGAAAGATGATTCATAGCAAAAGGTTGCAGATACAGATAAAATCAAAGATCCAAAGGAACTCAGAACAGATTAAGGAAGCATTGAGGGGATGCAAAAGCGATTTGGAGTGATTTGGAGGTCCTGTTGACCAAGTTTGATGAGTGTTGACTATGGTTGACCAAATTTGACTAGAGTTGACTTTTGATGAAAATATTGAAGATCTCAAGAAAATGATGATGAGATAAGATTCCAACAAGAAAATGCCACCAAATGGTTGACTGCACAAGCGTCCGATCCCAATGGTCCCAAAATTTTAAAACGCAATTTTGAGCTATCTAGGAGTGTCAGATTTTGATTTTGATTTCGATCCAGAAAATGGATTTAGATTAGTCAATTTAGCCAAGTTTAAAGTTTTTGTGCAAAATGAAGCACTTTTGAAAATTAGGTCAAAAGCTATATAAGGTCTAGAGGGGTCATTTTCGATTCATTATTCACTTTGTCTTCTAGAAAATTTGAGAGCTCAGAGTGAAATGGAGGGTGTGCCAGTGCATTTGCATCGATTCAAGCAGTCTAGTCGACATAACTAGCTGACCGACTATGACCCACTTGTGAGAAATTGATAAACAAGCTTGCATTTAAAATTTTAATGCTTTCTTAGATCATTTAGGTTAGATTTTAGGCATTTTAGTGCCTAGTTGATCCAATGTCACGCAAGGAAACAATTTCCTCACGCTGGCCTCAGTTGCCCCTCGTGCGAGGAAATGGTTTCCTCACAAGGGTTAGGGCTTTCTCGCATGGAGCTTCTCTGCAAGCTCGTGTGAGGTGCTAGGTGATGTCGCGTGAGATTTCATCCCCAGTGATGAACTCTCACCCGAGATGAAATCCTATCTCGTGCGAGAAGTTGTTGTAATTCTATAGAGTCTTCATCTAATTTTGCATAGAATCAGCCAATTAGAGTGTCGAAGAGTTGTGTTTAGGATAGATGTATAGCCTTAGTTGCTGTTATTGCTTTAAAAAACCATCATAATTGAGATATTGATCGAATTTCATTGCTTCTTTTGTAGGTTGACTTCCCAGATGTTGCGTTCTAGTCCCACCATCCAGTCGTCAGGGAGTTAGTATAGAGATTGATGGATGTTGAGGGTGCCCACATCGATGGGATAGGATTGACATATCTATGTGACTTGCCCGACATTTAGGTGAATCACAGACGACTAGGTGTACTGGTTGAGCATTTCCACTCAGAGATGAACACCTTTCACTTGCTGATGGGGGAGATGACAGTCACCCCTGAGGATATATACAAGATACTGAGGATACCATTCCACAATGCTCGCGTGGAGTACAACATCTAGCCGAGAGCAGGCACACTAGCACTAAGGGCCATTTTCTAGGATGATTAGTAATGGGTCGGGCCGTCTCATGGGGTGGGCTGATTAGCCAGTATGGAGTAGGGCATAGATTGGTAGTGGTCTTAGCCATATTCCTGAGTTGTTATGTGATGCCAGATCAGGGGCAACATGGATTGGAGTGTGGTTAGGGATGCATGTTGGAGCGGATGCTGGAGGAGCAACTGGTGTGATTTGGATGGGGTGAGTGCATGCTCACACAGATGTACCATGAGATGCACAAGATCGTGTATCAGAGTGTGCGGACCATGGCCGCTAGCATTTTTGTTTTTTAGATCTAGGCTTGGGAGCATCTCCCTATATGAAGGCTGATATTTCATGATACAAGGCAACCCCTAGAGCCTTATATTTATAGGTATGTAGGCCCCATGACTTAGCCAACGCTAGGTAAGACATAGCAGTGGCATGAGAAGCTAGACGACATGATAGCAGTCATATGGAGACCATGGGTAGCCATAGAGGTTTGGGATGATGCTCGGCATGAGCTCCCCCATATGTTCTTCTCGCATCCTTTGATTGGACGTACCATTAGCATTATTGAGTGCTTCCCACTCACATGGGTTTTACGATAGTTTGGGAGACTGCATGACGTCTCCTAAGAGTATTGCACATATGTTTGATTCATCGATGAGATGAAGAAGGGCTGGCAGCCCAGACTAGACCAGAGGAGGTGCATGATAGAGGCATGGATACCACCAACTCAGTGGGATTACATTGTAGATGTCACCAATGTAGGGGTGAAACCTACATAGAAAGATCATATTTTGGCCCACCCATACCCTAGGTTTACAGATCTTGTTGGCATGGGCCAGCAGGTATAGTAGGTTGTACAATAGCATCCTACGTAGCAATAATAGGTACCAACACAACAACAATAGGTACCAGCATAGCAACAGGTTGCCCAGCAGTAGCCTAGACAACAGTAGAGGGTACTGAGACCAAGGAGTGGGCAGACTCCTATCCCTCATAGTACTATGGGTTTAGATGCAGGTGTTGGCAGTAGTGGGACCCAACAGAGGTCCACAAGACAGAGGACAAGTGACACCACTTAGCAGCCGCATCTTGACAAAAGGGCATAGGGTGATGATATAGACATGCAAGATCCACCTATGGGAGGGCAGGTACCATAGTTATAGGAGGCTCACAGGAAAAGCCAAGAGAGGATTCGACAAGTGCAGCAAGAGAAAGATGACTTTCACACTTAGGTCATCGTCTAGAAGACCCGAGTATCAGAGCGAGATCAAGAGATCAGAGGGCTATAGGAGGCACTTGCTAGGTCTCAGCTAGAGACCAGATATGAGGTTGCGTAGTCGACCTACTATTATGCTGCACATGTGGGAGTAGTGCCAGATCTAGCAGAGCAGGTGCCACCATTTTTAGAGTATGTTGGGGCATGAGTGGTACTATAGGGACCTCCACTGCAGGGACCACTACCGTAGGCACCACCAAAAGGTCCACGTCGTCCACGTCCTCCAGGTGGTGATGGGTAGAGCTAGACTCATCTTGATATACTTTGTAGCCCATTTTTGATACTGTGCTCAAGTAGCACTATTCTTTTGATGTCCATTGACATTGATCAACCGAGATATATATGAGATCATCATTTTTATATCATTGTACTTGTGTATATATTGCTTTTATGTTGATATTTATGAGATGTTTCCTATACGATTAGATGTATGCATAGATAAATATGAGATTATGTATGAAAATGTAAATGAGATTGACATGGTTCCTTTATGATATGTGAATGAATATGCACATGTTTTATGTATGTAATGTGAAATGCAATGATAGATAAATGTAATGTATGATTTGATTTATGCTTATAACGAATGCACATTTATATGGATATGTAGATGTAGAATGTATGTAAATGCAATTTATGGATGCAAATGGAAATGCAATGAAAATGCCATGGATCTGATACTAATCATCTCATGCAGGATGTAGCAATACATGATAGGTACTAACCAAAATAATGTTTGAAGACTGAGAATGAGGACCAGACACTTGTGCAACCAAGATGGACCCAAGACAAAAGATGAGAACCTTTGATGAGTAGATCCAGAAGAAGACAATAAAGAGAGCACCAAAACACCATCTCAATGCAAACCTAGAATGAAAATGCAAGCCTAAGCTAGATGCAATCCCTAGGACTTGGTTGTTGGACTCATTCTATTTTCATCATAGATTTTTTAGTAATGGATGATCGTAGCATGCCATACAACCCTCACTGATATTGCAATCATGAGAATATGAATGTGACATTAGTCTTAGATTTTTCAGAATGAGGAGTAAGCATTAAGGCACAAGAAGCTAGAATGACTTGAACACCTATTCCTTTTGATTTAGGAAGTTAACATAAGCATCAAAGCATAGTTGCTAGAATGACCTAAATGTTGCTTACGGACAAACACACTAGACACACAAGAGTTTATCCTTTTGCTAAGTGAATGATAAGAATATCAAGGTTCTCGTAGTGACCCTTACGTTCACTTCACAGGATGAGCATTTGCAATTTCACTTGTAGAAAAAAGAAGTCACCCAAACAGACAAGGAGAAGAACCAACCTCACAAAAGTTTCCATATAAAAGGAGTCAAGGTACACATGGCCATCCAACATGAGATGAATGCTCTCATAGTGGATGGCCCTCTTATATGAATCCTTTGGATCATTGGAACTAAACCAGTCTTCACTTCTCTAGGTCAAGAAAGATGTCTTAGAGTTGCTCGAGGACGAACGACAAAGAGAAAAGACAAACACACAAAAGAAAAGCTTAGCACACTTTAGAGAGTTTCAAATCCATTTTTTAGTTTGAGTTTCAGTTTAAGAGAATTGAAGTCGGATCAAAAGTACACAGCATGAGAAGTCTCAATAGGATGGCGACAGTAGGTGGACATAGTGAGAACCACTAGTGACTGATGTACGAGGGACCCTCGAGAAGAGGGATCCAAGTAATAGCTAGGTATTAGTAGGTAGGCATAGTGAGAACCACTGGCGACCAATACACAAGAGATCCTCAAGGAGAGAAATCTCAAAAGTAGCTAAGCATCAGTAGGCAAACATAATGAGAACCACTAGTGACTAATGCAAGAAAATCCTCCAAAAAATGATAGGACAGTGCCCCCAAGACCAGGAAGGTGCCCCCAAGTGTGACCAATTTCAATCAATGTAGAGTTGAGAAAAATCTCGTAAATAACTGAAAGCAAATGCATGAGCTAGCAAACTAAAGTAGGAAATGAACTAAAGAAGGAAACAAGAAAGCAAACTAAAGCAGTAAAGAAAGAGCCAAGAAGTGATGCAATAGGTATAGCATTGAGGAACAAGAGGCGCTTGTTTACTAGGTTTTCACCATCTTGGTAGAGATTCTATTTTTGCTACCATGATGCCTGTTTACCAGGTTTTCACCAATGACACATTTTTTTCTTTTTCAATTTTTTTTGTACTTTTCTTTTTTTTATTTTTGAATTTTCACTTTTTTTTGTATTTTCAAATTTTCTATTTTTTTGGTTATTATAAAGGTGCCTGTTTACCAGGTTTTCACTAAGATGATCATATTTTTTAGGACATTTTGTAATTTTTAGGATTTTTTTAGAACAGAGTATGTACATGAGCATACGGGGAATGTCTCAACTGTAGAATCTCTTCAGGTGCAAAGCATTGATCGGCTCTTTGAGTTGTTCTCCTTCATTAGTAGATAGTTGATAAGCACCAGACCCAAATGTTGCAGTGATAATGTATGGATCGAGCCAGTTTGGTTCAAACTTTTCTTTCTTTATCCATTGTTATTCATTCTAGGGGTTTTCTCTCAAGACGAGATCACCCACTTGGAATTCCCTTGGTCTGAATTTCTTATTGTAGCTCTTAGACATTATTTTCTAGTATTCTCTTAGATGATCGAATGCCACTTGCTGACATTCATCTAGTAACTCTAGCTCTTGTAGCCAAGATATTCTAATGTCTTCATCAGTAATGAGGTTCTTTAGAGAGACTCACAATGTAGGAATCTTGACCTCAATAGGAAACACAACATTCACACCATAGACTAAGGAAAAGGGCGTAGCCCCTGTTGGAGTTTGAATGCTTATTTTGTAGGTCCATAAAGCTGGATTAATCTGGAGGTGCCAATCTCTACCAGATTTGTGAACTATTATGTGCAGGATCTTGAGCATTTTCTTGTTGGAAGCTTTTTCCTATCCATTACCTTGGGGATAATAGATCGAGGACCAATGTTGGATGATTCTAAACTTAGTACGTAATTCTTTGCGATCTTTGTTCTTGAACCGCCCCCCATTGTCAGTGATTATTAAGGAGAGTACACCATATCTACAAATGATGTAATGCAGTATGAACCTTGCTATAGACTTGCCATCAGCTATGGCAAGAGGCACTGCCTTAACCCATTTGGTAAAATAATTTGTAGCTGTGATAATGAACTTGTGCCCTTTAGAGGAAGACATATGTATTTGACCCACCAAATCAAAGGCCCATTGCTGAAATGACAAAAAACTGATGAATGGAATGAGCTCCTTGGCAGGAGCGTGGATCAAATTTCTGTGAAGCTAACATTGTTTACAAGACTTGGCATACTATATAGCATCCATTTCCATTTTCAGCCAGTAGTAACTAGCTCTAATAAGTTTACGAGCTAATCTTAGACCACTTGAATGAGAACCATAGATGCCTTCATGCACCTCAGCGAACACACGTTTGGACTAGTCAAGCTCTAGACACCTAAGGAGGGTACTGTAATACTCCAAAATGGGCTATAAGTTCATTAATCTCCTACATCTTCAATTCGAACGAAATCGACATCAAAGTCCTAATCTAAGGAACATCTAAACATCATCGAATCATAATTGATTATCTTAAATTCTGCATCGGGGAATATTCCTAGTAATATTCCTAATCATCATAATTATCTTTAATTTTATAATTATTTGGCAATAAATCATATTTATCATAAAGTTTGATTAATTGAATATTTTCATATTTAATTAATTAGATTTAATATTTGCCACTTAATTATGTAATTAAATTTAATTCTATCTATTATTAATTGTATTATTTAATTTTGACAATAAATCTAATATCATATGAATAATTGATTAAATTCTTATTTAATTAATTAAAGCAAGTTGTCATTATTTAATAATATAGTTTTTAATAAAAGTTTGATTAAATAATTGATTAACCCATAAATCAATTGTTTTATTTTTAAAAGCAGTTAAGTTGGAAATAAATCACTTTATTATTAAATCAATTTATAAATAAAACATGCACAATCATAAAAGTAGACAACCATCAATTATCAATTAAAGCTAAACTCTATTTTGAGTTAAAACTTAGCTTTTGCATGTTTTTGTGAGTTAATTATCCTTTATTTAAAAATAACTCAAAAATCAACTTGAGTTATTTGAGTGATTTATGGCTTTTTTTCCCATGCACCTCCAAAGCCCTGGATTTCTATAAAACCAAGGCTTAGCTCTTCATAATTCATCTCTCAAATTGGCATCCAAAGCATCTCATAATTTTGCAAGCTTACTTTGCCAAAGTCATCTATGAATTGCACGACTATTTTGAAGAATTGGAATTTGGAGAATCAAAGATTATTGCGAATCAAGGCTATTGTGAGATCAATTTATTTTTTTTACATTCATTTAGATTCTTTTTCATATCATTGTTAGATCATTTTAGCATATCAATTTCATATAGATTAGATTTCATATCAAGTTTTTATCATTCTTATTGCATAGAAAATCTAAAAAAATAGCTTAATTGCATTCAAGTCATATCTAGATCAATTGCATTCAAATCCTTCATTTAGGTGTCGTCTAGGTCACTGATCTCGATAACAATCTGAGAACATTAATCTCGCACCTACTAGAAGGCAGTAAATCGCTTGGTTAGAGTAGATTTCAATTTTGCATGATTTTGATTATAGCTAACCTCTAATATTTTACTAAAGTATTGTGTCTATAGATCAGGTACAATTTTCACACACACACATTTCTGGCACCCACCATGGGGCAACCCACCTTTGCATGCTAGTTTTGATTTTTTTTTGGGAGCTAAAACCTCAAAGTTTCAAAGATTTAATTTTATCTCCCAAACAGCTTGGATTTTTGCTCTGAAATTTGTTTTGCAAGTTGGACATATATAAGAGAAGCTACAGTAAAAAATTTAGAATTTTTTGAGATGTTTGGAATTTTTAATAATTTGTTCTTGAAATTCCAGAAAAAATTAATATCTGACGCAAATCAGAATATTTTTTGAAAATTTTTATATTTTCAGAAATCTCTTTAAATTATACAAGGGGTCCATTTTTTGTATTTTAAATTTGGATGTAATATAATAGCTCAAACAGTCAATTTACAAAAACTAGTCTATTTTGATAAAATGGGTCTCTAGGGCACAAATGAAGAGATTTTTCTAAAATTTTTACATTTTTGGAAAGATCTCTATTTTTTAGTAGGGGTCTCTATTCTAAATTTCTATTTTTGTGGCCAAAATCATATCAAAAAAATTAGATCTTGTTGACTAGGTCAAATGCAGCAAAAAAAATAAAGTTTTGTGATGGGTATGCACTTATTTTTTTTACATGGTTCAATGAATGATATGAGTTGTCATTTGGGTTAATTTCTGGTTATTATTGCTGATAATAAGTGATTTTTAGAGCTAACCCTATGGTTTTCATAAGTTGAATATATTTTGCATATCTTGTTTGCTTGTTTGCTTGTTGGAGAGTTCGTCACTTGCTTGCATGGAAAAGCTCAACAAAAATTGCTAAAAATCAGGTAAAATCTACTAAGCGCATTGCAAGGATCCTAGGTATTCTCCTTCATCTAATGAAATTTCAATTTGGCCTTAAAATAAATCTCTCATGTGTTTAGCTTGAGTGTTTCTTTGCATGCTTTTTTTTATGAATTTGCATAATTGAATACTAAATTGTGACACCTTAAGTATTTATTAGTAGTCTTAGATTACTTGTGATTGATCTTAATTGCTATCTTGGGTTATTGGACTCGCTAATCCGTTGGCCCCTCATTCCGCCCCGTGGTTGCAATCTCAGCGCCATAAAGGGGAGGGGTCAATAGGACAGAAGCGTTAAGTGTTCCACTTGGCAACCCTTTTGTGCTTTTAGGAACTCACTCATTTTCTAAGTTGGGGACTCATTTTCAGCTTGTGTGAGGTGTTAAGTGTTCCACCTTGTGGACTCATCTCATATTCGCTTTAAGTGTTAAGTGTTCCTCTTTCTGCTTTTTGGGTACTTTTGGTAGATTTGCTTTTGGAAACATACATCTGTGCTCACATAGTAATTAGGCCCTATGAACACTATTCATGATTCTTGAGAGATTGGATTCCTAGCGAAATCCTTCTTGACAACAAAATCCTTGTAGGTAGAGAGGATACTTAGTGCATTTCACATTCAACTTGGTTAGTGTGTCTTCTCTTATTGATCGATACATTCTCTCCTAGGAGAGGTTGATAGATCACGTGGGGTTGACATCATGAGCTTTGGTGAATCAAAATTGGTTAGTGCACCTTCTTTTATTGATTGATACATTCTCTCCCTAGAGAGGTTGATAGATTACGTGGAGTTGGCATCATAGACCTTGGTGAAGCAAAACTTTGTCTTAGCGTGTTAGATTAATCTGCTTGCTTTGTTTGGGTTAAAACTGAAAAGGTGTCAAAAACCTTGGATCTGGAGCCAAGTCCACTTGTGGTATACTATTGTGAGTCATCTTTAGAGAGGGTTAACCGTAGTGGACAATCCCTTCACAGGGAAAACTGCGTTGACGGAACCTCAAGTGGTCATAGCCATTTTCACCATCGTAGTGACAGCCGCTATATAAATGTCCTTGTGGAAGAAATCTCCATGGGTATGGTTCATTGTTGGGTTGTCAGATCTCCCTAGCAGCTCCTGAAGATTAAGTTCTTAGACTGTGTCAAAACCTTGGTGCATCGGGATTGGAGTTCACCCCTTTGGATCATAAAAGTTGCAAAGTCAAACCATTACTAAAAACCCTAGCGAGGCCAAATTTTCATTTTATAGGGTATATGTGCATTATTGCAAAACATTTTTGAAACATACACAATTAGCACTTCTGAGGATAGAACAAATAAGTCACTTGATTGTTCATGTGCAAGGTTGCTTTTGCCCTTGTTCATTGTTTTCAGACATGCTTGAAATCACTTACTTGCTATTTTGCGTGCTTGTTTATCTATTTGTTTATTGAAAACAGACAAATCTGTTACAATCCTCAAATCTAGACATTGAAGTTTGCAAACAATTCAAATCTAAAAACTCAAAATTTGCAAAATTTGAAGTCAAATTCTTTTTTGGAGTCAAAAGTTGTCTCAGGAGGTCAGAAAGTCATACAAGTTTCCATCAAGTGTCATTTCATTGCAACCCATCTATCATATGATAGGAAACCTAGTGTTGTATGAATTTTCATGCCAACAAATCTTCAAAGTCAAAATCTTGCAACTGTCGTATGATATTGTCAACTATCATTTCATAGGCTATCCACTGTTGTACGAGTTTTTCAGAGTGTCGTTTGGGAAATTTTTGAAAGTTGTCAGAAAATTGTCAGAATTGCTGGATACTTAGCTTCTTCAGCCTATTTCCAGAATCTGTCATACAAATCATTGTGTCAAGAACAGATCAGTAGGTATTGAGAATTAGTACACATGTCTCAAAGAATCAGTACACAAGAGGAAGAAGCTGTAATCACCGCTATGATGAAGCAGCTGCAAGCTATGCAAGTTGAACTTAACAATCTTAAGAAAGAAAAGGAACCTAAAAAGTTCTCCATGGAATCTCTATACTCTTTTCCATTTGATAAAGACTTCTACATGTCACCATGCCCCTGGACAGAATTTGAGCAATGTGATAACCCTTATGATACCTCTTCCACAGAGAGTGACACATCCAGCTTTGGAGACTATGATGACTATGACGATAGACAATGTAATGATACCTATGACACCTCTGTTCCTAAGAGTCCTCCTCATCATGTGTTCCTACTTACTACAAATGGGCTGTCACATTGGATAGATCGTGATGGTGATCGATATGATTCTAATTTTGAAAGAGACTTTGATATTTTTTGTGAACAATACCTTGATTATGATCCATCTACTACTGCTGAGGAATATAAAATGTACCGTGCTGATTTGAAATGTCAATACTATAAGGATCTCCCCTCTAAGAACTCTTAGGCTGAAAATAAAGATTATCTTCTCAAGCAAGGTCATGTTAATGTTGAACCTTTGTCTACTGATGGTTCCCTTCCACCCCCTACTTCCTCCAATACCCATACATTTCCTAAAGCTTCTGAGTCTTTCAAATCTTTCACAAAACCTTCATCCGACACAAGCCCTGATACTTTTCATGCTGTTCCGTATAGTTATCCTCCAAGGCTACCTCTTAAAGAAACTCAAGCTAACCTTCACTTGGCTACAAATACTTTCAATAATGCTAAACCTAAAGAGCCTAAGCCTTCATACGCTACAATGCCTACTTCAGCTAGTCCTTCACCATCTCTTCCAAAGTCTTCCATACCATTTCAACATGCTTCTTTGTCTTTAGAAGTGGCTCCATGTCAAGAGGACTCTAAAAATGATGAAGAAAAGAATATAAAGAAAGATCAAGATCAAGAAACCTCCGTGTCATCCAATCCTTTTCATGATGTCTCTTATCCACTTCAGGGTTCTTTTGATCCTACACCCCCTTTTTCATGCATTCCACCATGTCTTAAGTCTTCTCCTAAGCAAGATCGAGTTACTACTTACACTATTGAGCTTATTGACAATCAAAATAACCTTACTATGCTTGTGCTTTCCAAAGATGATACTTCCATTAAGGTTGGTAAAAATGGTGTTGTTACTTCCGATGTTAAGCCAAATGAAAATCAAAAGAAAAATTATGTGCTTGTGCTATCCAAAGATCCTTGTCAAGATCAAAGTCTTCCATCTTCTTGTTCTACCACTCCATGTTCATTTCCACTTTCTACTCTTCCTAAGTCTTTGCAAGCTTTGAACAATCCTATCAAAGAAGGCGCTCATATTCAAGATGTCCATGATTGTATTAAAAATTCTAATGCTCACTCTAAAGATGCTGATATCCTTGGTTGTCATATAGATGCTAATGAACTTATTGATTATCCTTTTGCATCTTCCACTTCCATCCTTGGACCTCTTCCACCACTACTAAAAGCTTCACGTCTACCTTCCATCTTGGGTCCTTATGTCCCTTCACTTTTCCCTCCTAACTTTCCTAATTCACCATCCATCTTGGGTCCTTACATCCCTGCATCTCCCATCTTTCCTCAAGATCAACATAGATGCATACCCTTGAATCCTTTTTATCCACCCACCCATCTAAACCAATCATATCCTCCTTCTTCCACAAGTCCCAAGTTCTTTGGAAGTAACTTGAATGTTCAATACAAGAAAAAGAAGCAATACAAGAATCCATCAAAAAAAAGATCACCATGTCTCCTCTAATAGACATGGAAGCATAAAGTCCAAAGAGATATCTAAAAAGAAAATTACAAGACGAGTATGGGTTCCAAAATCCATAATTGAAGATATTCTCTCCAAATTACCAAAAAGAAATGAAAAGCCTACAACTATATGGATTCCAAAGTCTCTCTTGAAAGAGTCTAGTGTTGAGCAACAAGTGAAGCTGACATTCAAGCTTCCAAAGACTTCCACTTCATCTTCTTCCAAAAGCATTCCTCCATTCCATGCGCCTAAACCACAACCTCTGCTATCCATTCACCATATTCCTTCATTCATGATTCCTGCATCCTCTCACCACCCTTCAAGATATGTGTTGACATTGATCTTGCCTTCCTTTCCACCTACCCTTTTACAATCCTTCCATGCATTATCCTTCTACCTTCTATCATTTTTCCTCATTTGCCTATTCCTCCTATCTTCCAACCTCACTCGCTTTACATAAAACCTTATCCTCAATTTTTCTCTTCCATCTCCCTTTCCCTATCAACATCTTTGAGCATATCATTTGAATCCTTGATATATCATGGTTTATCCTTTCAAGGAGCACTATCTAAAAAGCTTGCCTTCTTCCAAAAATTCAAAAAGAAAAAAAAATAAAAAAATTGAATATGTGCCTTGGTGAAAACTTGGAAACGGGCACCTTGGTAGCAAAAGTAAAGAGAAATAAATTCATCCTATGGTGAAAACCACTCCCTTGTGGCACCTTGGATAAGTACCATGATGAAAACCTAGCAATCAGGCATCATGCGTAGTTCTTCTACATATTTCATCCATTCCACCTTCTCTCTTTGATCTTGACATGTTGATCTATACACGAACATTTGGCTATCTTGTGAGCTATCTTATGATGATCTTGCTTTCATTTCCTTCCATGTTTAGCCTTCATATTTATTTTCCTCCATTCATTTTCACCTGTCGCTATCCTTTTCCCCTTTGGTCTTGATCTAATAGAAGAAAGAGTAAAACACTGTGCTATGAAGCCTCTTGACATGTCTACTCCTTTGGACTACATCCTTTCCTGCTCTAGCATTTCGATTTTGTGACTTATCCTATGCTGGCCTTTCATTTCTTGTCCAAATGCGCTTTACATGACAATTTTTCCTAGCTTGAGTATTCTTGAGGAGTTTTCCCTTGACGATTTCTTCCCTTCATTCTCCTTCATTCTCTTGTCTTCCATCTCCTCCACCAGCTTGCCAATCCCTCTTGTTCTCCACCTTGCTAGACGTTGGGACTGCACAATATGATCTTGCTTGGGAGTTTGCAATGGAAAAAGATGCTATCAAGTATACCAAGTATCAGAACTAGTATCATAGCTAATATCATAACCAGTATCAGCACCAGTATCAGAACAAGTATCAGAACCAGTATCAGAACAAGTATCAGAACCAGTATCAGAACAAGTATCAGAACAAGTGTCAAATCAAGTATCAGAACAAGTATTAAAATGCCTATTGGGGCTACACCTTTCACTTTAGTTTATGGGTCTGAAGTAGTACTACCTATTGAGGTTGAAATCCCATCACTAAGAATCATAATGCATGGTCTAGTAACTGATGATGACTACAGAGTGTCTAGGTTGCAAGAACTTGAACTACTAAATGAGCGCAGACAAGTAACACATGATCATCTTAGAGTATATCAGAAGAGAATGTCTAGAGGCTACAACAAGAAAGATAGACATAGAGAATTTTAGGTTGGTGATCTAGTCTTGAGAGAGAATCCTAAAAATCAATCACATCGAGAACATAAGGGGAAGTTTGAACCCAATTGGCTGGGACCCTTTGTAATCACTGCTACTTTTGGCTCTGGTGCCTATCAACTCTCAATGACTGAAGAAGAACAGCTCCGAGAACCAATCAACGTTCTCCATCTGAAGAAATTCTACGCCTAAGGCATTCAATCTATGGTAAAATATCCTGAAAAAATTATAAAAATCAGAAAAAGTCCTGAAAAAATGAACATCTTGGTGAAAACCTAGCAATAGGTGCCTTGATGATTCACAAAAAAATAAAAAAAATATCAAAAATTCAAAAAAATAAAAAAATATCAAAAATTCAAAAAAATAAAAAAATATCAAAAATTCAAAAAAAAAAAAAAAAAAAAGAAAAAGAAAAGAAAAAGTGCCTTGGTGAAAACCTGAAAATAGGTGCCTTGGTAGCAAAAATAGAATCTCTGCCAAGATGGTGAAAACTTGGCAAACAGGTGCCACTTGTTCCAAATGCTCCATCTATCAGTGCAATCTTAGTCTTTCCTAGCTTTCAGTCTTGCTTTAGTTTGTACATATCTCCCGGTTTGTTTCTGCATTTCCAGTTTTCAATAAGTCAGTCTGTACACCAATCAGCTCAAGCGTCTATATCCTATCAATGTTTAACACTTGGGGGAAATCAATGTCATATCCTATGGTCTCCCATGTATCTTAAATAGATCGTATCTAGTCAGAGTCCTTTTGAAGCTTCACGTGAGTCAGTCAGTCAGTCTTGTTTCCAAAAAGGATTTTACATCTACAACAATGCAATCAACATCAAACTGAAAACTGAAAACAAGCTGTGCTTTTTTTACATGCTTTTATCTCCTTGTATGCTTACTGATTCGCATTGAGATTTCTGCATATTGTGTCCCTTCGAGCTCTTCAATGATGTCCTTTATAGGATTTAGAGAGTGATGACTGGGGGCATAATCTTTTCTTTGTTTTCTGCTTGTATGTGAAAATCTAAAAAACTTTGGAAATTCTAGATTGAAATGGTGTTCGACTGTAAGAGCCTCTATCTCGAATTGGATGGCCATGCGTACCTCAACCATTGATACCCATAAAATTCAAGGAAGTTTGATCTAACTATTATCTTTTTGAGTGACTTCTTTCTCCTATTGTGAAACACGATCTTACCTAAGGATGTGAACGCTAAAGGGTCACTACAGGTAATTCACATTGGATTTAGAATGATCTCTTGGCTGTTTGATGTGTTTGCAATGCAAGGCGTATTTAGGTCATCATGACGTTTATGTTTTGATGCTTATACAAATTGCTATATCAAAATGGACGTGATATTCAGGTCATCCTGGTGTTGATGCCTTGGTTCTTATATCTAATCCGACATTCTGAAAATAAAATCAATATTCATATATCCATGGTTGTTGACCAGTGGGTGTTGTATTGATTCTTGCGCATACAAATCAATATTCATATGTCTATGGTTTCATAGCTAGTGGACATTGTATTGCTTTATCCGGTTACCTAAAAGTTCAATGATGATAACAAATTGACACATGATCAGTGACTAGGTCCTAGGTCCTAGGTTGCATTTCATTTTGCATGTCTCTTTGCATTTTGCATGTTGCATGATCTCACAATGGCTAAACAAACTTCAATGCTTAAACAATTCTCCACTCGCATCTTCAAATCTAACAAGAGCTGAATCTCACATGAAGGTTCCTCCAATGAAACAACAAGTAGAATCTTTTTTCGGGATCAAAATCAAAATCTAAGATTGTTTATATTATTAACTACTTGCATAATCAACCTTTAATCATAGTAGAAATCCATTTTTCAACTTAACTAATTATCTTCCATCAAACTATCAAAATTTCAACTTGGTCAACTCATGGTCAAACCTAGTCAAACTTGGTCTCCAGGACCTCTAAACGATGTAGAATACATTCTTGGACGTGTTTAACCACTTTTCCAATCAATTAACATGCTTCTAAACTATCAATGCTGACTTTCCTTGTCAGATTTCAATTTTAATCCCAAAGGGGGCATGGTATTGCATATCATTCAAAGTCTGTAATCAAATTTGAAATCATATCTTTATGGAATTCAATCATATCTTCTTCAGTAATCAAGACAACAACCATGTCTGGTTGTTGAATCATCAAAAGTCCTCATCGCTCGAGGCAAATCTATCATCACTTGGGGCATATCAGATTCATCAAGATCCATATCAATCTGGTATTCTTCTAATCTTGTAAACTGTATCAGTTTTTGCAACTATCAGATCATAGTGTTCTTTCCTTGGTTCTTCGGCAACTGAAGGATTCGAATGTGATACCTGCTAGTTTCGCTAAGACAATCGAGTCGAGAACGGGTCACTCATTTCTTTGCAATCCTAAAGTTTGGAATTAGGTGTTTTGACACTTTTTCGCAATCCTCGGTTCATTGCTGTTATAGTGAACATATCTTTGGTCATTCAGGACCTATTATCTCCATATCAAATCAATATCAATCAGCTTTTGTCTCATATCAATTATCAATTTCATACATCAGTTTCATATCTTTATCAAACACAGACTTTCTTTAAACCACTACGCTTCGCACAGTAATTCAAAGAGGGGCAAAATGTAATACCCCAAAAATGGGCTATAAGTTCATTAATCTCCTACATCTTCAATTTGAATGAAATCGACATCAAAGTCCTAATCTAAAGCACATCTAAACATCATCGAATCATAATTGATTATCTTAAATTCTACATCGGGGAATATTCCTAGTAATATTCCTAATCATCATAATTATCTTTAATTTTATAATTATTTGGCAATAAATCACATTTATCATAAAGTTTGATTAATTGAATATTTTCATATTTAATTAATTAGATTTAATATTTGCCACTTAATTGTGTAATTAAATTTAATTCTATCTATTATTAATTGTATTATTTAATTTTGACAATAAATCTAATATCATATGAATAATTGATTAAATTCTTATTTAATTAATTAAAGCAAGTTGTCATTATTTAATAATATAGTTTTTAATAAAAGTTTGATTAAATAATTGATTAACCCATAAATCAATTGTTTTATTTTTAAAAGCAGTTAAGTTGGAAATAAATCACTTTATTATTAAATCAATTCATAAATAAAACATGCACAATCATAAAAGTAGACAACCATCAATTATCAATTAAAGCTAAACTCTATTTTGAGTTAAAACTTAGCTTTTGCATGTTTTTGTGAGTTAATTATCTTTTATTTAAAAATAACTCAAAAATCAACTTGAGTTATTTGAGTGATTTATGGCTTTTTTTCCCATGCACCTCCAAAGCCCTGGATTTCTATAAAACCAAGGCTCAACTCTTCATAATTCATCTCTCAAATTGGCATCCAAAGCATCTCATAATTTTGCAAGCTTACTTTGCCAAAGTCATCTACGAATTGCACAACTATTTTGAAGAATTGGAATTTGGAGAATCAAAGCTTATTGCGAATCAAGGCTATTGTGAGATCAATTTATTTTTTTTACATTCATTTAGATTCTTTTTCATATCATTGTTAGATCATTTTAGCATATCAATTTCATATAGATTAGATTTCATATCAAGTTTTTATCATTCTTATTGCATAGAAAATCCAAAAAAATAGCTTAATTGCATTCAATTCATATCTAGATCAGTTGGATTCAAATCCTTCATTTAGGTGTCGTCTAGGTCACTGATCTCGATAACAATTTGAGAACATTAATCTTGCACCTACTAGAAAGTAGTAAATCCCTTGGTTAGAGTAGATTTCAATTTTGCACGATTTTGATTATAGCTAACCTCTAATTTTTTACTAAAGTGTTGTGTCTATAGATCAGGTACAATTTTTACACACACAGGTACCATCTAGACCTCATCTATACAAGTCATTAGCTACTATGACATATCGTGAAGCACTATGGATTAGGTGGTGTTTTTTGTTCTGAGTATAAGTGTCGGGGATAATTTGGTCCCAGAGGTAGGAGTAAATATGATGGTAGCAAGATGAATCATGCCCAATGACTGAACATATCATCTTGGATTCAGCGGTATTGTAGGCTGGGTAGCGTAATGTCTCCACCAGGAATTCATGTCTAAAGCCATTTTCTGGCATTTGTAGCATGGAGGCAAGAGATGCCATGGAATCAACTGCTTTATTATCTGCTCTTGGAATCTACTGGAAAGAAATGTGTGCAAAGTACTTTTTTAGATCATCCACCAGTCATTTATAAGGCACCAACTTTTCATATTTTTTTTGATAGATATCATTAACTTGATTGATGACCAACTGAGAGTCTCCAAAGACCTTAAGTCATCCACACGCCATTCAATAGCTATCTTCATGCCATTGATTAAAGCTTCATATTCAACGATGTTATTTGTGCAAGGGAGCAACATCTTATATGCCTTTGGTAAAGAGTATCTTCGTGGTGTGACAAACAATATTCCAACACCCGACCCCTACTGGGTAAATGAGCCATAAAAGAACATATTCCATGTTTGATGTGTAAGGAGCATTATAGACTCATCTGGAAATTCAATTTTCAATGGTTGATGATCCTTGAGAGGAGCTTCTACCAGTTGATCTGCAATAGCTTGTCCTTTAATAGGTTTTCTCTCTACATACTCAATGTCAAACTCACTAAGCATCATGGCCCATTTTGCCAATTTTCCTGTGAGGGAAGCTTTTTTGAGTAAGTACTTTAATGGATCAATTTTAGCAATAAGTCTTGTAGTGTGAGCAAGCATATAGTGTCGTAATTTCTGTGAAGCAAACACCACTGCTAGACAAGCTTTTTCAATGACTGAATAGTTCATCTCATAAGAGACCAGAGTTCTGTTGATGTAATAAATGGCTCTTTCCTTGTTATTTTGGTCTTCTTGAGCCAACAGAGCACCCAGAGATGTGTTTGTAGCTGAGATATAGAGTATGAGTGGTTTCCCATGAATAGGAGGCATCAAGATTGGTGGATTTGCAAGATATTGTTTGATTTGAGTAATCCCTTTGTCACATTCTTTGTTCCACTGATAAGTCACACCTTTATATAGAGTTTTGGTGAATGGTTGTAACTTATTGGCCAGTTGTGCAATGAAGTTCCGAATAGATTGTAGTCTACCTTGAAGTCCTCTCATTTGACTGATGTTCTTTGGTGGAGGCATCTCCATGATAGCTTAAAATTTCTCAGGATCTACCTCTATGCCTTTAGCATATATGATATAGCCCAACAACTTGCCAGAAGTGACACCAAATGCACACTTTTTTGGATTGAGTCTGAGACTAAATTGTCCCATTTGATCTAGTATAGGATCCAGATCTGCAACATGTGTTTTCCACTGCATGCTTTTAGCCAAAGTGTCATCTACATAATCTTCCATTGTTTTGTGCATCATGTCATGAAAAATAGTAGTGACAGCTCTTTGATAGGTAGCTCCGACATTTTTCAGTCTAAAGGGCATGACATTCCAACAGAATGTTCCCCAAGCACATGTGAAGGTTGTCTTTTATTGGTCTTCTGGCACAATTTTTATCTGATTATAACCAGAAAAGCCATCCATTAGAGAATACATTTGGTAGCCAACTGTCATGTCCACTATCATGTCAATAATGGGTAATGGAAAGTCATCTTTAGGACATGCTTTATTCAGGTCTCTGAAGTCTGTGCACACATGGATAGACTTATCATGTTTTGTAACTCAAACAATATTAGAGATCCACTCTGCATAGTCAATAGCTCTGATGAAACCAGCTTTGAGAAGTTTTTCTAGCTCCGCTTTGACTAAAAGTGCCACATGTGGATGCATCTTCTGAAGCTTTTGTTTGATAGGCTTAACACCTAGTGCAATAGACAGATGATGCATGATTAGATTGGGATCCAATCCAGGCATATCAGAGTAAGTCCATGCAAAATTAATTTTATTGCTTTGAAAGAATTTGGTGAACTCTTCCTTTTCTTCCGTAGATAGAGACTGTGCCAAATGAATAATCTGAGGTGCAACTTTCATACCCAAATTTACTAGTTGTGTTGGCTCAATCAATACTGATGATCTCTCTTGAAAATGACTTGGAAGTGTATCAAGTATCTCATCCTTGGGCACCTCAGAGAGGTTTTGACCCTTAGATACGTCTTTTATTTTTACTTTTTTTTGTCTCTGACACTGCCACAATGTGGTTTTCACCATCAGAGCATCTATTCTTTTTTCTTTTAATTTTATGACTAAGATACTTGATATCAACTTTGGTCATGTTGATACTATCTTCACTGGTGGAGAACATTATAGGTTTGACAACATTAAGATAACATGAAAGACTGTAGTCATTCTAGAACATAAGGACATCACTAGTTGGAGAGGGAGAGTTCCAGTTTATAAGTTCGGGATGGCGGAGTGAAAGAGTAGTGGCAGGTTCAAGTGCATTCACAGTATAGCCATTGAAAGCATGGATGAGTAAGTTAAGACCTAGAGCGATCTCATCCAAAGGTGTGTTTGATTCTTCTTGAGTCCTCATAGAAGAAGTAGAGGGAATGTCAGTGTTAGTAAATTCACACTCGGTCGACCCAATACTAGACCCTTCACCTACTTCAAAAAGGTTTTCATACACATGAACAAAATCTATTTCTTTATCAAAATTTGCATCAGACAGAGAGTCAAATTCATATTCATGTGAGTCAGTGAGTCTTGATATGGGAATTCCATCAACACTAGCTATACCATCTGACTCATCTTCATCTCTTGTAGTATTAATGGTTTGCCAAAGTTGATCTTTGTCAAACCGCTCTTGGAAATGTAATGGTATGTAGTATTCATCCTGAAAATTAGGATCAGCCATTTGTATTTCTCTCCATTGGTCATATGTGAGTCAATGCACTGAAGCGGTGTCATTAGAATCACTATCATTCTCTACCAGATGGACAGGTATAATAGGTTCATCTAGTCCTTCAAAGAATGTAGCAAGATCTAGAGGAATAGGATATGGAGAAGTATCCTCGTCAGAGCTATTCTTTGATTTATCAGCTGTGGTAATGTCCTCAAATTCTGGCTAGAATTGTGGTTCTGGTACTAGTACAAACTTGTTAATCCCTAGATGAAAAAGGATTTTCTTGAAGCCTAGACCTGAGGTGTCCTTGGTACGAAGACCTATGGCTTCAATTAGTTTAAGCAAACCATTATCATTCACCCCTATAGGGCCACTCCCTTTATAACCGAAGCACTTCATGATTTTGAAGGCTTCACTGTATGGTTCTTGTTCTAAGTCACGAGCAGGAGTGATTTGTTCAAATGATTCTTTTCCTTTGTAAAGCCAATCTGTAATAGCTCTTTCCTCATCTTCATCCTCTAATGGCATTGTGGCCTTGACAAAGGCACCATCATAGATTACTTGGGGAGAACAAGTAGAAGGTTCGTTATTCTCAGAGGGTCTCCCATAAGAACGCGGACACGAAGGTAGAGACACTAATGATAGCACAGGTTCTATCTAATATCCTCCCATGTATGTATCCTTAATTTTTAGTGTCTGTTCCATTTCTTTGAGCTTGGCATCATAGAATTTAGTGGACTCTCTATTAGTTGGGACCAGACTGTCTGCAGATTGTGCAAGTGTGTTGCAAGAATAATTGGTATTGGCAGAAACTGTCACTTCTGCACCATGGAATGGGAACTTGATACATTGATGATATGTAGATGAAACCACCTACATTTCATGGATCCATGGTCCACCCAATAGTATATTATATGCCAGAGGAATATCTAGAACCTGACAAATGACATCTCTTTCAACAAGCCCAACTCGGATTGGTAGCACAACTAGACCTTTAGATTTGCATTCTTCTTCATCATATGCCTTAATAGTAATTTTTTTATGAACATTTATGCATTCTTCATCATAGCCTAATTGAGTGAGCAGCTTAGTAGAGAAAATATTGAGGCCATCACCATTGTCAATGAGGACGCGGTGGATGCACTTTGGACCTATCATGACTTCTATATGTAAAGGAACATTGTGCAGGTGGCTCAATGAATGGTCATCTTATTTAAAAAAGGACAAATAGTGGGGTGAGGTCAAGTGACCCACCATGGATTAAAACTAATCAAGATCCAAATCCTTTGGGATGTTCACCTCGGTGATGACTTTATCCAGAATCTCCCTATGAGCAGGTGAGATCTTCAACAACTTAAAGATAGTGATCTGAGCATTGGTACATTGTAGCTGGTCTAGAATGCTATAATTAGCCATGCTAGATGTAGGGACCAATTTCAAGTTCTTGTTGGTAGGACCAACAACCACTTTATCTACAAGTTTCTTTGGAGCGGATGTAGAAGGGTCGGGACCCTTAATGGTGATTTTCACATGGGAGCGAGTAACAACATTTGCGCAATCCTGAGATGATTCAAGTTTGGAAGAATGAGACCTGGGGCCTTGCAAGAAAAATGGAGTCTTAGTCTTAGGAGCATCTTCGCTCCCCTTAATAGTAATCACATCGCAATACTCAACCTCAACAGGTTCAATCATGTTGATGACATTGTCACTGGTAGTGTATGTGTAGTTGACCTTAGCATTGGTGTTCTTAGTCTTGGAAGATTCACCTTTCTTGTGAGGTGGAAAGTGATCTTTAAATGCTTGATAATCTGAATTCTTGTTATGGCCATCCACAAAAATGTCACCATTGTCAATCAAATCTTGGACTTTATGGTGCAGTTGGAGACAAGTAGAAATCTTATGACCCTTATTTTGGTGATAGTCATAGTATGCATTGTCGTTCCACCAATGAGGTCGCGGTTGTGGATCATAGAGACACTTTTCCAAAGGAGGAAGTATCTAGTTTTGCATGAGATTCTTATTAACCACATCAAGTGTTTCTCCTAAGGATGTGAACTCACGCTTGGGTCGTGATGCCTAAGGTTTTTTTTTAGCGAATCTTGAAGGTTGTTGAGTCTCTGTTGTAGCCTTTTCCATAGCTTTGACCACCTGTATACTAGAGGATAGATTGAAAATAGATTTCACAAGCTTCGGGGTCACATTGTCAACCACTCCATCATTTACAACATCTCTATTCTTGTTGACAAACTTCCCTTTATCTTTGTTTGAGGAGGAAGACTCTTGTTTGTTGTCTTTTTGCAAAGTCAACTCTCCTTTCTTGATCATAAATTCTTCTATGTGCACAACTACTTGTTTAATCATGCTATCAAAAGTTAGGGGACCTTGTAATTGAACTTGATATGCAAAATCTAGGACAAGATTGTCCAAAAAGATGTCGAGTCTCTCAGACTTTGGTAGCTTGCAAGGATATTTGGTACATAGTTGTCTCCATCTCTGGAGAAATGCCAAGAAAGGCTCCCCTTGTCACTACTTTAGATTGCAAAGGTCTCAAATATTGACTGGATGCTGAATATTATGAGAATAATGCTATATAAATAGATTAGTGATCTCGTCAAAAGATTTGATTCCAGCGGGTAACTGAGAAAACCACTCCATAGCTGACCCATTAAAACTACAAGGAAATAGGTGCATAAGATATGTCTGATCATGTATAAATTCCATAGATAGAGCACCGAACTTCCTCAAGTGATCCTGGGGATCAGTAGTGCCCAAGTATTTGTCATATTTAGGCAGCTCTACACCTTTGGGAAAAGGTGGCATGTAAAGAATCTTATCGAAAGGGAAAGGATAGATGATTTCTATTGTGAATTATTGTGCAGGTTTATCTTTATCCCTCACAAGTTGGCTAATTTGGTCTTGCATGTTTTGAATCATCTTTTGCAACTTTGCAGTCTCAATCTCTTCTTCTTTAGCCACAAGCATTTCGACTTGGTAGTCTCAAAGAAATTTGGCCCCTTGTTTGGCCAACTCTAGAAAATACTTTTCCTTCTCTTCTAGAAGGAGGATCTCCATCATCTTGATAAGACTCTTGTTGGCTTTCACCGCATCTATGTCATTCTGGGTTATCATTTCATCGTCATTACCAAGGATCTCATAAATGCTCAGGACTTGATCTTGGTCACCTTGGTTTTGATTTTGATCATATGGAGGAGGGCAATAGTGATATGGCTATCGATCACCTTGAGGTTTGTTTTGAGATTGGTCTTGATTCAGATCATTTTGGGATTGATCATAGCTTTGATTGTTTCGAGAGTGATAAGGACGCTAGTTGTTTTGAGATTGCTCATGAGTTTGGCTGTATTTACCCAGTTGGAAATTGAATAGATCTCCCATCTTGTCAATGTAGGATTGGGCAGCGAATGTAGACTTAGTAAAATGATATGAACGATGCCGAAAGGGCATGGCTAAGCTAACCTTTGGCTCTTTAACAGGATTAAGAGGTTTGATAGGTTCAAATGGGTTGATAGGTTTGGCAGAGTCAGTAGGTTCAATAATGCTAATAGGATTAGTTTGAGGAAATGGCCTCTCAAAGTTACGAAATAATGATTTGTCTTTCTCTTAAAACAATGAGTCAGGTTGGGCTTGAAACAATGAATTATTACACGCATGGAACACTAGAGATGAGGATTGAGGTGGGCTATCTTTTAGTGTACTCAATGAAGAGGAACTTGTGGATCCCTCACAATACTTAGATTGGATAATGGGTTTAGAACAACCTATTTCTTGATTATGAGGTTTACCCCTACCTTGTCTAATTCCATAGATGGGTAATGTGTTTCTGCTTCTAGTCGTAACAGGCATAGATGAAAATGTAATGAGAGAGGACTTGGGATTATGCTAGAACTCTATCTCTAGGATAGCGAAAAGGAGATAAGAGGCTAGAACAACCAAGATGTGAAATGCACCCAACACGAATCATCAAGAGTATGGCTAGAATGATAGAGATGTGACTATCGCATCGCAAGGTACAAAAGCACAGAAAGATAGGATAAATAACAAAGAGACAATACAAGTTTAAGCAGTAATCATTCGGTTCATAGATCGAGACACTCAATTTCAGACAGTGAACAACAAGAGAACAGGCAAACAAACAACAGGCAAAAAATTAGATTAGAGAGAAAATTCACCAGTCAATGGGAAATAACTCGCTGTTTTGAAAATTAGGTTATAGGTTGACGCGAGAAAGTGCCTGCTCATGCGAGAAAATGCTAGGCTGCATGTGAGAGAATGAAATCTCGCATGGGAAAAGACCAAATTTTGACAGTTTCGACATAGTTTTCAAGGTAAAAGTCAAATTCTGAGACATAGCAAGGACTGTTCTCTGATAGAATTTCTAGTTTTAAAATAGTTTCAAGACAATTTGAATTAGCAATCTCAGTTTGAAGGTTTCAAGCATTCATTTACAAACATGAAGTTTTAGATCAAGCAATAGTGATGCAAGAAGTAGTCGCAAATAGTTCGATCAAGGACAAAGCAACTTGGCAGAATCATGGGAGTCTTTGTTTAATCATGATGGATAGTTTAAGACTCAAAACAATCACTTAGTTATCCCTACAAAAAAAATGGTAGAGAAGACAAAATTCATGCCTCACAGCTTATGTGCATGCGTTCACCTCACATAGTTGTGTCACCCCCTAGAGGGCACCCATATTTTTGGTGTTTCCAAGGACTGAATAGTATATTTTCAAAGGTTACCCTTGAAGCGGGGGCTAGTTTCATATACCACCTTTAAACATCCAGGTGCATGCCTATGGTGAGAATCTAGGGGAGAGTTTCTTCCCACTCCCCGCGCAAAGATTATGTATCCTTTTGGAGGTGATCTGAGTAGGCAACTAACTAATAAAGTTTTTAGTGGGCTTCTGTTCATGCTAACCTTTGATGCCCTAGATATAGGGTTGAGGCCTCACATCCACACCAACACCCAAAAGTCATACACCCTCGCAAGCAGGGCTAGGAGTGGCGCCACTCAGTAAAACATACAGAGCTTTCTCAAGATGATAGTCAAAATCAAGAGAAAGAAGTTAACATGGATTTAGAGTCTTTAGACTCAAAAAAGCATTCTTTATTATAGTGAGGTGTAATCACTGGCAATAGGTGTGTACTCACTTGGGTCATTCCTAGAGGTTCAACTTCTGGCAGGCCCTCTAAAGGTGACACAAACTTTGGCTTAGATCTAAGGGTCAAATTTTTTGATTCTCTCAAAGAGAGAAGAGTAAGACATATTCATCACCGAGCTAGTTCCTCCTCAACCAATCCACAAGCTTTTGGATTTCTAGTTCTCTCAAAGAGAGAAGAGCATAATCCCCTAACAAGTAGACGTGCTAAAGATTCACTACCTTTCCTTGCTTCCCCAGGTATCTATCATGCTAGCAAGATCTAGGTCTCGGGTTCATCCATGGGCATCACTTCCATGTAATGAAGAGCCTATTACCCTAGCTCACTATCAAGACCCTTAAGAAATTTTCACAAGGCCCTAGTTATACTATGTGAATGAAAAATAGTAAACAAGCATAATGTTTTTTAAGATAATCTTTGACAACCGTCCTGCAAGCAAACTGTTAGCAAGTTTATGTCTTCGACAATCATCCTGTAGCCCACTGTTATGTTGTGAGAAAAATTAGAGATAAAAAATAATAGCAAATAATAGGTATCAGGAAACAATAATAGGAAATTTGTAGAAACTGAGAAAATTTTAAAAATTGATGGCCAGTCTCGTGCGAGGAAGTACAAGGCATCGTGCGAGAAAATGTAGGCACCTACGCGAGGTAGTGCTTTGTCACATGAGAGAATTCTAATGAAATAAAAAATTCATGTGGTAAGCTCAAAAATCTCATGTGAGAATCCATACATAGTGAAGTACAGACGTACGAGATAGTGCAAAATTTTTATCAGAAAATTTTTGAGAGTGAGGCCAGAAATCAATTTTCTGCCCCATGGTGGGTGCCAAAATGTTTATAGCTGAACATGGACCTCTAATCCATCCATACACACAACATAGTCATTGCTCAATCATTGAATTACAAAGTGAACATGAATTCTCCAATTCGCACACTCAATTGAATCGACCTGTTGCCTCCTATTTAGGTGGGGTGTTTGAATTTACTCTCAAAATGAGCACCAACAACCATTAGACCAACTCTAAAATGGAGGATTTGAAAGCTTTAAATGATCAAAATTGTAACTAATCTAAAATGAAGATGCAAATTGTAATCTAAGAATGAAAGTACAGATTTAATCTATGAAGCTTGAAAGAAAGGTGAGAATTAATCTAGAACATAATAAGCAAACTAATTAATATGAAAGTGAAATTATACTAGCATGAGAATTACTCTAATTATGCAATAACAAAGCTTGAAGGTATGAAAATTGAGACAAAAATCCACTATAGTTTTGGTAGTCTAAAATTGCCTCTTCAAAATGAAGGACAAAAGGTTCATAATATGGAAGAGCCCGGGAGAAGGATGAAGAGTTTATTGGAAAGAAATGATTGATTCTTCATCTCCATGGAGGAAGGTGAGACAAATTGATGAATTATTTAATTAAATGAATGAATATTGCCACATGGGTGGCTTTTCAATTTATTTTGAATAATTAAATCCAAATAAAGATGTCCATTCAAATAACCAAATATTATTTAATTCCTTTGATGTGTATTAGCTAAAGGGGGTGGAATTCATTTTATTTAAAAGCACTTAGGACTTTAGGATTAAATTAATTAATCATAGGGATTTTTAGCCAATAAATGTTGAAATACTTAGGAATTAAATATAGTGTGATTAATGCAAATTTAGGGTTTTTTGCATTTGACACCAAGTCAAATAAATTCAATTGGGAGATAGAATTGTCTAGTACAATAGGACTTTGATGATGTAGAAATTCAAAGGAATGCACCAAAATTGATTAGAATTGTAAGGTGCCAATTTTGGGGTATTAGAGTTCCAAGCTTTAACTCTATCATCCATCACATCTATGTTCCCATGGATGTCTGCAACATCACCATTCACATGATCAACAAGATAACATCCCTACAATCCTGTCATAATAGTGTTAGAAATAAAAATAATCAAATCTTTCTTATTCACCAAAACATATGTTTGGTACTCCACTCCTTCATCCATTAGCTTAAACACTTCAGCCTCTTGCTCACACACACACACACACACACACACACTAGTTTGTCAAAGTCAGAATACGAATTATAACTAGTGTGATTATTAATTAAATCATTTACTATTTTAACATTTAATGTATTATATTACTTAAATATTTTGGGTATGTGAAGTAATTAAGTTTAGAGTGTAAAATGGTAATTGATAGGTTTTATTTGGGAATCATTTTATGTGGTCCTGGCATTTTTCTATAGGTAGTGTGCTAATGGTATATGATGGTATCCGTGGATCTAACTCGAATGGTCAAATCAATAGAAGACTAAAAGTCGTCATCCAAATCAGATGATCAAATTTACTGCTAAGCTCTTCATTTTTGTATTCAGATAACTCATGTTTAACATCATTGCATGATAAGAAAAACATCATTTTTTGGTCAAATTTATGAAAGATGACATAAGTGTTAAGATTATGGCCTTTACGACAAATATCTTATGCCTTGGATAATAAATATATAGAATATATATTTATTATTATAATTTGATATATATAAATAATAATATTAAATATAGGGAAATATTTAATATTTATTATTTATCAATAAATCAATTTTATGTGCTTAATGGTCTAATTTAAATAATGATTCTCCAGGTGGGCCTCTTGAGGAGGTACTCCACTTGCATATAAAGGTAGATCGATTCTTGGAAGAGATCATATAAAAAAATAACATATAATCTTCCTCCCAAGAATCGATCATTCCAGGCAACGATTTGGAGCAGCGATTATAAATAGAAAAATTCATTGGAATTGAATGGCAAAATACATCTTCCTGTGGATTCCAATTTTTTTCTGTAGTTAGAAGTGATATTGATCATCTTTGAAGGAGTTGTGAGGCCCACCTTCGGCCCACATAGTGATCCTGTGTTATGCATATCAGCCTATCTTTTTTATTATGTTTCTTTCAGAGATACTTGGACTCTATCGACTACTGTTATATTATGTTTGACTCGTTGGACTGTTCTTTTGATGATTCTGCATATGGGATCCATGATGTGTAGATTTGGTTTATGTTTTTATATGATGTTTTGTGAACCTGATGATCTTGATGATATTTAAATTACGTTATGGAATTTCATTTGAATTATGCAATCAAATCATGAATATTACATGCAATTGAAGTATGAGTTGAATTATGCAATTGAATGATTAATTTTGGCTAAGGATGATTCATTATTATTTAAGTCTAAGGGTAGCGAATTCTGGTATTAATAGTTGTGAATTAAATCATATTTTGAGGAGTGAAATATGACTTTAGAGGAGTGATCTATTAGAAGATCACAAGGAAGATCTAAGACAATTACAATTTGATCCAAGGACAAAAACAAAGTGCAGATTGGTGACACTTTGGAAGCCTTAGGTGGGCTAACCTAACACATACATATCTACATATCTTGGAGAGTTTAAAGATGCTAATTTGAAGACCATTTCAAAGCTTCAATCCAGGTACTATCTCTCTTTGTTTTCAATTATTTCCTTATATCATGTGCTTAGTCTTGAAAGACCTCTATAGTTTGATCATTCCTTGATAAATTTGGAAAATACTAACTATAAGAACATCTTAAACCTTTATTGGTGAAACCATCAACATGCAAGATGCATTGGTCTCTATAATGCAGAGGGGGTGTGTAAGTCTTCGTGAGCCCATACCCTGATTGAAATGAGTGCTCAATTAGTCAGCAAGTGATGTTAATATTTTCTAGATTTATTCTAGGAATATAGAAACTATAGAGATCTTACAACTAAGCACAGTATATAAGAAGACAATCATAAAGAAGGAAATCAATGTACCTAAAATGTAGCAATTAGAGATTCTTGAAGTTGACTATGAAGGTCTTCATAGATGGTCCTTCAACTTGCCTTTAATTTATTCTATCAATCTGATCCAATTAGATGTATGTCTTCTCCTCAAACAATACCGATCTAGGTATATATTCAATTGAAATGTCAAACTAGATCTGCCCTTATTCGATGGTCTAAATATCAAATATTTAGACCATGAATATGCAAATGTGTTCTCAGATCTATAGAAGCAACTCACAACTCTTTTCTTCAATCAGATCTACACTTGAATGTTACCAATCAAAAATTATGTTTATGTTGTATAGATCACACCAATGATTTTGTTGATTTGGGATGCACAGCTGATTATGTTTTCTTCTTAGAATATAATCATGGATCTAAGTCTCTACTCCACATCACTCAACCAGTACTCCAAATCCCTACAACCATTTATGTTTCTTTTGAAGAACCTTCTAATAAAGTACCACTTCTTTATCATTGAACCCACTATGTAGAGGTGTTGCAAATTTTTTAACTCCATCTGTATGTTCTATCATAAATTTGCCCATGTGACAACAAAAATGGTCCATTGTTTATACTGAGCTCAACATCCACAAAGGGATTCCCTATCTAACATTATTATACACACAAGAATGAAAATATATC
This sequence comes from Chamaecyparis obtusa, assembly GCA_027943335.1. Lineage (NCBI taxonomy): Eukaryota > Viridiplantae > Streptophyta > Pinopsida > Cupressales > Cupressaceae > Chamaecyparis > Chamaecyparis obtusa. The sequence goes on from BSBK01007550.1 coordinate 306,415, forward strand.
AAACACAAGAAAATAATAGATTACACTGTAAACTAAAAACTATATGCTTACCCGTACCAATATTAATCAATATCCTATACTACAATTATAGATAGTTTTTCCAAAAAAAAATCAAACCCCTTAAATATTTCCTATCAGAAGCATCCAAAATTGTGCATGTACCACATTACCCAACTCAAGTGATTCATTGAATGAAAGTGTTAAAAAAATATATTTTCTATCAAAATCATCCAAAATTGTGCATGCGTCACATTGCCCAACTCAAGTAATTTATTTAATTCATTGAGTGGAATTGTAAAAATGATCTTAGAAGATAAAACATACAAAGATTCCTTTTAGATTTATAGGCTTCCTAGTCTGCTTTTTGTTGTAATCCAGAACAAGAGCTATTAGTTGAGGAACATAGTGCTCTAACAAGTATAAAAAAAAATCTCCTATATATATATATACACATGGGTAAGTGCAGGATCATGGTATGCCAAACTAGGCCCTTAAGTGGCAATGAAAATTTAGAAAATCAGGTTTAGGCAAGTTGACATAAAAATTTGAACAAGTTATAAATATTATATCAAAAATATGTAAGAAGAGAATCTGTAGAAAATTAAATTTAGTTTCTAAGATACTAGGTCCTTTTTGAAAAATATTATTCTATATGTTGAAAATTTCAAATTTCAATGTAGTAGTACAAAAATTTCAAAAAAGAAGAAGAAGTAGGTGTATGTCTGACCATCTTAGACACAATCAAATGATAATTTTTTTTACAAGATTCTAGATCAAAGTGTAGACTCATGTCCAAATGTGACACATATTTGTTTGTAATTTTTTTCCAAGTAAACAATTAATTATGATTTTTCTTATACAAATTTTCCAGAATACAAAAACTCTCGTGTTCGACCACGTTAACTTAGTCTAAACTTTATCAAACTGAAATTTTTTTAAATTTTTCTTGGAGTAGGAAAAGCATATAATGTGACACATCTTTTGGATTTCAAAAATGTTATACAGTTTGAAAGTTATAGCTATTTTTCAATAAGTGTATCAATTAGGACTATAAAGATAACAAGTAGGTGTATGTATGACCACATTAAACAAAATCATATGATAATATTTTTTTATAAGATTCTAGATAAAAGTATTAGACTCATGTATGGATGTGATGTATATTTTTTTGTATTTTTTTTCCAAGTAAATAATTAATTATGATTTTTTTGCTAAAATTTTTCCTAAATATAAAAACTCTTGTGTCTGACCACCTTCACTTAGTCTAATCTTCATCAAATTGAAGGAATTGTTTATTATTATTGTATTATGTGAAGCACAGAATATGATGTATATTTCAAATTTCAAAAATGTTATATTGTTTGAAAGTTATAGATGTTTTTCAAACAGCCTATCAATCAAGACTTATTTTTCACATCGCCACTTTTTGGCATACCATGATCCTGCACATGCCCATATATATATAGACAGAGAGAGAGAGAGAGAGAGAGAGAGAGAGAGAGAGAGAGAGAGAGAGAGAGAGATGTGTGTGTGTGTGTGTATAGACACACACACACACACACATATATATATCTGATGCAAGGGCATCCAAGGTTAAGGCAGGGCATTCTGTGTCCTTGATGATGTAATACCCCAAAAATGGGCTATAGGTTCATTAACCTCCTACATCTTCAAATATAACGAAATCAACATCAAAGTCCTAACCTAAGGCACATCTGCACATTATCGAATCCTAATTAATTTTATCCTAATTCTGCATCGAAGAATATTCCTAGCAATATTCCTATTTATCCTAATTATCTTTGATTTAATAATTATTTGGCAATAAATTCTATTTATCCTAAAGTTTGGTCAATTGAATATTTTGAATATTTAATTAATCAGATTTAATACTACCACTTAATTATTTAATTACATTTAATTACATCTATTCCTAAATTGTATTATTTAATTTTGACAATAAAATCTAAAATCTCATGACTAATTGATTAAATTCTTATTTAATTAATTCATGTTAGTTGTCAATTTTTAATAATATAATTTTGGAATAAAAGTTTGATTTAATAATTGATTAACCCATAAATCAATTGTTTTAATTTTAAAATCAGTTAAGTTGAGAATAAATCACTTTATTTATTAAATTAATTTATAATTAAATCATGCACAACCAGAAAAGCAGGCAACTAGAAATTAACAATGAATTTTAAAATTGAAACTCAACATCTGATGATGAGTTGAAAAGAGAACTAAAGCTCTATTTTGAGATAAAAATTGCTTTTGCATGATTTTATGTGTTTATTTATTCTTAATTTCCTGATAAATCAAAAATCAACCTGAGTTTATCAAGAGTGATTTATGGCTTTTCTCCTGCATCCTCAAAGCCTTGAATTTCTATAAAATCAAGGCTCAGCTCTTCACAATGGGACCTCAAAATTGCATCCTCACTTTGGCGAATTTGTGACTGAAGAATCAATCTTTTGCGAATAAAGGCTATTGTGAGATTTTCATTTATTATTTTGAGCATTCATAGTTTCATATCATAGTTTTTATATTCATTCATAGCATTCTTAGATTAAATCTGCATTCAATCTCAATTTCATTCATATAGCTTAGATTCATGCAGTTTGTCATATTATGGCATAGAAAATACAAAAATCTAGAATAATCTACATTCATATAGTCTTTCATATTTTGCATTCAAATCCTTTGTTTAGGTCTTGCATTGTCACTGATCTTGATTCCAATCTGAGAACATCATACTCGCACCTACTAGAAGACAATAAATCACCTGGTTAGCTTAGTTTCAATTGTTTGCAAGATTTCAATTTTTGCTAACCGCTAATGTTTTACTGAAGTGTTGTGTCTACAACTACGTAAAAAATTCACACACATTTTTGGCACCCACCGTGGGGCCCTAAAATGGGTTTCCCTTCATTTCTATCAATTTTCTATCTTTTTCTATCAAAACTATGATTTTTAATTTTCTATCTGTACTTCTGTACATCCCTATATGGATTCTCGCGTGAGATTTTTTATCGCATTGCATGAAGTTTTGCTGATTTCAGCACTTCCTTGAGTGGGACTTCATCCTTCATCGTGTGAGACCATACTTCCTTGCATGGGACCGCATCCTGACCCACGCGAGATTTCACTTCAGAGACACAGAACTTGTAGATTCATACTTTCAGATTATTGATTTCTGACGCTTACTATTTGTTGTTGATTTGTCTTGATTTTGTACTTTTAGATGTGTGCTAAATTATGGATTGTAGAGCATTGGAACTAAGGTATTCTCCTCAAGATAATAATATTTTGATTTGGATTAAAACAAACTCTCACATGTCAAGCTTGTGTGACTTTTCTTGCTTTCATATCACAAACTTCATTTTGGGCTATAAAATGAACATAGATTTTCTTTCTACATATTTGTTACACATGGTAAATAGGCCCTATGAACACTATTTGTGGATGATCTCAAGAGAGTGGGCTTCTTTTGCTTGTTCATGCATGTGAAGCTCTTCTTGACGAAGGATCCCCTTGTAGGTAGGGAAGGTACTGAGATTGTCTTGCATTCTACTAGATTTGTGTGTCTTCAAATCTTGATTGATGCATTCTCTCTCTAAAGAGGTTGATAGATCATAAGTGGTTGATATCATAGATCTTTGTGAGATAATCTTGGTCTTAGCATGTCAGATTAATCTACCTATTTTGTTTTGGTTAAAAGTGAAAAGGCTAGAGGACTATGCTCTACTCCCTTTTTGGGTAGTATCAGAAACTCAGATCCTTGAATTTGGAACCAGTCTCCATGTGGTATCTTTTGTGAGTCACCTTTAGAAAGGGTTAACCATAGTGGACATTCCCTTAATTGGGTCAACCACATGGATGAAACCTCAAGCGGTAATAGCCACTATATAAATGTCCTTGTGGAGGAAATCTTCACAGGTGTGGTCTCTTGTTGGGTTGTCAGATCTCCCTAGCAGCTCCTGATTGATTAATTTCTTAGATTGTGTCAAAACCCCGGTGCACCTGGATTAGATTTTTCCCTCTTGAGATCACAAAAGTTGCAGAGTCAAACCATTACTACAAACCCTAGTGAGGTGCAATTTTTCATTTTCTAGGAACATGTGTGTTATTGAAAAGCTTTTTGGAACATACACAAGTAGTATTTCTAGGGATTAGCACAATAAGTCACTATTGCTTGTTCATGCGCAAGGTTGCTTTTGCCCTTGTTCATTGTTTTTAGATGTTTGCACGCTTTCCTTGCTATTTTGTGTGCTTGATATCTACTTGGATTACTTGAGATGAACTATTACATGAATCTTTAAAACTGGATAGAAAAATTTGCAAACAATCTGATACTGAAACACTGAAAATTGCAAAATTTGAGCAAAAATCCTTTTCTAGTGTGAGAACTAAATATTCTATCAGAGAATAGCTAGCACTGTGCCTGAAAATCTATGTCTCAAAATCTATGCCTCAAAAATTGTGCAAAGCTGTCAAACTATGTTCTTTTATCATGTAAGATTTTGGCTTTCTTAGCATTCTTTCATGCGAGACAACACATTCTTGCACACAGCCTGGTACTTCCTTATGTGGGGTACCATTCTCTTGTGTGAGCCTATCTTGAAATTTGCAAAAGAGTGAGCTTATTCCTGTCAGTTGGTCAACTTTCTGTTACATCTGATTTGTGTCTAGGGTCTGTATGCCTATTTTCCTATTGCACACTATTTGAAACTGCATGTCTAGAGTTGAGAAAAAAATCCTAGAATTTGTCAAACAAATCATTGTGTCAGAAATAGAGAAGAGCCTATAATGAATCCATTCATTTTCCTAAAGTGGTCTCTTGAGTCTGATCTAGCCTTCTGATTTATCAATTTGAGTCTTTTTCATTTTGTGTCAAAACCTTGTCAAAATTATCTTCAAACTTAATCTTTTTACTAAACAACTAAGTGTTGTGAGCTCATGCCCACCATTTGTTGGGCATCTACCCACACTACTGTAGTGCAGTATCCTTCACTTACGTCTGACCTAATCTTTAATCACTTCAATCTTGACAAGGTTGCATCATTCAATCTTCTTGAATTAGATCTTTCTTTAGTTGTCTTCATCTTTCTCTTTTTTCTTCACCCAAGGTTAATGGTGGAAACTAGAGCTTCCTCACACAAGAAATCTAGAAAAGCACTCAATACTATCCCTTTGACTACTCAAAAGGGTCCAACTCTTGAGAAAATCTATAATTTTGCTCTTTACGAAGATGATGATCTTGGTAATTTTTTATTGAAAACTAGTTACATACCCCCTCCATCAACTCACAGAGGTAATCAACAAACTCCACCTTAATCTAATCTAGGGAGTCTAAAAAATCCTAACATGTCCCACGGAGGGACACAACATTGGTCTCAAGGACCCCATTCTCAACATGGTGTGGATCAAGAACCTACACCTTCTAAAATTACTAGATATCAAAATGATGATGACTTCAAGAGAATGATGAGGCATTTCTTGAAAGAAGATAGAGAGGCATATTTTCTAGAGTTAGCTCATCACGGAGCTAAACTTCCTCCAAACTTTAATGCTGAAAATATCATTACACATTAGGAAGAAACTCCTATCACAACTATGATGAAATAGATGCATGCCACACAAGTCAAACTTAACAAAATTGAAAAAGAAAAGGAACCTAAGGAGTTGTCCATGGAAGCTTTGTGCCCTTTTCCATTCGATAAAGACTTGTACATGCTGCCATTCCCTAAAAGAGTGGAAATACCTAAATAAGATGGATCTAATTCTAAAGACAAGTATGAAGCTGGATCTAATTCTAAAGACAAAGGCAAAAATTGGAACAAGAATAAAGGCATCATCACAGATGGTGTTGTTGATACTATCTATGCCCCATCCAAGGCACCCGCTTTCAATCTCACTATTGGAGCCCAAGCCATCAAAGCTTCCAAAGCTAAAGCCACATAATCCAACAAGAAGTCATCTGATTATAAACCTTGGGCTACAGATCCTAACTGCAAATTCACTCCTCTTGGAGAATCCTTGGAACCTGCCATGAAAACTCTATTGGTTAACAAAATCATCTACTTGCCTGAGATAAAAGTCTTTGATCCTGAACCTAAACCAAAATGGTGGAGAGAGAACAATTTCTATGAATTCCATCGCAATAAGGGTCATAAGACTAATAACTACGTTCGCTCGAAGCACATCATACAAGATAAAATTGATAATGGAGAAATCATGATTGACAATCATAAGAGCAATAATGATCATACAACATTCACGGAACCATTTCCAAAACATGGTAAAGAAGATTCTTCTTCTCAGCCTAATATGGGTGCTAAAGTCAATTATGCCTACTCTGGAAACAATGATGTTATCAATATGGTTCAACCATCTCTATCTGAGCATTGCAATGTCATCACAATTGTAAGAAGAGATGGAGATAATCAATCAACAAATGTAGTTACTCGATCACAAGCTCAGGCGCATCTACAAGGACAAATACCAGATTCATCCAATGTCCCTAAGGTGCCTTTCAATCTTTCATCTACTTCTAAATAGAAGGCTACATCTAAATCTTCAAATCCTAAAGACACAAGGCCTACATCATACAGTATTGTCTAACAACTTTAGCATACAAATGCAAAAATCTCCATGTTTGAGTTTCTTCAGATATCCCTAGCTCATAGAGCCATCCTAGAAAAATCTTTGCTCGGATCCAATGTTCCTAATAACCTTGATTTATACAGATTCCAGACTATGGTTGGTCATCTTACATCTCCACAGTACATTTCATTTTTAGAGGAAGATGACAACTCCTTGAGTCATCCGCATAATCAGCCCTTTCATATTGAAGTTTTGATCCAAAACCGTCGCGTCAAACGTGTATTGATAGATGGGGGTGCTAGTCTAAACATTTGTTCTTTTAGCTTGATTACACAATTGGGATTTTCAAAGATGGCCATTGATCCTAGAAAGAAGATAACTATCAATGCATATGATGAGCAAGAAAGGTCTTCCAAGGGAACAATAGTCTTACCTATCAGAGCAGGTCCAGTTATCAGAGATACTATATGCCAAGTTCTTGATCTACCTTTGGCTTACAACATCCTTCTAGGAAGAACCTGGATACATGAAATGAAAGCTATTCCTTTTACATACCATTAGTGTTTAAAATTTCCTTATGAAGGAGTAGAGGTGACAATTCCAGCAGATCTATATACAACTTGCAATGCATTGAAAGAAAGTGCTAATAAACTTGTTCCTAATAACATAGAATCTTCCACTACGTAGTTAAACATTGCTTCAACATCCAAGATGGAAGACATTGCTAAAGAGGTTAAAATCAAAGAAAATGGTATGGGAGAATAAACTATAGAGATAGTTTTATCTTTGATATCTCTCCCTATCTCACCTAAGTCCTATGTGCAAACTCTAAAACAGTCTAAAAAGGAGTCCAAAGAACCTCTTGAAGCATATAAAGGAAATTTTGTTGCAGAATAAGTGTCTAAAAAAGAGTTTGAAGATGATGAAGTTGTGCTTGCATGGCTATAGAAAGATGGATTTGAATCTCAAACTATTAAAAAATGTGACTCTAAAACACCAAAGATCCCTTCTAAGTCATATGGCCCAGGGGAAAATTGATCACAAAAATGGGATATAAAGGAAAAGGACCTCTAGGAATACAGGGTAAAGATATTTTTTCACCTCTTGACCATCGTGGATGAGCAAACAAGAATACAACATGTCTAGGATATAAGAAGATGCCTTTCTATCTTAGCAAGAACTCCCCGCATGTCTTAGAACAAATTAAGCCATCCACAACAAATCAACTAAAGGGAGGAACAACAGAATAATCTGATAGTGATGATTCAGACACCACTGAAGATCTTATTCCTTATGAGCATGTGCCTAAAGAGATAAAAGACCTCCTTGAAGTTGAAGATGATCCAGTAAAAATAATTAATGTAGTAGAAACACAAGAACCTACTATAGAGCAAGAGACAGTTCCACCACAAGAACCGGCTAATCTCAAAGGAAATAAAAAAGACAAAGAAGAAGGTGGTAGCTATTCCGAGACAGATTCTCATGAGTATGAATTCAAATCAGAATATGAGGGTAACCCTGTTGGAAACTACAATTGAAGCAATTGTTGTGTTGTCATCGATGTCAAACCTTAACTAGTAAGATTGTTGCTACTTAGGAAAGTATTGTATCTATTGTATTGTTGTGAAGGGAAAGAAAGGATGGTAACAATAGCATTTAAGGAAAGTGTACTTGACTATGTTGTACAATGATGAGACAATGTATTGTTTATCTTAGTAAGATTGAAGACTAAATTGGTAGGCTTGACCGAGGAAAAATGGAGAAATCATGTTCAAGCCAAGTAATGTTAGTGTCGACCAAGTCAGAATATGCCGAGAAAAATCTAGTGTTGATCAAACATCAGTTAACTATCGAGAAAGATAGTATAAGCCGAGGAAACATTTTTAGTAATGATCAAGCTTTCTACATGAAGACCGAGTAGTTGATCACAGTATTGACCGAGCATCATTATTTTTATATTTGAAGAGAATTCAGATTTGGAGCCAACATTGTTGAATTCTTGGATTATGTAAAATGTGTTGACTTTATTTATTGATTGTTTGAAAGCATTGAATGCACTAAAAAATGTTTTATTGTAAATCTTTAAGAGATTTGAGATGTTTCTAGAAAAGGATCTGAAGAACATAAAGTGGGTAGATTCAATGAATCTGACCTAACCCTAAGATCTATAAAGGAGATTGAGCGGAAAAATATGAGTTAACCTAATTGAGGAAGTATTAAGGGAACCTAAGAATTAGGTATGTGTGTGCATGGGTGAAAAGAGGATGTTGGAAGATCAGTAGATGTTATTGACTGTATAAGCAGAAAAGGCTGAAGGAGAAGTGTGGTGATTGCTTGAAGAAAAGTTTCGAACAGATCAGAGATGGAGATGGAAAAGTTTCAAAGTCAGTAAACCAACATTTGTGTACGGAATTGGATTTGATATTTGCAAAGTGAGTTTTATGTTTTTTAGATCAATACTACTACTACTTTCTAACCATTGTAACAGTCAAAATCCATTTAACAGAGGTTGACCTAATAGTCATATGTTTAAATCCTTTGAACAAGGTTTCATTCTAATGGAATGTATGTAAGTCCTATAACAAGGCTCACTTCTAACAGAGTGATTGAAATCCTTTAACTGGGTCACACCTAATAGTGTGTATTGTAACCTTTGACAGGGTTGGCTTTTAACTGAGCTGACTTCAGAAGAGTAAAAATAATAGTAGCATGTTACAAAGTGGGTTTTCCTAGATTGGGTTTCCACTATAAATCCTAGTGTCAATGTTTTGGTTTAAAAATTTCTGTGTTTTACAAGTTAGATACAGCTAGGTAGTGGACTACAATGTTATATGTTTATATTTTAGAATCAGTGATGATCGAGTTGGTTTTGGTTGTCAGATTTGATTTAAAGAAAAGTTTTTGAAGTTTGTTTTATACATCTAGACCTGAGAACAACTGATTCACCCCCCCTCTCTATTGTTCTAAATCATATTAACAATTGGTATCAGAGTTGTGTTGCTTATTATTGGTTTTTATAGAAATCAAGTTTAAAGGGACTTGAAGAAAATGATCAGGATGTATAAGAAGGAGGTACCAAAGCTGAATAAGGAAAACTTCCCTGCATGGAAAAGCTTGATGAAGCTTGATCTAGCCAGTATTAGTGATTCTGGAAAGTACTACATTGAGAATGACTATGTCTCACCTATCACACCTTTGACTTCCAAAGAAATGAGAGCTAAGAAAGAACATAATTAGGCAATGCTAGAAATTGCATCTACCCTAAGCTATCCAGAATTTGAGGACATTAAGGATTGCACAAGTGCTAAGGAGATGTGGGACACTCCTGCAAAGATCTATGGTGGTGACATAAATGTATTGAAAGCTTAAGGCCGAGAGTCTCAGAGGTAAGTTTGATGAAATGAGAATGCAAGAAGGTGAGAACATTGCACAATATTGTGGTAGAATAAAAAAAGTTGTGAATGTTATTAGAGGAGCAAGTGGGACTATTGATGATGAAACTATAATTGGAAAAGTACTAAGAACTTTGCATCCTATATCTTCGATTAAGATCTCAGCTATTCATGAATCTAGATGTAACTCTGCAAATGTGCTTACTTTGGAAAGTTTGGTTGGCAAGATGACTGCTTTTGAACTCTCTAAATATGATAACTTCACTATTGGTAGTATTGGTAATGTTGAATCTGCTTTTAAGTCACAATTAGTTCTGAACAAGCCAAAGAAAGAAAAAGAAAGATGCATCAGTGAAAGTGACAGTGACACTTCTGATGAAGAACTTGAAGATCTAGAAGCTCTTATGGCTAGAAGACTAAGAAGGGGAAAAGGAAAATATAAAGGTAAACTCCCTATTATATGTTTTGCATGTAATAAAGTTGGTCATATAGCTGCTAGATATCCTGACAGGAATGATAAAGATGAAGAAAGAAAAAGAAAACACAAAGACAAAAGAAATGACAGAAGCCACTGAAGGCACAAAGACTAAAAGGAAAAGGTAAGAAATCTTGTTACATTGCTGAAGAAGAAACTAACACTGATAGTGATGATTTTGAAATTGAGGTAGTCTATGTTGCAATGAAAGATGAATCTGATGAGGATGAGAAAACTGCATTGATCTCCTATGTGAACAAGAATGAAAAATGGATTATTGACAGTGGTTGTTCACATCACATGACTGGTGACAAGAGTAAGTTTGAGACCTCACATCATTATAGAGGTAAAAGTGTAAAATTTGGTAATGATGCACCATATCTTGTTAGAGGAAAAGGTTTGATTAAACTAACTAATAATATCTCTTGTGAAATGCATATTGGGTTGAAGGTCTAAATTATAATCTACTAATTGTTGCACAGCTCAACATCACTGGTTACCGAGTGGAATTTCATCACAAGAAAGCTAAAATATTTGATGCTATTGGTGAACTGATCGGAAGTGGAGAACATACTAGAGGTAATTTGTTCTATCTTGACCTATCTGAAGAAGCATGTATGGTTGCACAACTTGATGACATTTGGTTATGGCATAAGAGGCTATGTCATGTTAACTTTGATAATCTGGTAGAAATAAGTAAGAATAAGAAAGTAAGAGGTCTACCTAGATTGAAGAAACCTAAGAATGTGATGTGCAAGGAATGTCAATTAGGAAAAATGACAAATTCAAGTTTTAAGAGAAAATCATTTACTTTTGAAAAAAATTTAGATTTGATTCATACTAACCTTTTTGGACCTATGGGTGTACAAAGTTACTATGGTGCTAGATATTTTATCTTGTTTGTTGATGATCATATCGGGATGATGCATGTAATGTTTCTAAAAGAAAAATTTGATGCTTTTCAATTCTTTAAGTGGTATTTGGCTAAGGTTGAGAAGGAGATAGGTAGGAACCTAAAATGTCTTAGATATGACCGAGGTGGAGAATTTACATCAAATGAATTCAATCTATTTTGCAATGAAAGAGGGATCAAAAGATAGATGTTTGCACCTAGAACACCTCCATAGAATGCTATAGCAGAGAGAAGAAATAGATCTATCTTGGATTGTGCAAGGACATTGTTGATTGAAAAGAATGTGGCACAGAAATACTTGAAAGAAGCTATAAGTATAGCTATCTACACTCTTAATCAGGTACAGATCAAGAAAGGTACAAATCTGGCACCCTATGAATTATGGCATGGGCATGCACTGAGTGTTAAATTCTTTAGAATCTTTGGAAGCAAGTGCTAAATATTAAAAGAAAATAGGAATGGAAAGTTTGATGCTAAATGTGACGAAGGCATATTCCTAGGGTATTCCACAAAAAGTAAAGCTTAAAGTGTTTGAACTCTAACGCTAACAAAATTGTGGAAAGTGTGAATGACAAAGTCGGTGAGTATGCAAAAAGAAATGAAGTTGACAGCAAAAGAGAACTAGAAGATTGTTGATCTTTGGTGTATATTGAAGAAGAATAAGAGGCAAGGAACAGACTTGCACCTAATGCCAAGTCTCAGGTAAGCAATGCTGAGTGACAGGAAGATGCTATAGAACATCAGGAAAATAGTGCCAAAAGAGAACAAGAACATGCCAAGCGACAAGATAATGCTACCGAGTATTAGGAAGAGGTTGTCAAACATTCAGAAGCTAAATTTGACAATCTTGTTGAGGAACCTGATGAAATAGAGGAGAGAAGAGCTGAATCTATTTTGCCAAATATGTAAGAAGAAATCACAAGCTTGAATAGATAATTGGAGACAAACCTACTGGAATTTTAACTAGAAGTAAAACAAAGGATCCAACATGTTTACTGTGTGAATTTGAACCTAAGTCAACTAGAGAGGCATTAGAAAATGAAGACTGCATACAAGCAATGAATGAAGAAATAGATTAGATAGAGAAAAATGATACTTGGACTCTGGTACCGAGACCTGAAAACAAAAATGTTATAGGAACAAAGTGGGTGTTCCTGAATAAGTTGAATGAAAAAGGTGAAATAACTAGGAACAAAGCTAGGCTGGTATGCAAAGGCTATGCACAAGAAGAAAGAATAGATTATGGGGAGACATTTTCCCCTATAGCTAGATTGGAAGGAGTAAGAACTCTACTTGCATATGCTGCTTATAAAGATTTCAAGGTATATCAAATGGATGTCAAGTCTGCATTCTTAAATGGTATACTAGAAGAAGAAGTTTACATAGAACAACCATAAGGTTTTATTGATCCAAATAGAAGACACATGGTATGCAAATTGAACAAAGCACTGTATGGATTAAAACAAGCTCCCAGAGCATGGTATGAGAGATTACATAACTACTTGATACAGATTGGATTTTCAAGAACAAATGACACAAGCAATCTATACATGAAAGATGAAGAAGGTAAAGGTATCCTGTTGGGAAAAAAATATTGTGGATGATATTATTTTTGGTGGACAAGATGCTTTGTGTAAAAGATTTTCAAATGAAATGCAAACTGAATTTGAAATGAGCATGTTTGGTGAGATCAAATTCTTTGTTGGTTTACAAGTATATTAGATGAAGAAAGGAATTTTCATTACACAATCTAAGTATGTTAATTGAATACTAAAAACTTTTGGGATGGAAGATTCTAGACTAGTTAGTACTCCTATGGTTACTAGACAAAAGTTATCTAAGAAAGATGATGTTGCAGAAGTGAACCAGACTTTGTACATATCCAGGATTGGAAAATTGTAGTATGTTGTATATAGTAGACCAGATATTGCACTAGCTATTGGGATTATGGAAAGATTCTCTACCAATCCTAAGGAAACACACATGATGGTTGTGAAAATAATTATGAGATACTTGAAAGGGACTACTAACTATGGGCTATATTACAAGAAGGATGAAATATTTGAACTAAGAGTATATACAGATGCTGATTGGGCAGGAAATGTAGATGACAAAAAAAGTACTAGTGGTGGAGCTTTCTTTCTTGGATAGAGATTAGTCTCTTGGATGAGCAAGAAACAAAATTGCATTTCCCAATCTACTGCTGAAGCCGAGTATGTTGCTGTTGCAGTAAACTGTTCAAATTTGGTATGGATAAAACAATTGTCGGTAGGCATGAAAGTAGAAATCACTGAACCTGTTGTTATTTTTTGTGACAACACAAGTGCTATCAACATTTCTAAGAATCCTATGATGCATACTAAGACCAAGCACATAGCAATCAAGTATCACTACTTGAGAGAATTGGTACAAGATAAAGAAGTCTGAATGGAATATGTGAATACAAAGGAACAATTAGTAGACATATTCACTAAAAATTTACCTAAAGAAGCACATGAGTATTTGAGAAGTCAATTAGTGGTCCTTCCCCTAACTGAGGCTTCCTAGTTAAGCTAGGAGCACTGCATCAAATATGCTACAACAAAATATTTGATGGATTGATGCAGAAGATTGTCACACTTTAGGACTGGCCTAGAGTTGTGAAGAAGAGAAAAGACAAGGAATCGGTCATAAGCAAGATGACAAAGGGAGAAACAATGAGTTGCACAAATAATATCTACATCTGATGGATGTATGTTTTAGTTGTTGCTTTGGCATTTTTTTGAAAGAGGGAGATGAACTGAGATGATGAACTGAAATAACACATGACACTGAAAAGAAAAGTAAGGAGATGATGAACTGAAATAACACGTGAAATTGAAAAGAAAAGTAAGGAGATGATGAACTGAAATGAACGATTAGGATAGAGGGAGATCTAGATATTTCTAATGGTCATAGAAGTGAGGCTAATAGATTCTGAATCAGAATGAAGCTAAGGATATTACAAATTTTTTTCTTTTGATGGACAGATAAGTTTTTGGATTGGTTAGTAATAAATGTGTTATTCAGGTGATATCATATGGTGTCGCCATCAATGCCAAAGAGGGAGATTGTTGGAAACTGCAATTGAAGAAATTATTGTGTTGTCATTGATGTCAAACCTTAACTGGTAAGATTGTTGCTACTTAGGAAAGTACTATATCTATTGTATTGTTGTGAAGAAGGGAAAGAAAGGATGGTAACAATAGCACCTAAGGAAAGGTTGAGTTATCTTGATACTACAAAGTGTACTTGACTATGTTGTACAATGATGAGACAATGTATTATTTATCTTAGTAAGATTGAAGACTAAACTGGAAGGCTTGACCGAGCAAAAATGGAGAAATCATGTTCAAGCTGAGTAATGTTAGTGTCAACTGAGTCGTTATATGCCAAAAAAAAATTTAGTTTCAACCAAACATTAGTTAATTGCCGAGAAATACAGTATAAGCCAGGGAAACATTTTTAGTAATGACCGAGCTTTCTACATAAAGATTGAGTAGTTGATCACAGTATTGACCGAGCATCAATATTTTTATATTTGAAGAGAATTCAGATTTGGAGCCGACATTGTTGAATTCTTGGATTATGTAAAACATGTTGACTTTATTTATTGATTGTTTGAAAGCATTGAATGCACTGAAAAATGTTTTATTATAAATCTTTAAGAGATTTGAGATGTTTCTAGAAAAGGAGCTGAAGAACATAAAGTGGGTAGATTCAATGAATCTGACCTAACCCTAAGATCTACGAAGGAGATTGAGCAGAAAAAGATGAGTTAACCTAATTGAGGAAGTATTAAGGGAGCCTAAGCATTAGGTATGTGTGTGCATGGTTGAAAAGAGGATGCTGGAAGATCAACAGATGTTATTGACTGTATAAGAAGAAAAGGCTGAAGGAGAAGTGTGGTGATTGCTTGAAGAAAAGTTATGAGCAAATCAGAGATGGAGATGGAAAAGTTTCAAAGTCAGTAAACAAGCATTTGTGTATGAAATTGGATCTGATATTTGAAAAGTGAGTTGTATGTTTTTCAGATCAATACTACTGCTACTTTCTAACCATTGTAACAGTCAAAATCCTTTTAACAGAGGTTGACCTAATAGTCATATGTTTAAATCCTTTGAACAAGGTTGCATTCTAATGGAATATATGTAAGTCCTATAACAAGGCTCACTTCTAACAGAGTGATTGAAATCCTTTAACCGGGTCACACCTAACAGTGTGTATTGTAACCTTTGATAGGGTTAGCTTTTAACTGAGCTCACTTCAGAAGAGTGAAAATAATAGTAGCATGTTACAAAGTGGTTTTTCCCAAATTGGGTTTCCACTATAAATCCTAGTATCAATGCTTGTGTGAATGTTTTGGTTTAAACATTTCTTTGTTTTACAAGTTAGATATAGCTGGGTAGTGGACTGCAATGTTATATGTTTCTATTCTAGAATCAGTGATGACCAAGTTTGTTTTGGTTGTTAGATCTGATTTAAAGAAAAAAATTTAATTTTGTTTTATACATCTGGACCTGAGAACAACTGATTCACCCCCCCTCTCTGTTTCATATCTCAACTAGCAGACATATCACAACCTTTCACAAAGACATTATATAAAGGTGTGACCTTTGCGTGGAACAAGGAATGTGAAAAGAACTTTAACCATATCAAGAAATAGCTATCAAATCCTCCTATCTTGATGGATCCCATTCAAGGGAAGCCTTTGATCTTATATGTCTCTACTACAAATTCATCACTGGGGGCATTACTTGCAAAACATGATGAGAACATGAAGGAAAGAGCTATATACTATATCAGTAGAACATCGGTGGCATATGAAAAGAACTATTCTATGATTGAAAAGGCTTGTCTAGCTATGATTTTTGCATCACAGAAACTGAGACATTATATGTTGGCTCATACCACACATTTAGTAGCTAATATTGATCCACTAAAGTACCTACTTAGCAAGGCTACCCTCACAGGTAGATTGGCTAAATGGGTCATGCTCTTAAGTGAATTTGACATTGAATATGTTGAAAGAAAATCTATAAAAGGATAGGTTATTGCTGATCAAATAGAAGATGCACCTTTGTTTGATGATACTCCAATGCAAATGGAATTCTTGGATTCCTCTATCATGAATCTTTCTTCTAGAGAATGGAAATTGTTCTTTGATGGCTCCTATACATAGAATGGATTTGGAGTAGGCATATTGTTTATCACTCCTCAAGGATACTCCATCCCTAAGGCATTCAGAATCAAATCTCCTTGTACAAACAATATTGCTAAATATGAAGCCCTTCTTAATGGTATGAAAATAGCAATTGAGTGGATAGTGATAGAATTACACATTCATGGAGACTCACAACTTGTAATACACCAAGTTAATGATGTGTATCGAATGAAAGATGAAAAGCTCATTCCATACATGAGAATGGTAGATTATCTAAAGAAATACTTCATATCTATCACCTTTGAGAAAATACCTAGAACAAAGAATAAGGTTGTCGATGCAATGTCAATGCTATCTACTTTATTAGAGAAGCCTGAATAGGAGCTACGCTAAGAGTTCCTGGTGGAAGCACTATCTTATCCTGCATATGATTCCCCCAAAACTTGCATGATCTGCACTATTTTTGGTCATGATTCATCTTGATACAAAAACCTTTTCTCCTATCTCCAAGACCAAATCATTCCTGATACCATTAATCACCATTAGAAATGATACCTTATCCGCAATGCATCCCGGTATGTCATCATTGGTCATGATCTATACAAATGAGGTCTAGATGGTACGCTACTTATATGTTTAGAATGAGAAGAGTCTCAACGTGCAATCCTGGAAGTCCATGATGGTATTTGTGGCTCACACTCAAATGGTTTAACACTAGCTTGAAAACTTATTAGGGCTGGATACTATTGGCCTGAAATGGAAAAAGAGGCTATCAAGTTTGCTAAGAACTATCAAAAGTGCCAAGTACATGGTAACTTAATTCATGCACCAGGGAGAGATCTAATTCCCTTCACTACATAATGGCCTTTTCACCAATGGGCATTTGATCTTATAGGAGCCATACATCCTCATTGTTCTCATGGACATACCCATATAATCACAGCTACAAATTATTTCACAAAATGGGTAGAAGCAGTTCCTTTGACTCAAGCAACTGGAAAACAAATTTCAATGTTCATCTTTAACTACATCATATGTCAATATGGTATTCCACACTCTATAGTCACAGATAATGGTGGACAGTTCAAGAATAGAGAGTTAGATGATCTATGTGCCAAATTCAAGATTACACAACAATTGTCAACTATCTACTATCCTCAAGGGAATGGACAAGCAGAGGCTTCAAACAAGAATATATTGAAAATATTGCACCAAATAGTTAATAAAATAGGAAGAGACTGGCATCTCATGATCAATCTAGCTCCTCTAGGCCTACAAAACAAGTATCAAAACACCTACTGGGGCTACTCCTTTTTCTTTAGTTTATGGGTCTAAAGTGGTACTGCCTATTAAGGTTGAAATCCCATCACTAAGAATCAGAATGCATGGTCTAGTAACTGATGATGACTATAGAGTGTCTAGGTTGCAAGAACTTGAACTACTAGATGAGCGCAGATAAGCGGCATATGATCATCTTAGATTATATCAGAAGAGAATGTCTAGATGTTACAACAAGAAAGTCAGACACAAAGAATTTCAGGTTGGCGATCTAGTCTTGAGAGAGAATCCTAAAAATTAATCACATAGAGAGCGTAAGGGGAAGTTTAAACCCAACTGGCTAGGTCCCTTTGTTATGACTACTACTTTTGGCTCTGGTGCCTATCAACTCTCAATGACTAAAGGAGAACAGCTCTGAGAACCAATCAACATTCTGCATCTAAAGAAATTCTACGCCTAAGGCATTCAATATTAAAAAATGTCTTAACAAAATCATAAAAATTTGAAAAAATCTTGAAGAAAATGAACATCTTGGTGAAAAACTAGAAATAGGCACCTTGATGATTCACAAAAAAATAAAAAATTACCAAAAATATCAAAAAAATTTGAAAAAATACAAAAATACAAAAAATTGGGAAAAAGAAAAAGTGCCTTGGTGAAAACCTAGAAACAGGTGCCCTGGGAGCAAGAATAGAATCTCTACCAAGATGGTGAAAAACTAGCAAATGGGTGCCACTGGTTTCAAAATGCTCCATCTATTAGTGCAATCTTGGTCTTTCCCAACTTTCAGTCTTGCTTTAGTTTGTACATTCCTCCTGGTTTGTTTCTGTAATTCCTATTTTCAATAAGTCGGTCTATACACCAATAAGCTCAAGCGTCAGTCTCCTATCAATGTTCAAACTTGGGGGCAATCAATGTCATATCCTATGGTCTCCAGTATACCTCAGATGAGTGATATCCAGTCAGAGTCCTTTGAAGCTACATCTGAGTCAGTCAATCAGTCTCCTCTCCAGAAAGGATTTTGCATCTACAACAATGCAATAAAACACAAATTGAAAACAATCTATGCTTTTTACATTCTTTTATCTCCTTGTATGCTTACTGATTTTCATTGAGATGTTTTCATATTGTGTCCTTTGAGCTCTTCGATGATGTCCTTTATAGGATTTAGAGAGTGATGACTAGGGGTATAATCTTTTCTTTGTCTTTTGCTTGTATGTGAAAATCTAACAACTTTAGAAATTCTAGATTGAAATGGTGTCCGTCTGTAAGAGCCTCTATCTCAAATTGGATGACCATGCGTACCTCGACCATTGATACCTAAAAAATTCAAAGAAGTTTGATCTAAATATTGTCTTTTTGAGTGAGTTCTTTCTCCTTCTGTGAAATGCGATCTTGCCTAAGGATGTGAACGATAAAGGGTCACTATAGGTAATTCACACTGGATTTAGAATGATCTCTTGATTGTTTGATGTGTTTGAATGGAAGGCGTATTCAAGTCATCATGAAATTTATGTTCTGATGCTTATACAAATTGCTATATCAAAATGGACATGATATTCAGGTCATCGTAGCGTTTATGCCTTGGTGCTTATATCTAGTCCGACATTCTTAAAATAAAATCAATATTCATATATCCATGGTTGCCTAACCAGTGGGTGTTGTATTGATTCCTGCACATACAAATTGATATTCATATGTCTATGGTTTCATAACTAGTGGGCATTGTATTGATTTATTTGATTACCTAAAAAGTTCAATGATGAGAACGAATCGATACATGATCAGTGACTAGGTCCTAGGTCCTAGGTTTGCATTTTATTTTGTACTTTGCATGGTCTCACAAATTGCCTGAACACTTAAATGATTCTTCAAAAACAAAAATGCTAAACATGACACAAGGACTAAGCATTGTATGAAGGTTCCTCCAATGAAACAACAATTAGAATCCTTTTTCAGGATCAAAATCAAAATCTGAGATCATTCATATTATTAACTACTTTCATAATCGACCTTCAATCATCACAGAAATCTAGAATTCAACTTAACTGATTATCTTACATCAAACTATCAAAATTTCAACTTGGTCAACCATGGACAACTCATGGTCAAACCTAGTCAAACTTGGTCTCCAAGACCTCTAAATGATGCAGAATGTGTTTTTGAACATGTACAACCACTTCTCAAATCAATTAACATGCTTCTAAACCAGTCAACGTAGACTTTTCTTGTCAAATTTCAATTTTAATCCTGAAGGGGGCATGGTATTACACATCATTCAAAATTTGTAAATCTAAATTTGTTAATCAAATTTCTTTCCTCAGTGATCAAGACAACAACCATGTCTAGTTACCGATTCATCTAAAGTCCTCATCGCTTGGGGCATACCAGATTCATCGAGATCAATATCAATCTAGTATCCTAAATCTATCTTGTAAACTATATCATCCTTTCGTAACCAAGGGTTCATTAATGTTATTTCCTTATTTCTTTGTAACTGATGGGTTCAGGATGTGATACCAATATGATTCTCTTGGGACATTCAGGTCTAGAATCGGTCACTCACTTCTTCGCAATCATAAGGTTCAGAATCAGGCACTTTCACACTTTTTCATAATCACCGGTTCATTGTTGTTATAGTTAACATTATCTTTGGTCAGTCAAGACCTAAATCTTGCATCTTTAAATCTTTCAATCAATTTCTGTCTCAGAATCAGTTAATCTTTCAAATTAGTTTCATACATCTTTATCATACACAAATTATTCTTTGAACCACTACACTTTGCAAAATTATTCAAAGAGGGGCAAAATGTAATACCCCAAAAATGGGCTATAGGTTCATTAACCTCCTACATCTTCAAATCGAACAAAATTGACATCAAATTCCTAACCTAAGGCACATCTACACATTATCAAATCCTAATTGATTTTATCCTAATTTTGCATCGGAGAATATTCCTAGCAATATTCCTATTTATCCTAATTATCTTTGATTTAATAATTATTTGGCAATAAATTATATTTATCCTAAAGTTTGATTAATTAAATATTCTAAATATTTAATTAATCAGATTTAATACTGCCACTTAATTATTTAATTACGTTTAATTATATTTATTCCTAAATTGTATTATTTAATTTTTACAATAAAATCTAAAATCTCATGACTAATTGATTAAATTCTTGTTTAATTAATTCATGTCAGTTGTCAATTTTTAATAATATAATTTTGGAATAAAAGTTTGATTTAATAATTGATTAACCCATAAATCAATTGTTTTAATTTTAAAATCAGTTAAGTTGAGAATAAATCACTTTATTTATTAAATTAATTTATAATTAAATCATGCACAACCAGAAAAGCAGGCAACTAGAAATTAACAATCAATTTTAAAATTGAAACTCAACATCTGATGATGAGTTGAAAAGAGAACTAAAGCTCTATTTTGAGATAAAAACTACTTTTGCATGATTTTATGAGTTTATTTATTCTTAATTTCCTAATAACTCAAAAATAAACCTGAGTTTATCAAGAGTGATTTATGGCTTTTCTCCTGCATCCTCAAAACCTTGAATTTCTATAAAATCAAGGGTCAGCTCTTCACAATGGGACCTCAAAATTGCATCCTCACTCTGGTGAATTTGTGATTGAAGAATAAATCTTTTGTGAATCAAGGCTATTGTGAGATTTTCATTTATTGTTTTGAGCAATCATAGTTTCATATCATATTTTTTATATTCATTCATAGCATTCTTAGATTAAATCTGCATTCAATATCAATTTCATTAATATAGCTTAGATTCATGCAGTTTGTCATATTATGGCATAGAAAATACAAAAATCTAGAATAATCTACATTCATATAGTCTTTCATATTTTGCATTCAAATCCTTCGTTTAGGTGTTGCATTGTCACTGATCTCGATTCCAATCTGAGAACATCATACTTGCACCTACTAGAAGGCAGTAAATCGCATGGTTATCTTAGTTTCAATTATTTACAAGATTTAAATTTTTCCTAACCTTTAATGTTTTACTGAAGTGTTGTGTCTACAGCTAGGTACAAAATTCACACACACAAGTGAAACTGCATGGGGTGTTTGTATTTTGGCCAGTGTTACTCGATTGCAGCCTTGACTAATGACCTCAGTCATTGAAGGAAGCTCGGTCACTGAAGGAACTCGGTAGTCTCTGGCGCTTGGTGAAATTATTGCTCGGTCATGCCTGCAGTGCTCGGTCGACATTGGTGCTCGACGATGCCTAGCATGATCGGTAATTTTACTATCGCTTGGTAGTTCTGACTTACCGACTAGAGTTATGTGTATTTTTTGAGCCGACTTGGTGAATTAATTATTGGTAGCCATTGTCTTGCGCTGACATGCAAAATTAAATACTTGTATACATTTGCAAGCCAACTTGTATGGCATTTAATTATTTTTTTTGGGGAGTTAAGGGTTTCATCCAGCCGACTTGTGGTTGATGATTAGTATTTAAGGAGGGTTTGGGTAGATGTTTAAGGGAGAAATGGGGAGAGATCAGGACTTAAACATTAGAGCAGATCTGAAAGTCAAGTGCGAAGCTTGAAGGCAAAGTTATGGAAAAGTTCTTGATGCTCTTGTAGATCAGATTGTAATTTGATAATCATTTGTAGGAGAGCTAGGAGTTTGCATACTTGGGAACAAGGAGATTTCTTGGAGGCTTGCGAGCTCAAGTTCAGATCTACCGTAGGGTTTCCAATAGCTTCTGATTGTCTTCAGAGCTGAACTAGCTGAGTTTGTATTGGATCTAGTTATGGATCTTGTAGACTATTTTCTGATTGTAATTGGCCCCAACCCGAAAGGCCTTATAGTTAGGCATGTTAATGAAAATTAGTGTTAAACAATTACATTCTATTCCATTGTTGAGTAATTTGCTGTGTAACTCTTTTGGCTGCAAGGTTTGGACTGTCCTTCATTAGATCCACCTACCTTAACTACATCAGGTGGTATTATAATCACCTTTAAGGATCATAATGACAATACTATAAATATCTAAGCAAGGAAAAGCTGGTCATACCTACATAGCTCTCTCCTATTATGTAAAACTCTACATCTCTGAACTCTGGAAATTTCTTATACTAGTTCAAAATGAATGCCAAATTTTCTTTGGTTGCATCAATCAATAGTCTTTTAGATGGGTCCCCTTATTTATTATTTAAATTCATAGAATTAATTCAGGAGGTTCAGCCCTCTAGCAAATAGCTAAAATGACTTTGTGAATAAAAAATTCTACACCAAAATAAAAAGATTACCCATCAAACCACAAGCCAATAGTATAAAAAATAGTGGGTGGAGCAGTGAGTAGGAAAGGAGCAATTCAAATTTAAAATCTGGACAAAGGAGGAAATTGCAGATCTGAGGCTGGTTCTTGGTCTGGAAGTCAACAGGAGGAGACAAATTTGAACAAAGAGCAAGGAAAGATTTCTAATGTCAGTTTGGGGATGGGGGACCCGGGGGGGTCCCAGAATAGAGGCTACTTATCAATATAGGATGAATACTATCAAGCCTATCAAAAGATGGTCAGGTCTTTTTGGCATTAAGCCAGCTAGTAATTCCTCTCTCCCACCTGTGAAGAATTTTTCCAACCTCAAGTAGGGCACCTTTGCAATTACCATCTCAAATCAAATCATAGATTTAAATATTTCTAGAATGGCTAATTCTCTTGCGAGGAGATTTTTGGGAACTCATCCTAATATCGAGGTGGTTAGGGCTTTTGTGAAAAGAAAATGGGTCTTGAAAGGTCAAGTTGAGGTGGCAGCTCTCCCAGAGACTGCTTATCCTTATCTTTTTCTTGTGATGAAGATCTAAGGAATACTTTTTGTAATAGACCATGGGTGATGGGAAAGAACTCCATGATTCTCCATAAGTGGTTCCCTAACCTAAATATGCAAGCTCTCATCTCGGTGAACCTCCTAGGTCTATCGCTTGAGTTCTAGATGGAAGATTTTTTTAAGGGAATAGCTAATGTTTTTGGAGAGCTCTTGTCTATGGATCCTATTATGATTTCTAGGATACACCTAACATATGCCAGGATCTATGTGGGGGTTCATCAGGGAGTGGACATGCCAAAATATATAACACTCCAGTCCAAATTAGGCTCTTGGGTCCAGAAGATTGAGTATGAGTCTACACCATTTGCCTATTTTCACTACAAGAAAACTGGGGATTGGGATAAACAATGCCCAAAACTAATACCCCAACCTAAGAAACAAAAGAAGGTGTGGGTGAGAAAGTTAGGATCAAGAATGAACTTCAATAGGAAGAGTGACAATGGGAAGCAAGAAGGAAAGATGGAGGAGAAGGGCACTAATGGAGAAGGAAGTGGAACTACTCCTTCTGAAACAGAGTAGAATAAGGGGGTTAGCATGAAAATTATTAAAGATTCTCCCCAAAGGAGAATTGATGATTCTTTTGTTGAAGAAGTTTAGACTAGGTCTTTGGGTGAGACAGAGGTTAAGGAGGATTTTGATGTGTATTTGGTTGAGAGAGAAATGTTTGGAGGTAATGCTAATACCTTACCTATGCAAAAGAAGGATGATACCTTCCAAGATGCCAAAAATTGTAACATACTGGGATATTCTGATGACTTTTCTCATAATCCTATTTCTACTCCTATAGGATCTGATAATAATTTACCCCTTATATCTAAGACTGAAAAGTGGGGAGATGAGGCAGATATTGAGGCTGCCCTTTTGGGTTGTGATGTCTTGATTGAAGATGGATGGACAAATGTGGAAAACAAAAAAATAGTGAAAAATAAGAAAAAAGAAGGATTCTTGAAGATGACTAAGAATGCTACTATGATAGCTAGAAGCACTAGAAGTAGAAAAAATGGAGATGTGGGAGCCATTAATGTCTCCACAGGAAGGCCCTCAAATCAAAAAAGAAGAGTGTTAGAGGCCAGCAAGGACATAGGAGATGGAAGTCAAAGAACCATACTAGAGTCTGGACCCTTCCATAAGCAATGAAGATTATTTCTTGGAATGTAAGAGGATTTAATAATCCTCATAAGTAGGACATGAATAAAAACATGATAAGAGATAACAAGCTAGACATTGTCTTACTTTAGGAGACTAAGATGTCCAAGGAAAATGTTGAGAAACTCTATTTTTTTAGCAATGGTAAAACCCTAGGTGGTGATGCTGATGGGGCTTCAGGGGGTATTGTGGTTACTTGGAATTATAATTTCATTAGGGGGAGGTTATTTCCCAAGGTAATAATATGGCTAATATCAAATTTTGGCATATTAAGGATGGCACCTCATGGATCTTGACAAATATCTATGCTCCCAATACTAAATGGGGGAGGAAATCTTTTTGGACTGATATTTCTAGAAAAAGGAGTGATTTTGCTACTGAAGGGTGGATTATAATGGGGGATTTTAACACTCCTTTAAGGAAAATGAGAAACTTGGAGGGAGTCAACCATGTCTGGACAACATAACTAATCTTATGGACTTCATTGATAGCCAATCCTTACATGACATTGATTTGCAGGGGATCAATTACACCTCGACCAACAGGAGATCTGGTAATGAGCTCATTCAAGTCAGACTTGATAGGGCGCTTGGAGGTAGTGTGGTTTAAAATTTATTCCTGTACTTTATCAACTTATGTTAGAGCTGGGTCAAATCACTATCTGATTACCCTTATTGCTAAGCCTAATGGTTTGAAAAGGAACTTCCCTTTTCATTTTGAGAAAATGTGGACTATCCATCCTAATTTGGAAAAAATCATTGAGGAGTGGTGGAGTATTAGGATTGAGGGAATGACCATGTTCAAAATTGCTAAGAAACTAAAAAATGTTAAGGACAATATTAAAAAATGGAACAAAGAGACTTTTGTGAATATCTTTACCAATAAAAGGAAAACTGCAGAGGAGCTGAAGGAAATTTAGGATAGTATTCAGAAGGATGGGTATAACATCTTTTCTAAGGATGAGGAAGATACAAAACTTGTGGAATACCATGATATAATGTCTAAAGAAGAAAGCTTTTGGAGACAAAGGTCTAGGAATATTTTTTGAAAGAAGGGGACATGAATTCAAAGTACTTTTTCATGACCACTATAAAACATTGAATGGGAAATAAAATATCGAGACTTACAATTCATGGAGCCATTAGTGAAAAAGAGGATGAGTTCAGGGGAGAAGCTAGTAAGTATTTCATTGATCACTTGAAGAAACCTAATAACCTGAACAAGGAATGTCAAAAGGAATTGTTGGATGGTATCCCTTGTATTTTGAATGAAGAACAAAAAAGAGAAATTACTGCTATCCCTTCAAAGGAAGAGATTCATAAGGTAGTCTTCTCCTTTGAAGGAGACAAAGCCCCTGGCCCTGATTGGTACCCTCTCTTATTTTTTCATAAATATTGGAACATTATTAAGGATGATATTGTCAATGCGGTTAAAGAATTTTTTGGCTCAAGAAGGATTTTTAGGGAACTTAATGGTACCTTTATAGCCTTGATTCCAAAAAAGGTGGGTGTTGATAGTTTGGACCAGTTCAGACCTATCATCTTATGCAACTCTGTGTACAAGATTATCTCAAAAGTCCTTACCTTTAGAGTTCTTCTTTTTCTTCCCTCCTTGATTTCTGGAAAGTAGAATGTCTTTGTCCCAGGAAGACAAATTTTGGACTCAATCATTTTTGTTCATGAAAACATCCATTGTTTGATGATGTCTAAAAAATAATTTTTTTTGTTGAAGTTGGATTTGTCTAAAGCTTATGATAGGGTTGACTAGGATTTTTTGAAGGCTACTTTAGAGGCTTTTGGCTTCAATAAGAGAAATAGAGATCTTATACATTATCTTGTTTCCTCTGCTACTTTATTAGTGCTTGTGAATGGATCTCCTACTCCCTTCTTCAAGTCTTCGAGAGGTCTTAGAAAGGGGGATCCTTTGTCTCCAATCCTGTTCATTATTATGGTGGAGTGTTTGGGTAGATACATTGATCGGTTGGTTAACAAAGGTGAGTTTATAGGGCTTCAACCTTCTTGAAAAGAGCATATTTGTTCCCACCAATAGTTCATGGATGACTCTATTATTATGGGGGAAGCCTCTATAAAAAATAGTAAAATCATCAAAAAAGCCCTTGATAATTATGGTGCTGCAACTAGACAAATTATAAATTAGAACAAGAGTTCAATTTTCTTTATTAATGTTCCTGAATGAAGACAAGAAAGAATAAAAAGGGTGATGGGATGTGATGTGGGATGCCTTCTTGGATCCTACTTAAGTTTTCCTCATTGCCTTAAACCCCCTAATTCTTTTTGGAGAGCTATGATTGACAAATTCCATAGGAATTTAGTTGGCTAGAAGGGTGCTCTTCTGAGCCAAGCTAGTAAAATTTTGGTGCTTAAGGCTACTCTCCAAAGCATCCCTCTCTATTCTCTAAGTATTTTTAAAATCCCTAGTAATTTTTTTGATAGTATTGAGAAAATCCAAAAGAATTTCATTTGGTCTAGAGTGGAACATAAGAATAGAATGGCTCTCATTGCTTAGGATAAGGTTTGCAAACCTGTTAGGAAGGGGGGTCTTGGTCTTCAAAGTATAAGAAGTATGAATGATTTTCTTATGGCCAAACTTCTTTAGAGATTATTCAAGACCCCAAGAGAATGGATTACTATTTGGCACAACAAATATAACAGGGACAAGAATAATTTCCAAAACTTTCTGAATCAGGAATCTATAGAAGGAGGTTCTAGCATTTGGAATAATGCTTTGAGAAAGAAGGAATTGATCAAGAAGGGTGTTAAATGGAAGATGGGAAATGGAAAGACTATTATTTTTTGGGATGATGAATGGATTCTGAATTAAACTCTTAATTTTGATTCAAATTGGAAAGAAAAGATGCTGAAATGTAAACAGGTTTTTGGTTCGTATGTAGCTGACTACTGCGAAGGGGATAAATGGACTGACTTGTCTAGGGTGGATTCCTCTCTTAGAAGTCTGAATAAAATTTTGAATGTTGTCTTCCTCATTGATGAAGAGGATACTTTAATCTAGAGATACAATTCTAATGGTTCTTTCTTGGTCTCTTCTTTGTATATGTAGAATTATGAGAATTGCCTTGAACCATGTTGGGCGAAAGCTTGGTTTAAAGGCTTAACCCCTAAAATTAATGTGTTTTTCTGGATCTTATTGCAGGATAAAATCTTAACTATTGACAATCTTAGGAAAAGGGGTTTATACCTAACTAACATGTGATTTCTTTGCAAGAATGATGAGGAGAACATTAATCATATGACTATTCATTATGCCTTTGTTGGGAAAATATGGGAGAAGTTTTTGGATTTGATCAATATGGATTGGATCTTTCCACAGGGTATTCAAGAGATTTTCACTTCGTGGAGATATCCTTGTAATAATAATCTTTTATTATATATTTGGAACTTCCTTTACCCTACATCTCCTGGGGGGTTTGGAAAGAGAGGATAGGATCTTTAGAAAAAAGGAGTGTAGCTAGGTTGTGATTTTCCATAAGATTAAAAGAGCCTTGTTGGAGAACATTTGGTTGACTAGTAAATATCAGGAACCAAAATATGATTGGGAGGTGAAAGTCTTCAAAAATTGGAAGCTTGATGGTAAGAAGGTGCATAATATCAAGAGGGGTTTGAGGAATGAGGCCCATTGGGATTTCCCCCCTAATCACTGGATGAAAATCAATTTTGATGGTGCCTCTAAGGGAAACCCAGGGATTGCTGGTTGTGGCATTATTATTAGAGATGAAAATGGGAATTGAAAAGGTGTTAAGGCCATTCCTATTGGTTTTAATACTAACCATGTCACTAAGCCCAATTCTACTCTTTATGGTCTTATGTTGGCTAAAAGGAAAAACTATAGAAAATTTTGGGTTGAAGGGGAATCTCTTAATATTATTAAGTGTCTTAATAATATCATAGGGACAATTGCTAATGCTATCAACAAAGCAAAAGGCATCATAAATTCCTTTGATGCGTGTGTAGTTACTCACAATTATAGGGAAGCTAATTATGTGGCTGACTGGGCTACAAATGTGGTGTGGCGTAATCAGGTGGACATCAAATGGGATGACGAGATTGTCCTTCCTCTTGAAGGGTCATCATTACTCGATGTGGATCGATTTCATAGTAGGAAATATGTACTTAATGAAGATCAGATTAATGGGTAATAAGTGCAGGGATCCATGTAAGGATGAGGAAGGACATTGTGGAGATTTCAAGATGATTATTGCCTTCATTTCACATGATTTATGGGTCTTTTGAGGCTTTAGAGGGTATTATTGTTACTTCAAGCTTAATCTTTAGAGTTTTGTGAGAAACTTTGAGAGTAGATTTTTTGACAGTTGCAGAGCCATGGGAGGCCGTAAGAAAAGGTGTGAGCTAGGGAACTATAATGAGTGGAACCAAAATGTGGAGGTTTTGAACATTGTTAAGGAAGGGGGACAGGTAGTTTATTTGGAAAAAACTGCATGGAGGGAAGCTTGTTGTTACCAAGCATTTCATCAAGACCTATAACAAAGGGAAAATTATGGTGGGAGTGTAGAGCATGGAGGTGACTGAGGAGATCATCGCTGAGGTGACCGGTCTAAAAATAGAAGGGATCAACTTCTGTAGAGACAAGAAGTTGTTAGACAAAGCTCTGGAGGTTTTTGCGCCAACAGACTAGGAAAGGAAGAACATGGTTAAGGTTGATAACTCTTATTTTAACCCTAAATGCATTTCTAGGATGTGGAGATTGGTTCTTTTTGTTATCATTAGTTACATTATGCTGGATGGTAGTTATACTAAAATTTATTATCACCATCTGATTCTACTAAATCATTTTAGACATGGGGTTAAAGTTAATTTCCCCTTTTATCTCTTGAGCTCTTTGAATGCTACTATTCTTAGCTAGTAGAGGGACCATGATGGTGAGAATTCCTATCATGATGGGTTGATGGTCCTTATCTATGAGGTTTTTAAGTCTAAGAAGGTTGAGAGGTCCCGATTGAATCAGAAGGCCCTTGAAGATTATGATACTAATGGCAAAGAATCAGAGGAACCCTTTATGGAGGATACTGAAGATGAAGAGGTTAACTCTAAGAAACCCAACAATCCCTCCATGCATCATGAATCCTCATCCAAAAGAAAAAATAGGAAGGCCAAGATGGAGGAATTAGTTACTGATATGGAGATGGAGGAAGAGGAGAGTAGGGATGACAGTGTGAAGGGGAAGGGTGAAAATAAAATAGAGACTATAGGGAAGTGCACTAGAGTAAAAAATAGGAATAAGAAGAGGGATAAGAGGGTTGTCATTACTTTTGATGATGGCTCTGCCTCATAGGAGAATATCTAGGAAAAATAGGACAAGTGGGTGGAGAAGGAACCTATTATGGAGGACTGTGATGAGTTAGACCAAAATGTTCCGGTAGATGACAACATCATGCAAGAAATAGCCTAGGATGTGGCTAATATTGAGAAGGATGGTCAGGTAGATAACAGGGGTAGGGTGGATAGTTCCAAGGAGGAGATAGCATGTGTGAATAAGGACTTTGACAACCCAGGGTGTTCTGCTTTCCTTAACAACCTCAGCACCATGAAAAACAACATCAACACTATTAAAACCCAAATCCAATAGCTTCAAAAGGATACTAGGGCTCTCAGAAAAATGAATCTGGGAGAGAAGAGTATGGGATAGTGTATTGATGAAATGCAGGAGACTTTTGGTAAGGATGAGGGGATTACGACCTTTAATAGCATAATCGTTTCAATGGAGAACAAAATAAAAGAAGGGGATGTGAAAGGAGGTAGCATGATTAAGAGAATTGATAAAATGGAAAATAGAATTGAGAAGCTAGAGAAGATAGTGGGTAACATCGCTAAGCAGAGTTTCACCATTCTCAAGGCCTCTATTGAGCATGTCAAGATTCTTGTGGAAAAAATGGAGCAGGGTAAAGGGGAGGAGGTGCTCATTTAGGTTAAGGAGGATCACGGACCCAGTAAAAGAACTAGATCAAGCTTAAAAAATCTGGAGGATAATAAGAACAAATACATCGAGGAACTCAAAGTTTCCTCTGCCAATATGAAGATGCTGGCCGAATAGGTGGCTAAACTAATGAAGTGTATCTAGCCACCTGTCTGTTGTCCTGTTGTCTTTTTGTTGTCCATTTTTTCTCCATCTTTCCTGCAAAGGACTTGTTAGTTTTTTGGTGTCTTTTTTTGGTGTTGTTGCACTGTTTCCACTAGAACTTTAATGCCTATTTTGTAAACTTGATGTAAAATATTTTGGGTCCTTTCAAAACTTTTACGTAATCAAAACAATATAAAAAATAGTTACTAACATAACAACTTGAGCATTATTAAAATTTAACATACTAGTGTGAGTATCATTAAAATTCTGATAGTCCTTAGTGTTATTTGAATATAATAATCCCACTCCAACTAGGCTCTCAACATACAATACATTTGTTTCTGCCATGGATAGATCGAAGCATCAATGATGAATATATATATTGTGGATTTCCTAGATCCACAAGTCACCTTGACTCTTTTGAGTATCAAGTCCGTGATATTGAAGGTAGTATCAAGTTCATGATACTTTCCAAATCCATGATAATCTCCAAGTATCCAATTCATAAGAAACAACTTTCTAGCCATATGCATAAGTGTTACCAAATGAACAATAATAACCAAATATATCTCATAATCAAAATCTTATCTCATGAATCCACATACGCATAAGAGTAACCAATATGATCTTATAATCATAAGAATAAAGTTCAATGTAAAGAAAATGTGTTCACACATAGAATCAGATAGTCTTTTCTATAATGAATAAATATAGACTTAGCTATGAAAGAAAGTATGATCCATACATACACAATAAGCCACTAAAGTATGCTTCATACATACATGCTAAAGTATACAAATGACGTATGCTCCATACTAACAATCAGCTATGTATGTACCCATAACAATGTAAGTTATAACATGTGTCATAACA
The DNA here is from genome assembly GCA_027943335.1 of Chamaecyparis obtusa. Taxonomy (NCBI): domain Eukaryota; kingdom Viridiplantae; phylum Streptophyta; class Pinopsida; order Cupressales; family Cupressaceae; genus Chamaecyparis; species Chamaecyparis obtusa. The sequence goes on from BSBK01007550.1 coordinate 338,266, forward strand.
TAAATATGTCAATGTAATTGTTTATAATGTAATGTATGCTCCTCATGCATAACAGAAGATATACTGCTACTATACATAAGTATGCATCCATGCATACAAAATAGAGATATATTACTGAAAGACATGCTTCCATAGTAATGACATAAGGAAGGAATTCACAAAATTTAGTGAGCCCATGATTGAACTCCCTCTTAAACCTCATACCCATAATTAAGTCATACCAAGGTATATGATAAGCTAATATACATAATAGAAATAAGTCCATAACCAAAATCAATAGCCATTGTATATATATCCAAATGTAGTTAGGAAATAATGAGATCAATGCATGTAAACATAAGTAATAAAAAAATAAAGTATCTCACACCATCATGCAACCATTAACATATCACAAAACTTGTTTGAAGACACAAGGTTGCTGACTGTACCCACGGGACAGAATACAGTATGCAGAGAAAAATATTTGTTTTATTGATTAAACTGATTACATTATGGTTTTCTTACACATATACTTTACACCACCATTTCCACTCACATGGATCAACAAAGAAATAGGCTCAAACTCTTCAAAGAAACCCGACTGCAACCACCTAACTTCCCAAAACTGTTCTATAACAATCATAAAATTGATTGTTAAAACCAAATAGGCTTAATGGTGTTGTTCAGTTGACAACCAATGTTGTCAACTCAACAAAATAATGCACATAAGGAAGAAATCTTGAAGGAATTTAATACAATCACTACCACATTCATGCATTGATGAGAATCAATGATCAAAGTTTTTAGATTCTAAGAACCCGTATATTCAGTGAGGCTAGAAAGGATATTTCTAGAGATTTGCTAGATCTCTAAAATTATAGAGAATATCTTCTTTAATGAGTTGAGGTGGGACAAAAGTAACCTAGGTCTATGAAACCTTCAAAAATATCCCTTCTTTAGCCTCCACTCATACCTCTTCTCAAAATCTGGAAACTCTTTAAAGAAATCCAACTGCAACCACCTAACTACCCAAAACTATTCCATAACAGTCATAAAACTAAATATCAAAACCAAATAGGCTTAATGGTGTTGCCAAGTTGACGACCAATGTTGTCAAATCAACAACATGGCATCTCATACCCCCATTTAGGATATTTAGAAAGTTTTAAAATAACCTTTACAATCCATACTAACCCATAACCCCTAGATGACCATTCTAGGCCATAAATGCACGAATGGAATTTTAGATCTTCTTTTTGGCATCTTTTCATTTTGAGTGCAATTACATGATTTAATGGTATTAATGGCCATATTCCAACTATAGATACCCTTATAGGTCCTTGACCTTTATATAGGTCCTTGGATCACTCAAGTGACCTCAAGGTTACATCACTATCCCTTATGCCATTAGACCCACTTCATATGCACATGTGATGAACATGCAGATTTGCCTAAGCACTACTGGGAGCTTACGCAAAAAAACATGTACTATTATGAAAATCATCACAAGTCCATTTTCTATTGGGTCTAGATCCTAGTATTTCTTGGTCAAATTTGAATGTTTTTCACCTGTGCATATACCTTATCTAATCAACTCTTATATGCACATGTGATGAACATTTAGATTTTCCTAAGTAGTACTATGAGATTTCCTGCAACACATGTACTATTGTGAAAATCATCACAAGTCCATTTGTTGCAAGAAATCTCATAGTACACATGTCTGGAGGTCTGAAGGAAACAAGAGAATTTGAAGAGTCACGAGTCTTAAGATTGTACTTAATATAGCCAAACTTCATTCAATGGTACATTCAAACATGAAACAAACCATTCTTAAACGAGTGATCTAGATTAAACTAGTAAACCAAAGGACAAAAAAATGAATTGCATTAACTTGATGTGTTGTGAATAGCAATTAACCACAAATAAATGTAGTAATTGCAACTAATATTGCTTTGGAGGAATGCAATATGATTATTTGACATAGTAAGAAAAACTATTAATATGCAATAATATGCATTGTGAACCTTTAATATGCATGGTGATGATCCTATACAATTCCACATAGACACAACATGTTCCTTAGAAGACTTTTAATCTCACAATAGCTGAGAAACATAAATGTAGGCATCATGGTCACAATTATTCAGAGATGTACAACATAATTCAGTGGTATACCCAGACAATGCAATGCAAATAGTACTCCTCTAGTTCTAAGTTGACACTGTAGGATCAGGTAGCAATGGCTTTTGGTCCCTATTTTTATTATTTTTTGGACCCTACAGTGTCAACTTAGAATTGGAGGAGTAGTGTTTGTGTTGCATCGTCTAGGTATACACTCAATTATGTTGTATCTCCAAAGAATTGTGACCATGGGTGATGCCTACATTTATGTTTCTCAGATGTTGTGTCCCAAGACCCCTTATGACCCTTTATGACCCTTTACGATCCCTAAGAATACATCTTAGAGGTCTTAAAGTGTCATAAGGGGTCACAAGAGGCTCCTAGAAGGGGCCAGATTAGCTTTGACCTTCACATGGTTGGCCATGTTAAGTAGAGAATATTAAAATGTTCTCAAAACAAAGAGAAGCTCAATATTTCAAGGTCCCATGGACAAAATAAATTGTTAATAGTCTTTATTTTATGAAACTGTATCGTCGAAAAATGGAAGCACCTCCATTTAGGACTAGTTTATCCGTTCGAGTAGGTGGTTTTGGGTCATGTCAGACGCTTTCATGGGATCTCTTGATTGGATCTTGTTTTTCCCCTTGTTCTGCCCCTCTTTCCACCTCTTTCCAGACTATTTTTGGCACCCTGACCTAAAACCCTGAGATTCTTAACCTTAGGGTCAAGGTCAACCTTGACCCTGACCAAGGTCAAGGTCAACCTCAACCTTGACCTAGGTCAGAGTCAACCTTGACCTTGACCCTGGGTCTAGATTTCAAAATCTAGAAGTTTTCGGATGTTAGGTTTCAGAAATTTTTATTTTGCGGTTTTCGGTCGGCTGTTTCAAATTTTGAAATGGTAAACTCTTAAATTATATTTAATTTAGGTCCATTTATAAGGTTTGAGGCTTAAATGAGAATTTAATTCTCCTATGTAGGCCTCTCTAGAAGTCTGTGCCCTAGACTTGTATAAAAGGAAGCCTTCCTCTCTCATTTCAATCCATCTCTTTTTCATAACTCCATCAAGTGTTCAAGCATTCAAGCAATCATCTACATTCAAGAATTCAAGTTTTCCATTGAAGATCAAGGATTCAAGAATTCAAGCCTTTGGAGGGATTTTGTTCAAGCATTCAAGATTCATCATTCAAACCCTAGATCTATCCATGATGGTGGTGTGATCTTCCTTCAAGATCCTTTGTTCATCTTCAAGATCTATTCATTCTCCCTTCAAGGTGGATTCCAAGCATACAATCGTGGAGGTTTTTATTTACATTTGTTAGTGTTGGGTCCAAGCTTTCATATCAACATACTTGTTTATATTCCTAATACAATTGCATATATTGAATATCATAGCTTCGTTGTTAGATCTAATTCTACTACTTGCGAGCATTCTCTATTTCAATTCCATTTTTAAGGTTGATTCCAAACCAGGGTTTGACCAAGGACAACCCCTCCTCCAAACAAAAAAACCATTTTTCTTATAGGAATAGATGTGGAATAGTGAATTATAGTGTGGATCTGAGTACCCTTTTTGGAAAACTTCTAGGATCCGCGAATAGATTTTTCATCGGAACACTGCAGGTGAAGGTCAACATAAAGGGGTAAGATTATCCCCCAGGGTAATATCTTACCCCTGTGTTGGGTCAAGGTTGACCTTTCTCGAAACAACTGAAGGTTTCTGGGTTTTCTCAATCTCTATGTTTCCAGGCCAAATTTGGTTGTACAATTTCCTGAAATTGAGTACAAACACCAGAAAATAGTGATTTCTGAATCTACCACTTTTCAAGATAAGTATTTATGTTTTATTAATATTTGTATGTCCACAACATTTTCCAACACACACAAACATAGATATAAATATATATACCTACATATATTTTTATATCTTACATATTTTTGGTGAACCCACAATAGATAACTCTTTCTTTTTTATGTTAGATGCTTTGCTTTGTTTCCTTAAGATTATATTTATTTTATGCTCTTGCATTTTAAAATTCAAAAAACAAAAAAAATCTATATATTGTACAAAATATAAAAATATTCTTAGGTTTCATTTACCTTGAAGATCTTTAAGATGCTTTGGTCTGTTGCTATTTTCTTTATTATTCTCCTCTTAGCATCTCTTTATCATACATATGATGTTTATGAGAGTATCATCCATTTCATTATGTTTTTCACTCTTCATGTTTCACTTGCCTATGCTATTGTGAGATTGACTAATACTAGCCTTCATACTTTCAAAACTTTCATTAAAGATTTATGTGGCAGACTTATTACTCTTTTGGACTATGTGAAGAATTTGGTAGATGATACACCATCTCCTAATCTTCCTAATCATAATCCTATCCTTCCTAATCTAGTTCCTAATCTTCCTAATCATAATCCAATTCCTCACATTCCTAATATGCCTAATTCTCCATCTTCTATTCCTAGTTCTTCCCATACTTATGATGAGGCTCAAACTATGGTTCATGATACAGATGTGAAAGAATTCTTGGATTTACCTTCCCCTTTTTATCTGATCCAAGATGATATTAGAGGGAAGAGAAAATAAACTTCTTTCAAACCTATCATTCCACCTTATACAACCTTTACTCCTGAACACAATAAACAATCACCTCTAGCAAAATCTTTACATGATATGTACACTATAGGATATAATATAATGACTAAACAAGGATATAATGGTTTAGGGCTTTGTGTTAATGAGCATGGTTTTAAGTATCCGGTTCATATATCCCCTAAACAAGATATGCATGGTCTTGGTTGTTCACAATCTCAATTTAAGGTGGTTGATTTTGATCGTTGTCCTCCCCTTCATCTTCTTCTTCCAACACCTATCTTAGATTATCTTGATACTCCTCAAGATGTGGCTAAGAAGGTATATGTTCAGTTAATGAATTCCAAGAAATAAATCTTTAAACCTATGCCAAAAGATTCTTTATAAAAGTACAAATGTCCTTTTCATTATAGTAATACACATTTACTTGTTGATTGTGTACATTTCAAGTTATATGTTAGAGAAAGAGCTTCTTTAGGAATTATATCCCACTCTCGTGTGGTTTTATAATTCCTTCATAACTTTGATAAGGGGCATCCCCTTGACTCTTCCATAATATAGATCTTTTATCCTCTTGTCTCATGACTGGGGGGCAAGAGGTATTTCATTCAGTCTTCTAGGATCCATTAGGCTCTTAGCATATATTTTGTCTTGAGCTTAATTGGTATTCTTTCTATCTTTCCTCCCTATGGTTTTGTATTATGTTTATAATCATCCATAGATTCTCTTTTATTATTCAAGATATCTTTTCTTTTTTTCAAAGGTATCCCTTTCTTTCATACCTCAAGGGCAAGGTTCTTCCTTCTTTCTCTTTGTCTATGGATCTGCTTTCCTTAGCTTAGTGGCATGTGTTTATTTTGAAACATTATTTCATTATAACGACTGAGGTTTTGGTTATGGATATCCTTTTATGTGAGAGGTTTTTGTCCTATTGCATCACCTCTTCTTTATTCTACAAATTATGTTCTTTATAAAATCTTTCCCTAGCTATAGGGTTAGAGTTTGATTCCTTTGTTCAAAGATTCCTCTTCCTCTTGATTATCGGGGGCTAGATGATTGAATCTTTGTTTCTCTTTGAAAGATGATATTTTATCTAAAGTAGTCATCTATGGTGGGGGTCTTGTTGATAAGATCTCTTTCTTTGAGGATCCTTTTTCCATGAGTAATATATCATTTTCACAATTATCTATGCTCTTGGATGTAAAGGTCAATACCCTTCGCTAAGAATATAGTGTACATTGCTGTTAAATAGGATATCTCCTTAGTTTGTGAAGTAGGTATCCTCCTCTCTCTTATCATGTCTAATAGATAGCTAGGATAAGGAGGGGGGCATATATAGGGTGTCCCTTATGCTATAATTTTCAATTTCAAATATGCTAAATCCTTGGAAGGTAACACGCATAAGTTGCTAAATCCTGAAGAGACACACATTTTTCAAATTTTAAATATGCGAAATCCTCCAAGGGTAATGCACATAAGTTTCTAAATCCTGAAGAGACACGCATTTTTCAATTTTCAATATGCTAAATCCTCAAAAGGTAACACACATAAGTTGCCAAATCCTGAAGAGGCACGCATTTTTCAAATTTCAAATATGCTAATCCTCCGAGGGTAACATACATAAGTTGTTGAATCCTGAAGAGACACATATATTATATTCATAGTGATGCAATAATGTGGATCTATGGGTATTCCAAAAGCCATCAGAAGATGCATTACAATTACAAAGCATAGTTTTTGGGTGAACTATCAGGTTTTTCTACCTACTGGGCTCTCCCTGCTTGGTGATTTACGATAAGGTGGGCATCTTACTGGGCGAGGTAATCACTTTCTCTTTTCTCTCTTTTTGCTTTCATGCTGGTAGGATTAGATCATGAAGCTATGTTATTTATAGTATTTCTCTTGTCTTTCTTATGTAATCATTTATGCTTCTATGATAGCTTTTCCAAATATGATATTATTATAGGAAGCATTTCTTAGCAAGGTTTCCTTTGCTAGTTGATTTGTGTTTGTTTTTGTACTAACACCTCTTTTTATGTCTTTTAGATTTGAATTTATTTTTCTTTGTTTTTGCACCCTCGTATGTGTCTCATTTCCTTAATTAAGTATTATTATATCTCGTTGTGAATCCACTTGGATCTTTCTTCTCCTTTACCAAGAGTTTGTATTGAATCATTACTCTTTCTAATGTGGGGGCTAAATGTATCATCGGAAAATAGAAGCACTTCCATTTAGGACTGGCTTAGCACTTTGAGTAGGTGGTTTGGGGTCATGTTAGATTCTTTCATGGGATTTATAGCTTGGATCTTGTTTCCCCCTATTCTTCCACTCTTTCCACCTCTTTCTAGACAATTTTTGGACTCCTGACCTAAAACCCTAAGATTCTTGACCTCAGGGTCAAGGTCAACCTTATGGGTCAAGGTAGACCTTGACCCCAACCTAGGTCAAGGTCAACCTCAACCCTAACCTAGGTCAGAGTTGACATTGACCCTAACCCTGGGTCTAGATTTCAAAATCCAAGAGTTTCTGGATGTCGGGTTTCAGAAAGTTTTATTTCCCACTTCCGGATCGGCTGTTTCAGATTTTAGAATGGTAAACTCTTAAATTATATTTAATTTAGGTCCATTTATAGGGTTTAAGTTTTAAATGGTAATTTAATTCTCCTATGTAGGCCTCTCTAGAAGTTTGTGCCCTAGACTTGTATAAAAGGAAGCCTTCCTCTCTCATTTCAATCCATCTCTTTTTCATATCTCCATCAAGTGTTCAAGAATTCAAGCCATCATCTACATTCAAGAATTCAAGTTCTCCATTGAAGATCAAGGATTCAATCATTCAAGCCTTTGGAGGGATTTGGTTCAAGGATTCAAGATTCATCATTCAAACCCTAGATCTATCCATCATGGTGGTGTGATCTTCCTTCAAGATCCTTTGTTCATCTTCAAGATCTATTCATTCTCCCTTCAAGGTGGATTCCAAGCATACAATCATGGAGGTTTTGATTTAAATTTGTTAGTGTTGAGTCCAAGGTTTAATATCAATATACTTGTTTACATTCCTAATACAATTGCATATCTATTGAATATCATAGATTCATTGTTAGATGTACTTCTACTACTTGCTAGCATTCTCTATTTCAATTCCATTTTTAAGGTTGATTCCAAATTGGGGTTTGACCAAGGAAAACCCCTCATCCAAACAAAAAAACCATTTTTCTTCCAGGAATAGGTTTGGAACAATGAATTACAGTGCGGATCTGAGTACCCTTTTCGGCAAACTTCCAAGATCCGCGAATAGATTTTCTGTCAGAACAATGCAGGTCAAGGTCAACATAAAGGGGTAAGATCTTACCCCTGTGTTGGGTCAAGGTCAACCTTTCTTTGAAGAATAGAAGGTTTCTGGGTTTTCTCTATTTCTGTGTTTCAAGGCCAGATCCGGTTGCAAAATTTCCTAAAACTGAGTACATACACCAAAAAATAGTGATATCTGAATCTACCACTTTTCAAGATAAGTATTTATGTTTTATTAATTTTTGTATGTCCACAACATTTTCCAACACACACACACATAGATATAAAAATATATACTTGCATATATTTTTATATCTTATAGAAACCATCCAAACTTGTTACGCTTCTACAGCTCATCATGAACACTAGAGGTTCTAAGGAAAAAAGAGAATTTGAAGAGTCAAGAGTCTTAAGATTGTACTTAATCTAGCCAAACTTCATTCAATGGTACATTAAAAAATGAAACAAACCATTCTTAAATGAGTGATCCAGATTAAACTAGTAAACCAAATGAATACAAACTAAAGGAATGCATGATTGTTTGACATAGTAAGCAAAACTAATATTGCTTTGGAGGAATGCATGATTTTTTTAAATAGTAAGAATAACTATTAATATGCAATAATATGCATTATGCACCACATGGAGGGGTTTTAAAATAGATGATTAATATATACTATTTAAAAAAAAAACTCAATTTGTCGTCAATTTTTCAACCAACATGACTATTTTCTTAGACATCAAAGCCATACTCATGACATATACAATAGTGGATAATTCAACCAAGGTTGGTAAAAAATGATGAATGTTGGCAATATCGCAGCTGGCAATTTGGACATTATTTTTAGTCAAAATTTTGACCAAATGGTAAGTCAAATATTTAACTTTTAAGGGAACGTGTGGAAACATCGACAAAGAAAGTTTGACAACACAAATGGTCATTCTATCAACCATTTTGCACCGAAAAATAGACCAATGAGCATCGAAAATGAGGCTAAAATTTACTAGTGAACCAATTGAGTTGAGGACACACATTAATGTCTAAAAAACACTAATTAGATCAAAAAATGAATAATATTTCCCACTAATTCAAATACCATCACACTGTTACCACTAAAAAACAAAATACCAATCTCAACATTGAAACATATAACTCACTCAAATATTTATATGAACCTCTGTAAGTTGAAATGAATCAACTACAAAGTACCTTCTACACAAATCATACATCTATTTATTCTTATCTTCAATATATACACCACACCATACCAAAACCTTATTGAACATCATAGGAACATTGTCTCAAATAGAGAAATATGTTGACATCAATGACAATACATATGTGTATATTATCCCAACAGAACACAACTAAGAAAGTTACAAAAATTTAAATTCAACAAAATTATTAGTCACAACATACCAATAGGATTTTTTAAATGCAAGGGATATGATAATAAACTTGAGCATTTCTTCCTTTTTGTCTTATTTCGATTAAATGTATTTTAGGTTAGGATAAAAAGAAAAGGGACTTTTCCTACATACTTATTATTTTTTCCATTGAATTTTGATGTAATTGCAAAGGAAAAATTGAGAGAAGTGATGAGTCAATATTATGGAATGTTTTGTTTATGATTTTCTAAGTTCAGACTTGAATATCTTATGGTTTTTCATGAACATTATATAGTCTTTTATGTTTCTAAGCTTTAGCTATATGTATATTTGATACTTATGAAACTGAAGGACAAGACTGAATATATATATAGATTAATGAATGTTATGATGAAATCTGGTATCTTTCTTCTCTAGCTTTAATGGGTAGATCTCCTGCAGCCATATGACAAGGCTACGTTAAAATAGGGAAACTTATTATAATCTCTGCCATGGATTCATGTTTTGGATTCTATTATGTTAACCTTTTGCAGGAAGAATAAGTCAGCAAGGAGCACAGATTTAAGGATGAGTGGGTCTTTTAAGGTAGATAACTATTTTAGAAGTTCATCATAGCTCCACTCCTTCCATCACTTTGCGGTTGCTAATTCAGTCCAAGTCAATCTAGTTGCTAGCGTTCCTATATTCTCAAAGCACTAAATATGGTTTATCTTCTTGCATAAATGATGATGTCGTTCCTATAACTAAAGTTGTTTATGATATGTAGTGAAGGATCTAGTTTGTAGGAATACTATTTTTCTTAATTGCTTTTAAATAAACTGGAACTGATGGTTCCAGGCTAGTTAGACATTTTGAGAATTTCATACTATAATCCAGCAATAGAGTAAAAATACTTTGATATCCTATATTGTACTTATGTTTTGTTGAATGAATATATGATAGTTCTTCATTTAAATCTCTGAGTTATAATTCATTCATACTTCTGTGGTGGCCCACATGGGAGATCAATTCCCTATTCATGTTTAAGTAGGATTCAATTAAGTTTCTTCGAAGTTGTTAAGTACTGTTGCTCCTGCAGCCACTGGTAGCAGAACCATTGACTATTTCCTATATCATAGGTTCATTTCTCAAGCATTATCTATTTACTGTTAAGTTTGTTTCCTTCAAGATGAGGTTACTCAGTAGTTTCAGTTTCTAGTATAAATCTCCTGTAGCAATAGATTTTACTTTAGTAGTGATGACTATTGAGAAGAACTAAAGCATAAACTTTGCAGCCATCATCTCAAGTTCATGTTCCCAGATTGATACATTTAATGAAGTCTAGCATGATGTTCTAAGTAGATACATGATGATTTTCAAAAATAAATCACTGTTAAGGAATGTCCAATCCTTGAGTTACTAGGATATTATTCTAACCAGTCATTTTTGAACCCAGAAGTCATTAAGATAGTTTTCATTCTGCATAATTTTGCATGCATAGGCATAGGGACCATCTTGGGCAATTCCTACCAAACCTTAATCAAGAAGAACCATTTGAGGTTTTAGATCTAACGTTTGAGGAACCCCAATTAGAAATCCCACAACAAGAAGAACCATTTGAGAACATGTTTGCTGATGCTTTTGATCACTTGCCTTCACCACCATCATCTAAGGAGTCTTACCATTTAAATGCCTCTTTGCTTTCCCTGAATATCTAGATAACGCAATGGCTCATCCTACTTTCCCTTTCCCTATTCCTACTCAGCAAGGTAACCAAAATCTGAAGAACATTCCTTCAGCCCCACTTCCTAAATTCTATGGACTCATCACAGAGGATCTAGAGACCTTCCTCTTTGAATTTGATGTCCTCTATAGAAGCTATGATTACACCACTGACGGCCATAAGCTCAAATTATTTCCTTCCACTTTAAAGGAGGCTGCTCTATGGTGGTTTATGAGTTTGGGGGCTGATGCTGTAGCAGATTGGAATTCAATGTGCACCATGTTTCTTGAGAAGTATAAAGATTATTGAAGAGGAGGAGACTTAAAGGGAGATGACATATTTAAAATGTCACAGAAGGAAGATGAAACTCTGGAAGACTATCTCTAGGTTTATGTTCAGCCTGCAGTGTAACACACAATATGCACTGAATGAAGAGTCTCAAAAGCATTTATTTTTGAGAGGTGTGAATGATGGGAGCATAGAGGCCCTTGACCTTATGGCAGGGGGAGACATTACTCAGAAGACATGGGAGGACATAAAGAACATATGTCTGAACTATTCAAGAGCCACTGTCAAGAAAGGAAGAGGCTTGAGAGCCTTACCTCATAAGTCCAATGGTGCAGGGGTGTCCAAAATGGAGTTATCCAATCTATTGTCAGATTTCAAGAAGGACATCATTAATGATGTCGCCACTCAGTTGGACACAATGCAAACAAGGAGAAAGAAGGATGAAGCTGATACAATGTTAGGAGAGTACTGTCCACACTATAGGGAAAAGAAAAAGAATTATCATTGTAAGTCTATTACAAGCTTGGAGTCCCAACCAATGTCTACCGAGTTCAAAGCCATTGATGAGAATGGAGAGGTTCTGTATGTTTCCCAATGAAGGCCATGGGCTTAAAGACCAAGTATTCCTCAAGATCCTCTTCAAAATTTTAATAATACTAATGCATGGAAAAATCAACAACATAGTGGATTTAGTGGGTATAATAGTTGGTAGTAGCCTCAGCAAGGTTGGCAACAACCTCAGCAAGGCTAACAACAACATCAACAGAATTGGCAACAACCTTAGCAAGGTTGGCAACAACCTTAGCAGGTTTGGTAGCAACATTAGCCAGGATGGCAACAATCTCAATAGGGTTGGTCACAACCTCAGAAACCCTGGTAGCAGCCCTAGTAGGGGTGGCAACAACCACACAATTGGATGAACCGATCCAACTAGCTAGCTTTGATGCCACCACCTCAACAACTGGCTTTGATGCCTCCTCTTGTAGCCAATACTACTTCCCCTATACAGACTCAATTTCCTGCTTAGCCTACTCTAAATCCCAACAATGCTAAACCAACAACGTAGTAGCAAAGCTATGCAATTTCCCTGAATAATATCCATTTAAGATCTGGCACAACTCTTCCTCCTCCACAACAGCCTATTATTACCGAAGTTGAGGATGCCTTGGCAGAAGCAAGTGAGGTACCAGTCCAACCTGTTGTTCCTACTACTCATGTAGCACAAGAACCCCCATTTCCTCATATGTTGGAGGAACAAGTTAAGCTAGTGGAAAATCAAGTAGTGTTGGATTTTCTTGCCCAACTAAAGCAAATGATAGTAAAGATTCCCCTGCTAGATTCCATAAAGGAAGTACTTGCATATGCTAAAGTCATCAAGGAAGCTTGTATCAAGCAGCCAGGGAGGAAGAAAAAGGATCCAAAAACCATACATGTCCTAGGTCAGTTGTTTGATCTAATGTTGGAGAAATTGATAGTTCCCAAGTATTTTGATCTTGGTAGCCTTGTGGTTATGGTCCCTATTCAAGGAATGCAAGTCCAAAATGCTCTAGTTGACATAGGTGCATCCATAAATGTCATGACCAAGGAAGTAATGTCTCAGTTACATATCATCGGTCTTAGGGAAACCCCAACCATCCTTCAGCTTGCTGGTAGTTCCACCATTACACCTGATGGGATGGTAGAGGATGTAATAGTCACCTTGAATTCTTGGGAATATTCGGTTGACTTTGTTGTCCTTTCTCTAATGGCTAACATGGGAGGATATCCAATAATTCTAGGTAGGCCTTGGCTAGCTACTACAGGTGCCTATATAGCTTGTCGGTCAGGGAAAATGAATATATCCAATGGAGTCAACACTAAAAATTTGACTCTGTATTCCTCAGCTTAACATCTATTGTAAGATGACTAGATAATCTGGCTAGATTTGGATGATACTGAACCTGAGGTTAATTCCATTCATCAGTTAATGATGATATCTAGGGAACCTTTTGTAGCTTCTAGGGAGGATGATGAAATAATTTCCTCCATTATTTTGAATGAGTATGGTATACAATCCCAAGTGTGTTCCCAAGAGGACTATGTCCTTGACACCTTGTTACCACCTATTGATGCCTTGCAGTATTCAGAAACTTCCAAATTTCTTCATACATTATTGCCTCATGAAATGGAGTCTTCTCTAATTGCTTAGCTGTCCATGGCACAAAAGGTCACTAAGCTAGAGGTTAACACAACCACTAAGAAGGACCACTTTCCATTGTCGTTCATAGATCAAGTCCTTGATAACTTTGTTGGAAAGAAATACTTCTCTTTTCTAGATGGATTCAGTGGTTATAATTGGATACAAATTGCCCTTGAGGATCAAGAGAAGATAACATTCACCTACCCATGGGGTACATTTTCCTATTCAGTGCTGCCTTTTGGGTTGTGTAATGCCCCTGCTACCTTCCAGCGAGCTATGATCAGTATATTCTCAGATATCTCTACTGATTGCATGGAGATTTACATGGATGGCTTTACCACCTATGGGCATACTTTTGATGAAGCCAAGAAAAGTTTGGAGAAAGTTCTTTAGAGATGTTGTGATTATAACCTCTCTCTTAATAGTGAAAAGTGCTTCATGATGATGGAAGGAGTTGTCTTAGGACATTTCATTTCTTCAAAAGGTATTCAAGTGGACCCTACCAAGATTGAAGTAATCAGCACATTACCTACTCCAACAAAACAAAAAGATGTGCACAATTTTCTTGGACATGCTGAGTATTATAGAAGGTTTATAAAGGATTTTAGTTAGCTTGCAGCACCACTGTATAACTTTCTCAAGAAGGATGCTAAATTTTCTTGGGATTTTGAGTGTGCAAAGTCTTTCCTGTAGCTTGAAGAAGTTCTCACTATAGCACTAGTTTTGAGAGGACCTAATTGGGGCTTACCTTTTGACATCCATACCGATGCCTCTGAATATGCTATTGGAGTTGTGCTTGGCTAGAAGGTGGACTCTGTTGAGCATGCAATTTACTTTATCAGTAAGAATTTGCAATGTGTTGAGTTTAACTATATTGTCACTGAAAAAGAACTTCTTGCAGTCATTTATGCCCTGAATAAATTCAGACACTACATTACTGGATATGAGATCTTTGTACATACTAACCATTCTGCTATTAAGTATCTCATGAACAAGCCTACAATCTTTGGTAGATTGGCTTGCTGGTTGCTGCTTATGCAAGAGTTTGACATTACCATCATAGATAAACCTAGTAAAACCAATGAGATAGTTGATTTTATTTCTAGGTTGCATGTACCTGATGATCCTGCAACTATTGATGATAGTTTTCCTGATGAACATCTTTTCTTGTTGACTGCACACAATCCTTGGTATGCCGATATTGCCAATTATCTCACAACTGGTCAGACACTAGCTCATTTCTCTGCTAAAGAAAGAAGGTTGTTAATTGAAAAGAGGTTTAATTATTCATGGATTTCTGGATTCATGTTTTATAGTGGTCCTAACCAAGTAACTAGAAGATGCATTCAAGAGGATGAAACCTATGATATCCTCAAGGCATGTCATGATGAACCTTGCGGTGGACATTTTGCTACCTAAAGAACAACATTGAAGATTTTGACTACAAGTTATTATTGGCCTAGTCTCCACAAGGATGTTGCCCAGTACACCAAAAAGTATGACAAATGCCAACACCTGGGATGGCCTACAAAGATAAATGAAATTCCCTTGCAGCCACAGGTAGTTGTTGTACCATTTGACAAATGGGGGATTGACTTCATTGGTCCTATTGAGCCCTCTTCCCAAGGTAAATCTTATATCCTTGTTTGCACTGACTATGTTACAAAATGGGCTGAGGCTAAGCCTATGAAGTACCCTAGGGATAAAAATGTTGCAAATTTCCTTTATGAATTCATCTTCACTAGATTTGGAGTACTAAGGGAGATTCAATCTGATCAAGGTCCTTAGTTTACTTCTAATTTGATTTCTACTCTGATGGAGGAATACAACATCAGGCATGGTAAATCTTCACCCTATCACCCCCAAGCTAATGGGTAGGGAGAAGTTACCAATCAGGAGTTGGAATCTATTCTCACTAAAATAGTAGCCATTCATAAGAAAGATTGGGCTATCTGACTTTCTGAAGCACTTTGGGCATACCAAACTACATGGAAGTCTACAACTAGTTTCACACCATTTGAGCTTGTCTATGGTCGCTTTTTAGTCATGCCTATTGAATTTGAACATAAGACACTTTGGACAACTCTTGATCTTGGGATGGATGTCATTGCAGCACAACAAGATAGGATTTTGATTTTGAATGGCCTTGATGAGTGGAGAAAATCTACCCTGCATAACACTAAATTGATCCAAACTCAACACTAGCAATGGCATGACAAATTTGTCAAGGACAAAGTGTTCTCAATTGGAGACTAGGCACTCCTATATGACTCTCGGTACCAGCATAACCCAGGGGAATTCCAAACCAGATGGCTTGGCCCATGTGAGATAATTGTAGTCTTTCCAAATGACGTGGTTTAGCTCTCCACAGTTGATCCACTACGTTTCAAATTGTTGGTCAATGGTCACAGATTGAAGTTGTATCACAAACCCCAGAGAAAGGATGAGTTCTTGCAACAATTCTCTTCCACCATTGGTGAAACCCTTCCTACAACCACTCATAATGAGCTTTATGCTCATTTGCCTTCCTCGCTCTAAAATAGTCTTTTCACCTTCATAATAAACACTTTCTTCAAGAAAGTCACTTCTCCATAATAAATTTCCACTTCATTTCTAGTCTATCATCCATCCACCTCATATTTTTCTTTCATTCATGGATAATTAACAACTGCCACCTCACCACTACTTCAGGTTAGCACACAATTCAAGTTAAGCCACTTTAATTTGTTTTCCTCTTAATTTTAGCATATGCCTTGTAATTCCTACAAGTGAGGGCCCACTTGCAATATGTTAAGTTGGGGGGGGAAGTTTATTAGTTTTTTTTGTCATTATGTTTATGCAATCTTTATATTTATTCTTTTCCATCTATCATACTTGTATTTTTCTTAGACACTCTTGAAAATCATTGTGTTGTGTGTTATCTTTCGCACGTATAAAACTAAGGTGGTAAGTTATGTTGAGTACGAGTTTTGCAGAGTGTACTTATGAGTAATTATGAAATGATAACATGGTAATTTGCATTTATGTTACTCATAAGCTTATTTCTCGAGCTGCTTTGCTAGAAATTTCCAAATTTGAATCATCCTGCAACCTGCCTTTTCAAGCTTTCTTGTTCAAAATTCTGGTTGTCTGTTTTATTTCCTGCAACTCCATTTGGGTATCTGAGAAACAAGACAATGGGTGGTGACCTCATCAGAAGAGAGCCTAATATGCATGGTGTTTTTCTCAAAGACCAGAATTGTAGGTCATATTTCCAGGCAAGGGGTTAGATGCATTATGTCCATAAATTAACTAGCTGGGATGACGAGGTTGCACTTCAGTTTCTTAGCTCCTTGAAAGAAGGAATGGTTATAGTTAAAGGATTGAAGGTGCCTTTTTCTCAGTCATTTTTGGAAAAGGTTATGGGTTTACCGCTTGAGGGTGAGGAATTTGTAGAGAATCTTGACCCAACTACTTCCAGAGCTCAATTCACTCTTCATACAGACCTGCCACTTGAAGTTGATAGAAAACAAGGTACATTTCAGTTATCTCTTCCTGAGCCATTTAAACAATGTGTACTTTATATCATTAGGTATTTCACCTGTGAAGAGAGGCATTCATTTCTGCATGTTGTTCACTTTAAATTCTTGAGTTGTTTGAGACATGATAACAGGCCTATCAATGTCCCTAGTTTTGTGTTTTGTATTATGTCAAAACAAGTCATTCTAGCCCAAGAGGGTAAATGAAATTCTATCTCTCACCATTGTCTAATCAAATTGATAGTGGAAAAAGCCTTAAGAGAACAGTCAGATATTTCCTAGGAGGAATTTATGCTACACGGGTTTAAGGAGCCTACCCCTGAACCTACTGGGCATAGAGTGGGACAAAGGGTTAAAACTGCTAAAGGGGTTAGGAAATTTTTTATTGAAATAGGATAGTGTTCTTCATCCAAGAAGAAATCTAGGGTCAGGACCCCTAATTCCCCTAATTCCACTAATTCTTCTACTTCAAGATCAACTCATGAAGAGGAGTCAGAGACTCCTACAGAAAAGGGTTAAGTTGCTCTTGTAGTGGAAATGGTTTCCCCAAAGGATAAGAAAAAGAAAATTAACCCTAGTACTAGTCAACAGGCTAAGGCATCTCCTACAGCCACGAGCATGTCTGGAAAAAGAAAAGCTCTAGAAAAGATGGAGGAAACTCCATTAAGGAGAAGTGCTAGGAAGAGGTAAAAAAAATTTGAGGAGATTCCAGTTAATGAACCAAAGGTAACACAAGATTCTGGGTAGAAGGAAGAAGAGGATGAAAACATTTGGCAAGAGGATGAAAACATTCAGCAAGAAGCTGAATTGCAGCCTGAAACTTCTCAGCAAGAAGGACAATCAACTAAGATTATGGAACAAGATACATTTGAGGAATGTCTTGATGTTAAAATAGAGCAGGTTCCGGATAAGCCAGTAAATGCAGAAGTCATCATAATTGGAGATGACTCCAACTTGGAAGAGAAAGCTTATGTGTTTCGAAGGAGAGGATCAGCCTCTGAGAATTTTTAGGAAGATGATTCAAAAAGTGATGATTCTGATAGTTACATTAGGGAAGCAGATGAAACAACATTCTCTCCTATAGTAGAGTCTCTTGCAGTAGAAAGGGACCCTTAT
Organism: Chamaecyparis obtusa; assembly: GCA_027943335.1. NCBI lineage: Eukaryota > Viridiplantae > Streptophyta > Pinopsida > Cupressales > Cupressaceae > Chamaecyparis > Chamaecyparis obtusa. The sequence goes on from BSBK01007550.1 coordinate 356,449, forward strand.
GAAGAAAATTTAGATATTAACATAGACCTTGTCAATAAGGTTGTAGAGAAAATTTTGAATGAAGGGTTAGATACATTAGCTTCAGTGGCTCAACAATTCTCTAACAATGAGATGGTTGTGATCATCTGGATAGATCCTTTGATGAGGACAAATGCTAATAATGGTAAGTCATTTGTTCCTCTAGCAACAAACAATTCTAGCCCTAGTTTAATAACAAGTCAATCTAGTTCAAATTATTTGTTGTTTGTTATCTTCCAGTTGTCTAAGCAATTAAATACCGAGAGAGAGTAGTGGAAATAGCAACACAAAGAACTAAATAGGGTAGTGGACCTTCATTATCAGGAAACACTTGTTTAGGAGGAAAAGATAGAACAATTAAGTGAGAAACTTGACAAAATTACATCTTTAATTCCTGACCTGATGGGTTGTACATCTCCATCACCTGTCTATGCCCTGTTTCTTAAGGAACAACTATTAAACTATCAAATGACCTATATTATGTAGGACATGACTTACTCATTACAAGAGCCTACCCAATTTTCTCAAGCATTCCACAACTCTCCTGCAGCCATTCAAAATCTGTTATGTGAACTTTATCTCCACAACCTAGCAGTCCCTAATGACCGAGTTTGGAATTCCTTGCTTCATGTTGGGGATATTCAACTCAGAGCCCTCATGTCCTGGGTATAGAATGAAATTAGTTGGGACACTCAAGCTAAGGTGTATAGGGATTTGGAGTCAGACATTCCCCTGTTTCTAAGGCCTGAAGCTAAAGATCCTAAAACTTACTACTATAATTGATTAAGGATAGCCCACTCTAACTTAGGTAGCAAGATCATTTATGCAATGATAAATGAAGCATTTAATGCATATGAGTAGATGATGGATTATGAACTACCTGAGGCTAGAAATGCCATTCAGTAGTGCTAGAACAGTTTATCTAGGGAGATGAGATATAGAGAACCACATTCACCTCTCAATTTTTCTATGGAAACACAACGTGCCCCTTGGTACATTGTATTGGGAAGAGAAAGAGAAATTTTATGGATTCCATTAACCTTTAAACCTCCATTACTAATGTCTCCTTTACTTGCAAACTCAAAAAATCTAGACAATTTTGATATGCAGAGGGAAAAGGAGAGATGGAAGAAACACGGGGAAACAAAGGGATTCTATTGGAGCCATACAGAGGGAGGTACTAGATAGAGAACAACTATTGACGATAGATTGACAACTAGGTTAAAAAAATTATTTGCTGGAGGATCAACAAATAGTTAAGCTGGGGGGAATGATGAGTCAATATTATGGAATGTTTTGTTTATGATTTTCTAAGTTTAGACTTGAATATCTTATGGTTTTTCATGAACATTATACAATCTTTTATGTTTCTAAGCTTTAGCTATATGTATATTTGATACTTATGAAACTTAAGGACAAGACTGAATATATATATATATATATATATATACATATATATATATATATATATATATATATATACATATATATATATATATACATATATATATATATATATATATATATATATATACATATATATATATATATATATATATGTATATATATATATATATATATATATATATATATATATATATCTATATATATATATATATGTATATATATATATATATATATATATATGTATATATATATATATATATGTATATATATATGTATATATATATATATATATATATATGTATATATATATATATATATATATATATATAGATTAATGAATGTTATGATAAAATCTAGTATCTTTCTTCTCTAGCTTTAATGGGTAGATCTCCTGCAGCCGTATGACAAGGCTACGTTAAAATAGGGAAACTTATTATAATCTCTACCTTGGATTTGTGTTTTGGATTCTGTTATGTTAACCTTTTGCAGGAAGAATAAGTCAGCAAGGATCGTGGATTTAAGGATGAGTGGATCTTTTAAGGTGGACAACTGTTTCAGAAGTTCATCATAGCTCCACTCCTTCCATCACTTTGTGGTTGCTGATTCAGTCCAAGTCAATCTAGTTGCCAGTGTTCCTATATTCTCGAAGCACTAAATATGACTTATCTTCTTGCATAAATGATGTTGTCATTCCTGTAACTGAATTTGTTATGATATGTAATGAAGGATCTAGTTTCTAGGAGTTTTTTTTTTCTTAGTTTCTTTTAAATAAGCTGGAACTGATGATTCCAGGCTAGTTAGAAGTTTTGAGAATTTCATACTGTAATCCAGAAATAGAGTAAAAATACTATGATATCCTATATTGTACGTATGTTTTGTTGAATGAATATATGATAGTTCTTCATTTCAATCTCTGAGTTATAATTCATTCATACTTCCGTGGGGGCCCACATGGGAGATGAATTCCCTGTTCATGTTTAAGTAGGATTAAGATAAGTTTCTTCAAAGTTGTTAAATACTACTGCTCTTGCAGCCACTGGTAGCAGAACCATTGACTGTTTCTTGCAGCATAGGTTTATTTCTCAAGCATTATCTATTTACTGTTAAGTTTGTTTCCTTCAAGATGAGGTTAATCAGTAGTTTCAGTTTCTAGTATAAATCTCCTATAGCAATAGATTTTACTTTAGTAGTTATGACTATTGAGAAGAACTAAAGCATAACCTTTGCAGCCATCATCTCAAGTTCACGTTTCTGGATTGATACATTTAATGAAGTCTAGCATGATGTTCTAAGTAGATACATGATGATTTTCAGCAATGAATCACTGTTAAAGGATGTCCAATCCTTGAGTTACTAGGATATTATTCTAACCAGTCAAGAAGATATCTCTTTCTAGAATAAATCTTTTTTTTTGAGTAATATGTTTCTTCTCTTCTAAAGGAAAAAATTCTATGAAACTTATTGATATTTATAGACATATTCTTTCTCTTAACACTAATTAGGTTATCAATGACTAATGATAACTTTTAACCCTAGAGAATTCTCCTCATACATTACATAAAGATGAAGCTTCTTATGAAAATAAGTGTTGGAAGTAGTTTATTCTTGATTCTCTTCTTATCACTTCTACTTTGATGGTCAAATTCAAAGGTTCATTTATTGTCCAATGTTTTTTGGTTGTGCTACAAGGATGCAATATATTCATCAAATAGTTAGTTGATAACTTCACACATAGGTTTTATTTCAATTATCATGGTTAGATGTGGTTTTTCACAATGAATTTTTCTAATCCACCTCTTGTTGAGACTCATAGTATTAAAAATTTGAAATATTTTTATAAAGGGATTTAGACAATATCTCATCTAAACCTTAATTTATTGAGTTTGGAACCATTGTATGGCCATATAAAAATGTCAAGATTACTACTAACTTTCTTTATGTCATGAGGATTTAATATATCTTATTAAATGTAGAATTTCTTACTCCGACCCTAATTTGATTTATTGAAAGAGTAATGGTGGAACCATGATGCATCTTTCAAGAATTATATTCTTGGATTATTGTTTATAGTTTTCATTCCTTTTTATTTAATTAGTTCTATGCACAATCAACATTATTTGTGAAAATTTGGGATTTTTTGATAACATGGAAATAAGCAAATAAGAGTTGGGTGGGGGGGGGGGTGAATTAGTTGTTTCCAATACCTTAATAAATTAAAACTCTTAACCTTTTATATCATTAAATCTGATTTGAATTAATATAATGTATACATGCATGCTTAAACAAATTAGAAACACATTCACACAATTTAACACAAGATTTTTGTTGTGTAAACCCTACTAAGGAAAAAACCATGGTGGGGATGATTACCCACAAAAAGTAAATACCCTATTAGAAGTAAAAAATTATTATGATATATGGGGAATGCTCCTACATTGAGGCTCACTTCCTAGAGCTCTCTACTCAAAAAAAAACCCTAAGGCTCCAACCTTGAGGAGGACTCACTGCCTTACAACTTGATCACTACAATGATCTAAAACCCTTTTGTGAACTATGAAAATGACATCTACCTCATGTCTGACATATCTCCAATTTCTAAGCACAATGTAGATCCTTGTTAAACTTCTTGTTGAACCTCTTTTGACCGTCTATTAATTATACTCTCCATTTACTATCACCCTCTTTTATCTGCACCCATGATTCACAACTAGATTCTTTTTAATTCATTTCCTTATATCAATAATTAGGTCTAAAAAACCTAACTCATCTTTATTTCAAATCCATGAATCGAATCCCATGATAAAAATCATCTCTAACCATCAAATCCAAATAATAACACTTAGCATTCACCTATAGATCATAAATCTCTTAGATTTCATGGTTTACCACTTGCACAACATGATTTACCAACCAAGTTGGCCAAGAGAGAGAATAATAATAATCCATGAATATTTCCAAATCATCAAGAATATACTTCAAGAAAATCTTGTAGGATCATTAAAAACACTCATCTATATAAATCCATCACAACCATTGGATTTGCCAACCCTTTTTCACTTGTTCCTCATGAACACTCACTCCAGCCTCTAAGCTAATAGAATTATGCTATGCAGACCTCTAAAGTACTAACCCTTTGAGTTAAGGACACCTATGTATTTCCTAAACACACTCCCAAGTGTGTTCCAATAGATTCAATCTTGATTCAACACAACAAACCATTTTCTTCCTTCTTGTCAACACTTTTTGTCACTCTATCTTCCAGTCACCAACTCTGACCTTGAAATGCACTCAATTCTTCATCTCATCCTCTGAAACTTGGAGTGAAGTAAATATTTACATTCTTCAACTAAATCCCACATGCACAACTCTATATCTTTACATCTGAACCTCACCATAGCTCTAAACATCCTATTCTCCTAGCTATCCTTCAATGGTTTAAATAGCATTCAACAAGTAGATCTTCTAATAAATTATTATGAACCTTCTGACATTTTTACATCCCTCTAATTCCTCTAATATGTTGACATCAATGAAAACACACCCAATATTCTAATTTCCAAAAATCTCCCCCTTTGGCATTTATGATAATATGTGATGAGAAAAACGTAATAATGCAGTCAACAACCAAAAATCTCCCCCTGAGACCAACTTAACATATTATCTCCTAGAGTCCCTCTAACTCACCTTCTTTTCTATTCAAATTTCCCTAGAAGCCAACTTACTTTAGTTCCAATCTAATTACATACTCTTCTCTCGATCATTTCCTCCCCCTAGCATGTATGTCACTCAACTTCCTTTTTCTTATGTGCAAGTGTATGAACTTACTTCATCCTTCTCTTCATATGATCTCTTCTTTACTAGAATTAGACTTAGTACTCTTAGCTTGTTGGGAAACTATGACCTTCCACTACAACAATCCATTCCATTAGCTTCCTTTTTTCTTCCATTTTTTTCTTCCACAAATTATTTTAATGTATTTCTCTATTTTTTTGAAAGATAGGTACTATTCATCATGTCTGCTACTCATGGTGTAGTTTACGTCAAGCATACAATCTCAACATAACTTTGCGTGCTATGTTGAGCCAATATTTGTGCCCTCATTGATGCCTAAATTAATGCCTATTGAATGAGTAGGCACTAAATTGGGTGCTATGTTAAATTATTCATTTTCTGACCCATCATATTTGATTTTCCTATACTATTAATTTAATGTCAAAATATTTTGGTCATTGTTTCATGCACTAATGACTTAGCCTAACAATTTATTATTCACATTCTTTAAGCTGTTCTTAAAATTTTTATCCCACCCTAATGGAGGTTAAGATAGATGACAACTAGGGATTGTGAGGTTGCATGGCATTTAGTGGGAAGTGATGAAAGTGTTGTTGTGTCCTTGTAACTTATTGATATAGTTAACACCTTTACTCCGTGAGGAAGAAACAATCAACCACATGTCAATAATTGAAGGTCTTCGTAAAAAATTTTCAAGACTGTCAGTTGGACCTAAGACCCTGCGAGTGGATGTTTGTGATGGATGTAATGGTTTATTGCATCTTTGCGATGGTGAGAGGGGAAATATTTAAGGGTTACAATCTTGCAAGGAAGAATAAGATGTTATGGTGGTCCCTTGTTTCCACCTCATGGCTTATTGTGTGGGACCCAAAGTTGGACGGCGAGGAAACGAGGATGTTATATCTGGAACTTGTTGGGTTTTCTTCATCGTGTCACCATAGGGTCAAAAAATTGGTATGGTTGTATGTCATGGTTGAGTGAGGTACAAAAACCTATTCAAGACCTCTAGCCTGGCATCTTCACAAGTCTAAATTTAAATTAAGGAAAATGGTTGTACGAATTTATGATGAAATGAATTGATAACCCAAGTTGGGTAAGTCACAACCCCAGGATGCTTTATGTGTGTTACTCAAAACTATTTGATAATATATTAAAGAAAGAAGTGTTGGTAGGTAGAATCTAAGAAGAGATGCCACAACTAATGGAATATTGAAGTTTCTGATTTAAAAATTATTACCTTTACATAAAATCATTTCCTTACTGACCAAGCTTTGTAAGTGTCACAATAAAATTTCTATAACCAAGGGAAATGACCAAAATCAAAGGTCTTGATATTATTGGGATAGGTGTAAATATTGGGATAGTTTTTGCTTCTTTTTTTGTAGTTTAAAAGTGTGAGCCATAGCTTAAATACAAGAAGGGATAAATGCAGAATGAGTTATGTGTGTTGTTTGAATTTGGGTTGTTCACAATTGGAGTGGAGTGTTTCTTTGTTTGAGTTCTAAGGATGGGGCCTGGTGAGGCTGCAGATGGATTTTACTATAACAAGAAGGGAGATTTTATTTTCTCTACAAAGGGATTTTATTATAACAAGAAGGGGATAAACAATGCCATGTTGGAGGAGATATACAAGGATCATGGTGGTGAACCAATTGATAATACATTTTTTAATTGTAGATATAATGAAACTTCCTTCGGTAATCATAGAGATATCGAAAGATTTGTACATTTTTCAAAACTCTTCCCACAACTTACAAATGCCTCGTATTCCTTAAATTACTACTTTGGTACCCTTTACTCAGATGGAGTCAAAGAAAATTCTAGGTGTGGAAAAAAATGATGGGATTTTGGAGTCATTGTTTTCTCCTTGTGTTATATTTTCAAATCCATCTCCCATGAGGGAAGATTGTGACAATTTTGACTTCTAGCATTTTCTGCCTCAATAATCACCCATGGCAAATAATGGAATGGCTCAAGTATTTGGTTAGATCACATGGGTTCTAACAATAAGCACTCCATGGCCTACTATGGATTCACTTGAGGATATAGGTAGAGTTAGAAACATTCATTGGGATAATATATTCTATAATTGGCTAGTGGTAGTTGGTAATAGAATATAAAAGGAATAGTCTACCCCGTATCTTCTTGCATTCCTTCTGTCTATAAAAGGAATACTAGGGCCAATCTTACGGGTTCTCAAAATTCTTTCTATAGGGACAAGTAGAATATATATGTAATAGATCTTTCTACAGAAATAGGAATGACAAGGTGTTGTATTAAATAAAATGTATGAATACTTCTGAAGAAATTAATTGAAATTATCATTTGAATATTGTCTCCTACTCTATTTTTTTTGTTATATAAGTTTGTTTATCTACACTAGTAAATTTTAGCTTATTTTTTGATGAGGTTTAGTCGATTATTAGATGCCAATTGGTCAGCCAATCGACCATAATGGTTGTCGAAGTTTTTTAGTTGATAATACAACACATCAAATCTCCATCAAAATTGCGATGTCAACAGTGGTTGAATTATTGATGACAATGACGTCAAAATAATTGCTTCAACCTAGAAGAATTGTTGGCTATAATGTTTATCTCTGTGAAAAATGTTGGTCGAAATTGTGACACAAAATCATCAGACTAAACATCAAATATATAGCACTCTTGTTGATATGTCTACTCTTTGTTTGTCGAAAAAGCGACAGAAAATTTAATTTTTGAATATATATATATATATATACACACACACACACACACACACACATTATCAAATTAAGAACAACAATATTATTTCATTGTTGTTTATTGTTTACAAACAGTCGCACATTTTTTGTCTTATTTCACACAAACATGTTCTTTCTTGAGGTCATTGCCTTCTTGTTTGTGGGGTTGATTTGTCGGGCAATGAGAAAGAGGGGAATACTTTCAGGATTGAATGGGTTGTGGGAGAGTTTGGGAAAGGCTTTCTCGGACTGCCACTCTCCACCACCCACCATTTCCACCTTAGCATTCCCATTTCTTGGGGATACTTTTCACCACGTATTAAAAGGTAGAGCTCCTTTACCATTTCTAGTTGTACATCTTCTTTCCTCAATCCTACATGCAATACATATTTAGTTCCACCAAAATTACTTTGAAATTACAACCTTTTAAGGATAGGAACAGAAAAATAATAGCAAACGTAAACACAAGAAATACTAGATTTATGTGGAACAACTTGTAAAGAGAAAAACCATGTAAAAGATTACTCTCAAATATATGCACGCCAATTAAGGTGAGTTACAAGAAAGAATGACTACCAAAGGGACTATGAAGAATGATAAGAGAGAATAGATCCACCACTAATGTCCAACCCACTGATTTTTTTCAATACTACAAAAACTAAGATAAAGATATTTGTGAAGGTTATATAGACGTAGGTTACTGAATCATCATCTCTGCACTAGTACTCAATCTAGAAACCCTCGTATGTATATAGCCAATCTAGAAAATCTCCACAAAAATCCCTTCTGGCCTCCACTGCATATATGTCTTCTCAGAATCTAAAAACTTCGGTCCATCATTAATTCTCATCAATGTACCAATTTGGATAGTAAGTCTAATTTAATTTGTCTATGGGCTGAGACCTTAAATTATTGATCTTCTTTTTGTTTTGAGAAGAGTATACCATTCTCTACTTAACAGGGTCAACCACGTGAAGGTGGAAGCTCATTTAGCCCCTCCTAGGAGCCTCTAATGACCCTTTACGACATTTTAAGACCTCTAAGATGTATTCTTAGGGATCTTAAATGGTCGTAAAGGGTCATAAGGGGTCCTGGGACACAACAGATAAGAAACATAATTGTAGGCATCATGGTCACAATTTTTTGGAGACAACATAATTGAGTTGTATACACAAGCAACAGAGAGAAACTTTTGTACCTCCAATTCCAAGTTGACACTACGGGATCCAAAGACCATAGATAAGGAATAAATTTAGAGAGCAATGGAGGGCCATAATGAAAAAAATAATACAAGACAAACCTCAAGTTAAATGAGCTAGCAACTACAAACATTTTAATAGATTTTTATTATTAAATAATGAAATTTGCATATACTAGTGTTCTAAACCGAGTCATTACATGATTTATTATTGTAAGCCCCCTCTAACTTACGCATCTAGAAAATGAAACTACAACCTATTGGGATTGAGACAAACCTTATAGAACAATAGAAGCTAGGAAGGATCACTTGCCAACAACTATTGAATACATCTATTGGAGGACCTTGTATTCATGAGCTACAGATGTATTCAACAGATGTTGGCAAGCAATCCTTCCTAGTTGTTGTTGTTCTATAAGGTTTTTCTCAATCCCAATAGGTTTTAGTTTCATTTTCTAGATGCGTAAGTTAGATGGGGCTTACAATAATAAATCATGTAATGAGGGGGCTTAGAACACTAGTATATGAAAATTTCATTATTTAATAATAAAAATCTATTAAAATGTTTGCAGTTGCCTCATTTAACTTGAGGTTCATCTTGTATTATTTTGGTTGTTATGGCCCTCCTCTGCTCTCTAAATTTATTCCTTATCTATGGTCTTTGGATCCCATAGTGTCAACTTGGAATCAGAGGTGCATAAGTTTCTCTCCATCACTTGGGTATACAAATCAATTACGTTATCTACAAAAAATTGTGACCATGATGCATAAAATTATGTTTCTCATCTATTGTGAAATCTACATTTATGTTTCTCAGTTGTCCTCTTTATGTGCATGTTTATTATGTAGTTGGGAAGACATCTTTCTAGCATGGGCCTGGATCCTTCAGCAATTAGATTCATAATAATGTAGATGAGAGATGAGAAATTAGCTTCCTAAGAAAAATCCCATAAATGAACTATGTGTAACCCAATTCATGTTCCCTTTGTGCGTACCCAAATGATATATTTGAAACAACAAGGGTAAGGTAAAATTTACCCTTGTTGTTTCAAATATGTCATTTAGGTACGCACATAAGGCACATGAATTGGGGTACACATAGTTCATTTATGAGATTTTTCTTGGGAAGTTAATTGCTCAGCTCTCATCTGCTTCATTTATTATCAAGCTAATTGTCGAAGGATCCATGCCCAGGCTAGAAAGATGTCTTCCCATACTATTTAAGCCATATTCCTTGTTCTTGTCAAACTTCCTTGGTACTGTAGGCCTGCTCTCTACAGTACTCTTCTTCAATCTGTGTTCAACAATAAGCATCTTCTTCTTCTTCCTAATTGCAGCCAAATCGAGCTTCCTTTTCATCAGGGTTCAACTCTACTTCCCCCATCTCATCATCCTTGTCCACTCATCCTGATTGATTCATCTCTCAAGGACCTTGTATTTAGTAGATGTTGGCAAGCGATCATTCTTAGATGTTGTTGTTTTATAAGGTTAGTTAGTAGTTACAGTCAATTTATTAGAGTTAGGATTTTATTTCAAAGACATCCACGTGAAGTGGAGTGGGTGTGGTCGAATTGATGTGTCAAGGAACAAATGGAATAACCAAGAAAACACTATACATTAAATCATGTGATTGATAGCAGATTGGGGCTCACCTAAGCCATAAACATGAAGAATTATTGTAAAAAAGATGTAAACCATATATATGCGCACTTGAGGCAATTAGAAGTTACGCCATATCCATATTAAAATATTAGTTGCAATATGAAAATAATAAACTGACTAATTCCTGAGCTCATCTCCGCACATGGTCGTAATAAAGATATGCGATTACAATACAGAGAAGGCATCATAAAAATATAATTTTGGCATTTTCCCTAGCCTGACACGTTTTGCACTCAAATCCTTCATTGGGGATAAGTGGAGATGGGCAGATAGATGTATCCTTCATCAACCCAACTAAAGTATCTGCAACCATTATTTCCCTGTGATACCCAGTCTACATTAGTTCTTATAATATAATGAATAGTATTTACATTAGAAACATTAAATATATAGACATTAGCAACCTTCTTTTCTATTTGGGCAGCACCAAAATTGTTGTCCAAGGTTGTTCTGTGTTTGTGAAGTCTTCAACACACACTGCCCACCACCACATTGACATTTTGACACATTGAGAGGAGTCATCGAGCCTATATAAATAATGCACCACACCATCGTTACTACATTTATTATTTTAATATGATTATTTTTATATGGAATACACCAAGGAGTACCATCATAAATATTAACCATTTAGAATAATGAAAAGTAAACCTAAATCAAATAGCTCATTTTTTTTATCAGCATGTGTAGTCTCTGTGTATATGAAAAACAAAAGAAATATCAAGCTAAAATAAAATAGTGAATGAAATAGTATTCCACATAGAGTAAATGAAATATACCATCAAAAGAAGGTGACAAAATCCTATCATGAAGCATAGCCATAGGAAATCAAAAAGGGACAAAAGACAAGAAATAAGAAAAATCATTTATACTATAATAAAAAAAAAGAAACACTCTGTCAACAATTTTCAAAATCATTAGGACTATAGAAAAATAATTAAGACTACAAAATCAAATTTTAGAAATGGATGGTTCTGATGCTTTTCCATTACAACAATTGAGCATTCACCATTTGGTACTTCTTGGCGTATTCCATTTAATTTTTTTAGCTATCGTGTTTATGTGCATGTTCTTTATGTGTTTGGCTTCTCTCCCTCACAAGGGATACGTCGATAGGTAATTGATTTGAAAGCATAATGATCTGACAATCTATTTTCAGGATAGGCGTAATCATCCCATTAACCTTAATTAGCAATATTTATGATATATGTCAAGTACTTATAATCATTATGCCCAACAAACAGAGACTTAGTAGTAAAAGCATGTCCTTTGGTTTACTAGTTTACTTACAATAAGTATGTCCTTTGGTTTACTAGTTTAATCTGGTTTAAGAATGGTTTGTTTCATGTTTGAATGTACCATTGAATGAAGCCTGGCTATATTACGTACAATCTTAAGACTCGTGACTCTTCAAATTCTCTTGTCTCCTTTAGACCTCCAAACATGTGTACTATGAGATTTCCTACAACAAATGGACTTGTGATGATTTTCACAATAGTACATGTGTTGGAGGAAAGCTCACAGTAGTGCTTAGGCAAATCTGAATGTTCATTACCTGTGCATATAAGAGTTTATCATAGAAGGTATATGCACAGGTGAAAAACATGCATATTAAAATGAAGATGCAATGAAATAAAGTCCTTGATCATGTTCTTAAATATTAAAACATGAAATAAAAAGATGTAATGAAGATGACATGTGTCTTGTAGTGAGGACATTCAACAGAGATTTGATGAGTATTTAGATTGCTCAAAGATTGATTTTGAATCACCAATTGGTGAAGAACATGAAGTGGTGTGTGGTGAATCTGAAGATGAGGAAAATCTAAATTTAGTGGTGTGTGGTGAATCTGAAGATCGAAGGAAAGAAAAGTACCAAGTTTTGAATTTGGATAGTAGAGGCTCCTTTCCTCATTCTCACAAGTCTGCAGATTTGTCACATGGATTAATCAGTAAAGAAGAGGCATCTAGCATTGGCATTCAAGATATAAAGGTTGGGCCTGGTCATTACACAAAAAAGGTGCTTCTATCCATTTAAAATTTGTCACCAGGGTATGACCATAATTTTGAGTTCATAACAGTGACATAACTCCACTACCTCAAGATATGGCAACCTTTGGTCAAGAAGAAATAATGATTTACATCCTATATTTGAGGGTACACATGGTGCAAGCATGGGACATGATGGGAATGATAAAAATCATCATAATTAATAAAAGAACTCTTGCCAACATTAGGGTACCCACAAATCAAAATAGTCCTAGTATATGGGTCAATAGACGACAACATTTCCATATGGTGCTTCACCTGTTTGAGGTAAGCCAAAATTAGTGCAATTCTCTTAACAATGGTACACATCTGTCCAAGTGCAACAACCTTCAAATATTTGCAGCGGTAAAGAGAATCCCCATATTTTATCAGCCTAACATAGTCTTTGGCCACTTTGGCAATGAGAACCTCAAAATAGAGAAAAGAAACTTAGTAAAACCAATCTATGTTGTTGTTTGTGAGGATACAGTCATGATAAATGCCTCTCAAACCTCTCCAAACATGTAAGATTGTCTTTAAATACTTTATTGATCTCTTCTAAACATTAACCAAATCAAACCTACATTTGAATCCACACACAATAACCCAAAATGAAGGGTTTTGTATCCTTGAATGAATCTCAGTCACTGGTAATGCATCTTTAACTTTGATGCTGACTGATGTTAGTGTACTATAATAGAAATGTCTTACTATTGTCTTGTAATATTTGATACTCATGATTATGCTTTGGAATAACATGGTTTTCTTTCATTTGATATCCTGCTACAACATTTTTCTTATACCTTGAACATGGCTTGAGTTGTCAGATCTATATGTATTTCTTTACACCACCTTAAGGCTTAAACTAAAAATCAAGTACACGGTCCTAAAATAGAGAGAACAATAAGCCAAATCTAATACTTTGTCATTCCTTCTTTCCATGTGAGGATGCCTGAAACACCAGAAGATTCACTTTACTTGAGCATGTGTATTTTCCCTTATAGAGCTTCCTTGGTAAGTGGACCTTTGAAATTATTTAGCATAGAAGGCCCTATTTACCAAAATGTTTTGAATGCATTTAAAACTATATGCAATTTAAAGACAACTAATCTAATATAATTGAATGGTGAACCAAATCCCCACGATAATAAAGTTCTTATATATCACAATACTAAAATATTCATCACACTTACTGCAAGTAAATTAAACTAGGTCATAAAATGACAGGTTATTAAAGTATATAGTGACCAGAGAACAAGGCATGTTGTAGTTGAGATCACATAGGTGTAATGGTATCGACCCTAGAAACATCTTTAAAATCTAACATACTCAGGTTATTGCAGCTTAGAAGTGATCTGATATCTATTCAAGGATAGCTAAAATCATATTGAGGACACCATCCACCCCAATGGAAGAATATTATGACAATTATAACAAACTGTATACATAATACATCTTAATCAAAGACCAACATACAAAAATTTACTTAAATATATTGAAATACCCTACAAATAATTTGAATGAATTCTCTTCTTCCTTACTCCAATCTAATGCTATAAAAGAGCTGGTAATAAATCTAGGTCCTAGATGTTACATCCAGAGCACACCATTAATTACATACAGCCTCTAATCACAACTGCAAAATATTAATATTACATCTGAAATGTTTTGAAGTTTAGAAGGATTTTAAAGTTCACACTTCCATCTATACTTCAAATGCCACTAAAGGATTACAAAGTTAAACAATTTTAATAAATACATAGAGATTTAAACAGACCAAAATTTTAAACAGATTTAAGATGGATGAAATTTCTTCAAAAGAAATAATGGTGGAAAAAAATATAGTAACAGAATATGTACTTGGAACAAAGTGCAATAGCTAGTTTCAGTCAACCAATATGGTTATTTGAACAATGGGTTTCAACTTTTATGTAGGTGTTTTATTATAAGCTTGCACATGCCATTCTAGATTTTTTAAATTCTAGTATTTCGAGTTTCTCACTTAATATTTTATGGCTCGCTTCTTGATAGAATCTTGTTTTTGCGATGCAAATTTTTTTGGTAGGGAAATAGTGCTACATAGTCTCGACTTATAATATCTCATATTTAGTCATTTCTTATTGGAATGGTATACTATATTCTTAAGTGTAGGCTAATTTTATGTTTGTTGATGGTATTCTATCTACTTAGGATGATAATTGTATTAGAGAAAATTCAAAATTATGGCAAAATTGAGAAAATTCAGCTAGCACGGAACATGCCAACTGTAAAACATATAGACTTTGGGTTTGTTATATTTTCAACTCATGATGCAGCCTTAACATGTGAATGCCTTTGCAGCCATGATAGATTTGATGTAGTTGATAATCTCTTGAGGAAGAAAGTAGGGAAAGCAATGGATCTTGGTAGAGATATGTATGTTGTGCTAATTGATGGATCTTGTAAGCAAGGCAATATGGAGAAAGATCACAAATTGAAATATGAAATGAGAGGAAAACATCTTGGACCTGATTTAGTTGTTTACAAGCCACTTACTGATGCACTTTACAAGATCAAGAAGATTGTTGAATCAAATGAATTTGTACAAGAGATGATCATATGTGGTCTTTCCCTAGATAGTTATATCTGGAAAGATTTATTTGATGGATTCTATAACGAAGGAAATTTATGAAAAGAGGAACAAGTTTTCGAGAGAATGGTAGAAAGTGATCATGGATTCAAACTTTAAAGAACCTAAACAAATAAGTGATCATACAAAACAAATACAAATTTTAGATTAAATTTTACTTGGCCATTACAATTGCTAGTTCATGTTACAAAAAAATGCTAAAAAGTTTTAGTGGATAGGTAATGCAAGATTGCAAGAACATAGGGAAAAACTATTGATTTGCATCCATTGTGGTAAGGTATAATTTTGGCCTTAGTAATGATCTCTCCTACTTAAGTGCAAGACAAGAATTAATTATAGTTGTCTATAGGATTATTAACAAACAAATGATCTCTCAAACTATGATTAAGAGTGGTAACAACTAAAGCTTGAATAAGCCCAACTGACTATCACAACTGGATAATAATGTCAATTCAAACCATGAACAATGGTTCCAACCAACTTTGTCAACTCCTTAGTCCTAGAATGCTTCCAAGTATGGAATGTCTCTTTCAACCACTAATCTCCTTAACTCGAATGGAAAAGTCTCCAAGTATCACTTCCTCTTCCATAGGTTTCAACAGATCACAATTTGTTACAATTTTTTATTATAACTTCACTAAGTGCCAACAAGTCATTACAATTTATTTTACACTTTTGGTTATAAATTAATTAACAAAACATTCACAGTCACTCAAACTTGAAGTATCCTGAGTTTTGCCTATTCCTAGTTTTAACTTACAACAGTATTTCTTCTTACAATTGGTAAATAGTTTGGGTCTAGATCTTTCTTCATAAAATAGACTATCTTCTACTTTGTCAAGCAAGACCTTCTTAGTAATTTTAACCACACTGCTCTAACACCACTGACTGTCACATAGACACTCTAATCTAATTGATCAAGTTAGATTAGGGTCAATCTGGAATGATCAATCCTTGGGCACTTACAATGGGTGACAACACTAAGAAGTCTTCACTGTCACCGAGACCCTAGAATTCAACTAAGAAAAAAATTCAAGTTCCTTTTGCTACACTATGGTAAACATGTCTTCCTTTTTCTCTGGCTAAATACATAAAATATATCTAACCTAGGGCATCAATCCTAAAGTAGCGCAAGTAGTTCCAAAATTTGAGCATTTAAATTAAAAGACACAGCCTCCCCTTGTTTCTCAGCCATTGGCATTGATTCCCAATGGAAAAAGAAATGCGGGTCAAGGCTCCAACTCCATGAAAGAGCCAACTAAAAGGTTTCCCAAGCTGATCTATCAGAGAGTTTAGGATCTCAACAAAGTTACAACAAAAAATGACTGTCCCAAACCAGTGAATTGAATTCTAATGAAACAGTGCATAAAATGAACTTGCTGCAATAACTAATCCATATATCTACCTTGCAATAGTCAGGGTATGATAGTAAAACATACTCAAAATGTTTGACAAAATAACTCAAAGAAATACATGGTTTCATTGACTGCAATGATTGGAGGATATGCACAAAATGGATATGTTGAAAATGCTTTAGAAGCTTTCAAACAAATGTAGTTGGTAGGTGTAAAGCCAAATGCCACAATCCTATGCATAAACCCGTAGAATCCCTTATTCAATACATAGCAAAGCAAAGAAGAATGGATGAATTAATAATCCTTTGCCGCATACATTATGTAAAGATTGGGCTCAAGCTCCTACTGTTAACCCACGATGTCAAGTAGATATGCGCGCGTACTATCCTTTTTTTCAAAAATGAAATAATGAAATGAGAAATGAAATTCCCTTTTTTTTTAAGTAATGCCCATGTTTTTCAAATTTTCGACCACCATGAAATTTTTTGCTATTGAGACAAACACGGGCATAAATTTTTTTTAAAAAGGTTTCCTTCTATAATCCAACCAAGCAAAACCTTCTTATTTTTTGGTCAAAAATTTTGGTAGAAAAACTAGGCCAAATGTACTAGTGCTAGAATAGCCAAATTCATCTTCATGATAATTTTGTGAATGTATAATGTGTTTACTATTTTTATTTAAGGAAGAGATTTTATCCTTATAGATGTATTATAGTAATTTGGGGAAACAAGTAGTGATTTTATGAGTGTAATATGAGGAGATAAATGTGAGAATTGTATGTATGGTATAAATCTCATGGTAATATTGGTTATCTGGGATTACATATATGTTAGGAATATTCAATAATCTCAATATTGTGTGTTTGTGAGAAATAAAACATAAATTTGGATTTGTCTTATAATTTTTGACTCTTTTTCACTATAGGTTTAGCACTAGTCTATGTCATTTAAGAATACTATTTGGAAAGAACAAAAATTAATAAATTTGAAATCATTTTCCATTGTGTTGTTGATTTCATGGTAAATTATTCACATTATCAGTAAAAAATAGGAATCTATGGTGAGAAATCTCTTCTGCGACTATTCCTGAAGGCATTGGAAATTTGTTCTTTGACTATTCCTATGGTCATTAGAACTCTGACCTCATGAGTGGATGTTTACAATGATTGTAATAGTTTGTTGTATCCCTATATTAGTTTGAAGAAGAAGAAGATAACAAGAATATGAATCCACAAGTAAACAAGAGTGAAATAGATAACATAATCATAGTTCTTAGAAAAAAATTAGGGAGTTACTCTGTTCTACATTGGTTACAGGAACAATCAAAGAACAAAGTTCCAATGGCTGAAGGAAAAATAAAAGAAAATAGTTGCAATGGCTATAGGAATAGTCACATAATATATTTATCATCATAGCTTACAAATTCTTAGTGAGGATGAAAATTATTTACCTTGAAATCAACAACATAAAGTAAAATAATTTCATATTTATGGATTATTTCTCTCTTCAAACAACATTCTAACATAGCTTAGACTAGTTCTTAACCTATAGGGAAACATACTCAAATATCTATAAGACACTTCCAGCTATATGTCTAACTTCTCACAAAGATAAAAGATTAATATTACTAAATATGTCTACCATATATGTAATCCCACATAACCAATATTATTATCATATTTATACCATACATACACTTCTCACATTTATGAGTTCAAGCATACTTAATCCTTTCCTTGAAAGAAAGCATGATAATGATAAAATCACATCCACATGACAAAAGGGTGAATAAGAAAATACTTTATATTCCTTTCATCTAATAAGTTCCAATACAAAATAATGGAAAATAGACCAATCATTTGGATTTGTAAAAGAATGTATCTATTATACTATATTATCTAACATGTCTCATAATATTAGCCTATATTAAAACCTTAACACTTAACACTATTTATATTATGCTCTCTATGAATGCACAAGTTGGGAAACTTCAACAAATGATGTTGGAATCCCTTATATAACTTGTAGGATGTAACACGATATAGATCATTTATTGGAATTGAATAAAAAGAGATATTTTGTTCCTAACATATCTTAGCAAAGAAAACAAGCTTGCAATATATTCAAACTCTAATTCTCTATGACGAAAATATCAACTAGTAGAACAAAAAAAATAGTTAAACCAAATAGTGACGTGTTTGATGCAAGCTGTAAGAAAAGCCAAAAAATAAAAATAGGTAAAAAAAATGAGGGCATTGAAATTATCCTGTCACCTTCAAGTTGGTTAGCAGTTTCATTTCTAACAATGTGGCACATTTGTGACATAACTAAGCCTAACAATACGTCCATGTAGATAACTGATTGACCTCCTTGAAGTTTTTTAGTGGATATATTATCACACAATGAGATTAAAAAAGGACCATAAAGGAGAGGTCGATCCTTGTTATTGAGTAACTTACTTATTCTTTCCCTTGGTAAAATTACTCTATTTATTTACTTATATCTCTATTGGCCACCTAAAAGCTTTCAAAATATTGATCTGTGACATAGATTATGCCCACTTTACATCTATGTTAGCACAAGAGCCTTTGATGAACTTCCTAAAACTAGTCTAAAACTTAATCATCATATCAAAAATATCATTGAACTTAGGAATATCAGTATAATGACTATCAACATAAATCACGATCTCCATACTTGGGTAGATGATATCAAAATCAGATTTGCACTCCTCTACTTCTTTTATGTTCTTGTCTTTATCTAAAATATGTGGAACCATAGGACGGTCAAGGCCTAACGAGGATTTTAATTTGGTATTGATTAAATTTTTCTTCCCTTGAAGAATGGAAATAAATTATTTACCAAATTGATCTTTCCTTTGGTACATCCTTAGTTATAGGAGATAGATCAACCATACAATTTGTTGATACTTCCAATTGGGACAAAATAAATGACCTTGCTAACCACATAATCAAAAAAGAATCGAAGTAGGAAATAAAATCATCACATAGCCTATCATATTGATCTAAAGAAGAGTAGGAAGTATGAAAAACATAAACCTTAGAATTGACCTTGTCAACCCTATGTTGAATAAAATATATGAGAAAACTCACACTCTTGTTTTGCACTTCCTCTTCTAAAGATTCAATCGTACTAGACTAATCCTCCAACCTATTCTATCCATCTTGAGACACAACTACCTCACTTGTACCTAGTTGATATTTAGGCTCTATGGATGGGAGGATATGATACCTTGAAACATACATATCTAATATTTCTTTCAATTCTACATTCTCAATCAAGACCTCCTTCTACTTCTTAGACGTGCTCATTAAGTCAATATCCACCTCCTTATAGATCCTATCTTTGTCTTCCTGTAAGTTCCACATTAATCATTGACACATGGTTAATCATGTGTGCAATATCCACTTTACTATTTTTGATAATCTTAATGATGGTATCATCTCTCCTTTCTTCACCGATATTAATCATATGGGACTTATGTGCAACATGGGCTAATGTCCAAATAGAAAGATCTTTTGATTTGGGGTCATAACATGACCCTCTCAAGAAAGCACCATACTTGTGCTCAGAAGAGAAAATAAGGTCAATTTGATTCCTAATTTGATCGATAATAAAAGTGGATTGTAAATCCCATCCTGGAAATAATAACATACCAGTTTCCCTAATAAGTTTATTGGCATCTTCAACTATCAATTGAACTAAATCAGGATCATGTCATTCTGAAGTGGCAAGTGCAACCTACTGTTAATCTATGTTAGAAGCTTCTCCCTCCTAATCCATCAACCTATTCACCTCTCTTCCTTTCATCTTCATCAAGAAGATTTTGAACTCTAACATAATTATGGAATTATTATCCTTTAATAATTTTTAAGAATCAATCTCCCTATCATCTATCAGTTTTCCTAATTATTGATCCTTATACAATGTCAAACCATAACCAAGCCCTTCCCTAATATTTTCATTGAGCCTACTTGTTCTTTGATAGACTTTATGATCATCATTGTCATCCACATCATTATAGGTATACTCCTCAATTTAAGGCTTATTCCTTTCCCTTTTAGGAGGGGGTTACTCAACATAAGAAGAAGAGGTAGAATCATCTTCTAAACTTCAAACTATAATTCCTCTTTGTTGTTGTTGAGGTGGAAAAGATAACCTTTGAGCCATTAGAGCATCATAACTTTTCCTTGTCTCCTCAATTCTTCGAAGATGAGGTAAATGAAGGTAAAATTCATGGAAATCATTATTTACCTGAGTCAACCTTGTTTCACACATCATCAAATTCCTCCATTTTTTTTTCTGATTTTTAAAATATGTTTCTTGAAGAATAAATTTCTCACTACATATTCATCATCCAAATGCTCATGAGGGGGAAGCTTTTTCCAAGGTATCATATGTACAAATTCCCCCCGATTAAACCCTCTACATTGCAAAACCTATGAGGAGAAATATCCAACTTTAATTTCTTCAAGAAGGTGTTGAGCTCTTCAACTACCTTCTTTGCAATGGATAAATCTAAAACTTTTATCAACTTGGGAACAAAAGTACCCCTTCTCTTTTTATGCAAGTAGTCCCTCTCAACTAACAATAATTTCCAAAAAAAATCAATAACAAAATATTTTTTATGTACAAAAAATGACAATATATGAGGAGGGGGTGGGAAACCATAAACTCTAAACACAATGAAGTCATCAAAGAAATAAAAATCACCTCAGTTTTGATCAAAGGGCCTATTAGAAACCTCTTGAGTTGGCCTTAACAACTTTCTCACTTGAAGACTTAGCCTACCTATGTCCCTCCCCCAAAGGTTCATGATGGGGGCAACAATCCAATTTTGAAAATATACAAAACTAAGAGCTAATTGGCTCATATCCCATACATTTGTCCATCACTACACAAGCATCCTCTCTCCAAATGGGGCAACCTTCTCCAAGTAATATTTTTTATCTGTATTATAAAAATTGAAATATAAAATTAAATGACACAATAAAGTGTAATGTTTTAAATCAATAATTGTAGGGTTATATTGGATAGCAACCAGGCCTTCATGTATGGTAGTCAACAAGTATGCTACAAAGTCATAGTCTATATTAACCTTAAGGTTTTCTATCTTGGATTGGAGAATCTTCACTGAATCATCTGACTAATGACTACACTCCATTGCCTTCATGACAAATGATAGTTGATCAAATGAGAGAAAAGTAGGAACACAACTCAGTTATGATAGTGATGAAGGGCACTCCTCTTAATACTATAAACACATAATAGAAATAGAGACACAACAACAATTTGCAAGAACACAAAATGGGCTTCTTATTATCTCCACAAGTGTGGAATTACAAATTTCAGAATTACAATATGAAAAGACACATGGGAATTTTCCTTACAATATTCTATAAGAAAAAGCCTCAAATCACTACCTAGAACTACCCTAGAAAACACTACGGGCCTTATATAAGAATTTTTCCACCACCCAGGAAGGTCCTAGAATTTTAGCCATTGAGGTAGAACAACCCTAGAATTATTTATTTTTCATTATTACATTAGATTTGGCTCAAACAACTTTCAAAACTCAAAATTTTTTTTTGAAGGAAATTCATTTTCTTCCATTTTAGGTAGCACAACTTTCGAAGACCATAAGTCATCACATGTTGACCCGATTGGCTATTATGACCCCATTTCAGAAATGGTAGGAAGTGATCTACAACACTTGACACACACAAACTTAGTCAGTCAAAGTTTTGACCTCTTTCAGAGCCTCTAAGCCTTAAAAAATGAGTTCAAAATTTTTGTACCCTACTACCAATTCCAAAAAAAATTAATATCTTCAAAACTAGACTTGATTTGGCAATGAAACTTTACTGGTAGGATGATATGACCAAACTGAACCTCCAAGGAAGAAAATAGAGAATACTGAGCTCAAACAAAAAACTTACTAAAAATAGTAAATTTCCAAAAATAGCAACTTTGCACAAGATAGCCATTATTGAAAAGAAACCATAAATTATTTTTGCGTGATGCAAGATTTCCATTACACCTAGGATGCTCCTGCATAGACACCCAAGGTAACTTGAGAAGTGACCCTGTCACCTCTTAGGTGTGCAGAGGAAAACCAAGACCGTTAACCTCCTCCTTTCTCAACCATGATGAATTTGCTGCATGTCATCCTTTCCATTTGACCAGATATTCTTTATATTTCATGTTCTTCGTGCTTCTACCAACATGACTATCCAGTATATCCTGAATATCCTTGGTAGTTGAAGTAGTTGTTGGAATACTCCATTATACTTCTTTGATCTCATCTTCAATACCCCATTCATGATATTCTATCAAATTTGAAATGTTAAATACTGGTGAAATATTCATCTCAATAGGAAACTCTACTTCATAGACATTTCCTGGATCATGCTTCTTCAGTATCTTACATGGCCCAAACTTTTTCATTTTCAACTTGTTATATGTACCTACTAGAAATCTCTCCTTCCACAAATGAACCATGACTTCATCCATAACCTGAAATTCCTTATGCCTGATTTTCTGATCTGCCTTGGACTTATACTGTGTATTCATCTTGGTAATGTACTTCCTCACCTCCTCATGGATCTTCTTCAAAAAATTTGCAAAATCCTTATCTTCAGCTAGCACTACTTATCTCTACTTTGTCTATCTTCCTAAAATCATAAGCATTTTTGGGACTACTTCCATATACAATCTGGAATGATGATTTACCAGTGCTCTTATTGACAAAATTAGTGTAGGCAAATTTTTCCTATGGAAAACGCAAATCCCATCCTATTAGCTTATGTCCAACCAAGCATCTAAACAAATTCCCCAAACTCCTATTCACCACCTATGTCTTTCCATTAGTCTATGGATGATGTGATGAGATGAACTTCAAATTTGTCTTTAACTTCTTCCACAATGTGCACCATAAATATCCAACAAACTTAGTGTCTCGATCTAAAACTATTCTCTTTGGTAAACCATGTAGTCTCACCACTTATTTGAAAACAATTTTGCCACATGAACAACATCATTATTCTTCTTACAGGGAATGAAATGTTCCATCTCTGAAAACCTTTCAGCCACCACAAAAATTAAATCATGTCCCCGTCAAGTCCTTGGTAAACCAAGAACAAAGTCTATACTAATATCCTCCCATGGCTTCTTTGGTATAGGAAATGGATGATATGACCTTGTATTTTGGTTTTCTCCTTTTTCCATGTGACATACTCTGCAACTCTTTACAAATCTCTTGACATCTTGTTGTAACTGTGGCTAGTAATAATTCTCACTAACCAAAGCAAGGGTAATAATTCTCCTTGATGAGACTATCCCTAATAGAACTTCATGGGATGCACAAATAACTCCCTCTAAATAGCATACCACCCTGGATAATGAAAGAAAACCACTTCATTATGTCTAGAGTAACAGGTTTTGTTCAAGCTTTCCAAGCTTCACCAAAATTAGGATCCTCTAGATTTCAAACTCTCGAGTTCCTTAAACCCAACCACCTCAATCTGCATTTTTGTTTGCAAAATTTATCTCCTAATAAGAGTATCTACAACCTTGTTAGAATTTCAACTCACATGTTTCCATCTCCGACCAATTTTCTTATATAGTTCTCCTTCTAAATATTGTACCACTTCGACTGGTATCATCCTAAATTTATACAGTGTGGAAATAATTGTTTCTTCTATTTTGTTCTTTTCTTCTTCATTCCTTGTATCATATTTTATTTTTTTCATTACCTTGATTCCACCATATCTATCAAGTGTCTTGGGAAGATCATCAAAACTCTTCAATTTCTTACTCAATGCAACTTTGAATTGTTACAAGTCATCTGACTCAGTGTCACTCTCCTTTTCCAACTTCAATTTTCTTCTTGGCCTCTCAGTGACCTTATTTTCCCTAACATATTTCTTAGTCTTCATTGGTTATGCATCAACTTTCTTCTTTCCTCTTAGTGTGGAGGTAGACCAAGTAGATGGTCTTATACTGATTAGACTAGGGATTTCTTTCTTTATTCTTATTTTATTCTCCTTTGTTGTTGAAGCCTCAACAACATCTTCTTCAACTTCATCAACATCAACAATACCTAATTTCTCAGTTAAATCACTAATCATTTTACTTGTCTTCCTTATGGTCTTCGGTATCAGTATACCAGTTCTTGTTTTCTATTTCACCTCTTCATAGGTGCCATACTGAGTTGCAATTTTATCTTTAGGCTTCCCTAGAAGTCCTTTTATTTGTATTGTTGCTACATAAAATATTCATTTCATAACCCATAGGGGGTAGCCACTCATTTCTAGGCTCTACTAACCTTATTATGCATACATTAGTATCCACTTCAAAATATAACTCATCCTTAAACTCTTTTACTAACTGAGGTGGAATTCTATATCTCTTATACATCCTATCTTAAAATTTACTGAAGTAATTATCCATAATGACATTAAATTTTATCACCCATGATTTGAATATAATCACTGATTTGATAAACTCTCAGTCTGTCAGCACTCCATGTGACCTCACCGACTATTGGAAATAGAAAAAGATACATACCAACAATTGACCAAACTTTGAAGTGTTTGTCTTTGCCTTCCAAATTGTGTTCATGTTGTGATCTAATTTCCTCAATAGAGTCTCACACAAGTCAATTTTCATATCTTTCTTTACCATTTTATAAGCAATATCCATTGTTCCACAGGGTAAATTGTCTATCCTAGATGATTGGAATATCCTATATGATATTATGTTTGATGCATAATTTAGCTCATGATCTTCAATTGTAGAAACTTTTAAACCTCTTCCATCCCATTTGGCCTTTGTTAGCTCATAGATTTTGTTCTTGTTGGCAAATTTTTAGGCCCTCGACCTATCACCGACCAAAAATATAGTAACTATATGCAATACATCCTTTATTATTTTTACTGGCCCATCTAGCCACATGAACCTTTCATAAACTCTCCTCAAGACAATTCTAATCCATTCATGTTAGAACATTGTTGGTACATGAATTTCATGAACCAAACCCTTCAACTGTAGGTGTATGTAATAATTCTTCAATTTATCATCAACACACAACTTTTGGTATGATGCATCAATCTTTTCTTGACATATATCCTCGATCTTACAATGGATGAAGGTGTGAACATCGTCAATCAAAATGACTCTTGGCGGGATCAAGGATAGGGCCCCAATTTTATCAAGTTTAGTAGCAATGGCTGGAGGAATTTTATACTTCAGATTAATAGGGTTGATCTTCTCAACTACTACTAGATTCTGTATCTTGGGTTCCATTTGATCTTGAGAATATCTCAACAAATTCCTAGGGTTCAAATGAAATAGAAATATAATCTCTTAATCATCTCAATGAACACTGTAAATACCTCAAATAATCTTGAATGTGCTTGGAATGCTCAATTGAGTGCTCAAAATTTTCTCTTTGATCTCATATCTATTATAGCTCAAATGTTCTCACAAGAATGTAAATAAAAAATGAAGTATCTCACCCTTTATTTATATATTTCCTTTTAGGTTAGAGCTTCCAATATCTATAAATGCATTAAATGATTCCTTACCTAACTTTTTGTGACCATTTGACTGAACTTTGATTTACTTTACCGAATGCAACATAATAACTCTAACTCTTCACTGATCAACATATGAAATTACAACTTTATAATACTTATCCAAATGCATCTAGATATGTTGATATGGATCTTAGTACTAAATCTAGGAACCGGTTTATGATAAACTTTAAGTTATCAAATCCTATTCATACCTTGATCGATTAAGTGAAGATAGGTGCACCTGATCCAGAGGATGTGGTGCCATCACTAGCTCCTAATTTTGTTCCATCATCTTGTGTCTTTTTTCTCCAAGTCTTATTCATCTATTCTCAGATTTTATCAATGTTTACTAGAGTTTTTTCACTCAGTTGCTTCTTGGTTGAATCCTTATTTTAGTCCTTGCAGACCTTAGCTAGGTGAATGACTCTGTGGTAATGGAAACAAGCAATTCCAATATTTCTCCACAGCTTCCTATTATTCATTCCATGCATCCTGAAGAAATTTTCAACAATGTGACAGAATCTTCCATATGTAGTACAAGAAATCCTTATATTATAATCCCACCCATTTCTCATTTCTTTTTTGTGACCTTCACTCTCCAGATTTGTGACCATATTTATTGCATTTTTTACAGTAACCATCAAATATTGGTTTCCTTGGAGTGTTCACAACTCTTGCACTCAAATACCTTATGTCCATACTTATTGTAATTATAACAATGAACTTTATATTTAGGAGAATTTGGTGGATTACCTCTCTTTCTTCTATAGGTGTTAGCTGTATTCCCTAGTTTCCCACAATGATAACATGTAATATTATTAGTCTTTAGTGGGGTAGCAACTTTGTCTCGGTTTGTTTCTTTTTTGGAGGATTCACCCTTCTCGATAGCACTCTTTGTATTGAAAATGAGTCTAGAGGTGTCATTTAGTTGCCTTTGATTTCTTAGTCGTTCATCCAAAATATTCCATGCTTCTTTATTTCTTTTCAATATTTCATTAGCATCTCTCTTAGATTTTAGATTATTCTTCAAGTGTTCATTTTCATATCTCAATTTTACAATCTCACCAACTTTCCTAGCAACATCCTAATTTGTCATAACAAGTTCATTTGTCAAGCTATAATGAGTTTGTGTCAACCTCATGACTTATTTGTATTTATCATCAATTTTGTGTTCATTTTCATTCTTTCTTCTTCTGTAGTTCTTTTTTCATCCTCATCTTTTCCCTTTTGTTCCATGATCTCACACATCTTTAGCGATTGTGCTTCTTGTTCTCTTTTTAGTGCTTTGACCCAATCAACTAGATTCTTATTATTTTCATATAGCTCTAATATGAGTGCATCTGATTCATCAGACATGCTTCCCTCAGATTGTTCTTCAAGTTCCTCAATGGGTGAACCCACAATAGTGGGTTACACTTTTTTGCCTGAATGGACACTGAACTCTACATTTTGGAAAAAACTTTAAGATTCGGATGCATATTGTTGTTGAACTGTTCGAAATTAGAGGATGAAGTAAATTAGATTCTTTTAGGATTTTCTGTCTAGATTCTAAATATATATTTTTTTATTTTTTTTCAATTTATTTGAATACTTTTTTCTTTCTCCCATGAAAATTGGTATGGTGCTGAAAACATCATTTTCAAATAGTAACATTGTTTTCATAGAGCATAACTTTTTTTGTAAAATAGATATGAATGTGATTCTTTTGAATTTGGTTTTGTAACATCCATACGGAGGGAATGCAATTGGTTTGACGATATTATCATGATTATTGCATATCTTATTAACATTTGAAGTTGACTAAACTATAATTTTGACATACCTTAACTGTATATCTTATAACTTGTGTATTTATCAAATTTCAAAAAAAAAATTGATAGAAAGTAGACTCAAAGACGGAGGACACTGTTATTTTTCAAAAAAAAAATTCCATTTTTTACTATTTTTCATTGAATGTCAAACTTAGAGGTTTATATTTCATAAAAAAACTACATTCTATTAACATCAAAAACTATACACATAATAAATTAAAAAATAGTCGAATATATAATTGTTAGAAATCTAGTTTCAAGTACTTGTTGTATGCAAAAGGATGTCTTTGTACTCATCCATTTGATCACCAAGCTTGAGGCCTGAGGCCATGCAATTCTCATAATTTCTTCATAGCTTGAAAACATGGCCTAAACTAGGTAATTTCAATAGAAAGTAATTTCAATCGAAACTTTTGAGTTTTGATCGAAAGTACTTTCAAGTTTAATTCCATGTTTAACCATCACTAACTTACTTTCGATAGAAGGTAAGTTACTTTCGATAGAAATTCAACTTTGATTTTTGATAAAAACCTAGATCGGCCTATTTGGTGTCATTTCGGGTTAATAACAATTACATATAAATAAATGTATATTTTTCTCATTTCATTAACCTGAAAGCTGTAAAATAATTCGTATTTAGGAGAAGGAAGATATTTTTGCACGAAATAATTTTGTAAGTTGTGATGGGAAATAAAACGAGAAGGCTAACACAAGAGTACATGACATAATTCAGAAGAGGTTGAACAAAGACTACGTGAAGAACCATGAAAAAGATATTATCGTAGCAAACAAGGTATGTCTAAGTTGTCTCTCTCTAGATATTTTAAGTTGATGGTTAGGACTTGTCTTAATGTTCATCATGTAAATGTGATATTGTAATACCAAATTTTAGAGCTAATTAGACCTAATAAGACTAATTATTAGCAATTAGGACCTATTAGGACCAATTAGAGGTCTAACTAGACCTAACTAGACCTATTAGGACCAAGTAGACCTAACTAGGACCTATTAGGACCAAATAGACCTATTAGGATTTGTTAGTCAAACCAATTAGATGTATTAGGACCTATTAGGTCCAAATAGACCTAACTAAACCTAGCTAGACCTATTAGGACCAATTAGACAAGTAACTAGACCAATTAGGACCTATTAGGAACAATTAGGACCTATTAGACTTAACTAGACGTAACTATAGACCTATTTGGTCCTATTAGACCAATTGGACCAAACTATCTACCTAACTAGGACCTATTAGGACCTATTAAACCAATTAGGACCAATTAGACCTATTAGGACCAATTAGAGGTCTAACTATCTACCAATTAGTCCTAACTAGATAGGTGTTAGGACCTATTAGGACCTATTAGACCTAACTAGACCTAACTATGAGCTATTACGACCTATTAGACCTAACTACACCTGACTAGGACCAATTAGGACCAATTAGGACATATTAGACCTAATTAGGACCGAATTAGACCCAATTAGGACATAATTAGACCCAATTAGACCCATTAAGATCCAATTAGGTCACAATTACACCCAATTAGACCTATTTTTATTTAATAAGAACCTAGTTAGACCAATTAGACATAATATGAATTTATTAGGACCTAATATGACCTATTAGAACCCAATTAGACTTAATTAGATCAATTAGGACCTAATTAGACACAATATGAACTTATTAGGACCTAATATGACCTATTCAGACCCAATAAGACTTAATTAGACTAATTTTAGGACCTAATTAGACATAATATGAACCTATTAGGACCTAATATGACTTATTCAGACCTAATTAGACTTAATTAGACCAATTAGGACCTAATTAGACTTAATTAGACCAATTAGGACCTAATTAGACTTAATTCTAGGCCAATTAGGCCAACTAGGACCTAATTAGGACCCAATTACACCCAATCAAACCTGATTAGACTCAATTAGACCAATTAGGACCTAATTAGACTCAGTTAGACCAATTAGGACCTAATTAAACTTAATTCTAGACCAATTAGGACTAATTAGACCCAATTAGACCAATTAGGACCAATTAGGGCCAATTAGACCCACTAGGACCCAATTAGACCCAATTAGACCCAATTAGACCTAATTAGACTCAATTAGACCAATTAGGACCTAATTAGACTCAATTAGACCAATTAGGACCTAATTAGACTTAATTCTAGACCAATTAGACCTATTAGACCTAATTAGACCTAATTATACTAATTAGACAAAATTAGAACCAATTAGGACCTAATTAGACTTAATTAAAGATCAATTAGACATAATGTGAAACTATTATGATCTATTAGGACCCAATTAGACCTAATTAGAAGAATTAGGACCTAATTAGACATAATATGAACCTATTAGGACCTCATTATACTTAACTAGACCAATTAGGACCTATTAGGACCAATTAGGACATATTTATACCGAATTAGACTTAATTAGACAAATTAAGACCTATTTTGACTTAATTAAGACATAATTAGACTCAATTCTAGACCAATTAGGACCTATTAGGACCCAATTAGACCCACTTAGACCTATTAGGACCAATTAGGGGCAATTAGGACCAATTAGGACCCAATTAGACCCACTAGGACCCAATTAGGACCTGATTAGACCAAATTAGACCTATTAGGACCAATTAGGACACAATTAGACCCACTAGGACCCAATTAGGATCCAATTACACCCAATTAGACCTAATTAGACTCAATTAGACAAATTAGGACCTAATTAGACTCAATTAGACCAATTAAGACCTAATTAAACTTAATTCTAGACTAATTAGGACCTATTAGGACATAATTAGACCCAATTAGACCTATTAGGACCTATTAGGACCAATTACAACCAATTACAACCAATGACAACCAATTATGACACACTAGGACCCAATTAGGACCCAATTACACCTAATTAGACCTAATTAGACTCAATTAGACCAATTAGGACTTAATTAAACTTAATTATAGACTAATGAGGACCCATTATGGTGCAGGGCACCAAGGAACTCCAAGACACTTCAATGTAGGCATGGGTTATAGGATAGGATAGTCTAGGAGATAGGATCCATTTGGAGTTTTAAGATGTAATTAAGACCGAGTGTGAGGTCAATTGGCACTATGGTAATCTTATAAACCAAGTGGTTCAATTGGACCAAATGGTCATAAATGCTTAGATTTATTGATTTTTGGTTGGTTTTGAGAGTTTTGGCTTAGAATGGATGGGTTAGATCCATCTAGACTTTGGTTGGGTCTAGTTAGAGCCTAGGAACAAGAATTGCAAAAGTTGCAATGCAACTGTCAAAAGTTGCTTGACAACTTTTCAAAAGTTGCTCAACAACTTTGAAAATTTGCTCACATTTTGTAAATTGGTTAAGGACATTGAATCAAGTGGTTCTAACCATTGGGATGGATTTAAAATCCATGAAGATCAATCAACCAAGAGCTTAGATCAGTTTGTAACTGGAGGCTTGAAGAATTGAAGAAGAAAACCTTGAATTTCTAAAAATCTATGCGTTACTAGTGGATGGTACATCTCTGTACGATCTGAAAATGTTTTCTTAATCATTGGAGAAGTAATAAAATTGTGTTTAGGAGTTAATTATTTTGGTCTAAGTCAATTTGGGCACTCCAATTGAAAGTTGTGTCCATTTTGGCCTCGGTGCTCCTGAACAACCCTGATTTTTAGGGACGTGGTGAAATGGAGCCCTAACCTGCAATTCCACCTATGGATCCTTAGGAAACTAAGGGGAATGAAATTTAGGAGTATGATCTCAAATAATCTAGAGGCTAGAGGTGTGGTGAGAAGGTTTGATAGCCTTTCAAACATCTCTATGTGTTTGACTAGGAGTGGAGTACCAAAGTGGAGACAACAATTGTAGAGGACTCATAGAACCCAATGAATTGTTTATTTCAGTGATATAAGGTGTGAAAAGGATCATTAGGTTTGGGGGTGTTGGGAACCCATCCTATACATTCTCCATGAGGAATCTATCCTAACTTGATCAATTAGGCCCGTTGACTTAGTGAAGGTTTGGGGGTGTTGGATCATGATCGGCCTGAATGCTTTTAGGATCTTTAGGGGGATCCAAAAGGGATTATAAATATGTGATTATTTTCCTAGGTCCTTAAGGATTTTTGGGAATTAAAGGCTTGGATCAGGTTTGGAAGGGCTACAAGGATTGTAGGCCTAAAGAGTGAAATCAATGTTGTGGGTTTGAGGGATTCAAATTGGTTGTGAATCCTGGTTGGATTGGGTCTTAGAAGTTTGTCTCCACTCTTGGAAAAAGGTGGTTGAATTCATAAGGGGAAATTTCCTTGTTGGTCTCATTAGTAGTGTGTACCCAGGTGTGGGTAATAGTCTAGATTGGACCTTAGAATCCATTGTTGAGTGCATTAGACTAAGTATAGACCTTAGTTTTGTGGTTGGTTGTAGTGCTCTACATCAGGTGGTATCAGAGCCACCAAGGTCTTGTTTGGATTGCAAATAAAGGACAATATTTCTAAAGGTGAAGAAGGGGAGAGAGAGATTGCCTTGAGAATCACTAATGTGGAGTTGGCCAAGTTGGTCAAAGAATAGATGGCTGAAAGTAGGACCATCAGAGAAGAGAATAGGTCCCTAAAGAGGGAGATGGACAAGTTGAAAGATAAGATGGGTAGATAATCCCAAGAAGACTCCGAAGTAGAAGGAGAGGATGAGAATGTTGGAGAAGAGCCTCAAAGGAATAGGCCAAGAAGAGATGGTAATCAAAGAGTGTTCCTATGAGTCCTTGAGAAGATGGGAAGAAGGGACACCAAGGTAGACATTCCTACCTTTTGTGGCAAGATTGATCCAGAAGATTGTGTGGACTGGATAGAAGCCTTGGACAATCATTTTGATTTTGAAAGTGTGAAAAAGGGCCAAAAGTTTAAATTGGCCAAGTCTAAAATGAAGGGCCCTACCCTTAGTTAGTGGAACTACCTTTAAAATGAGAGGGTAGATGAAGGCAAGAACCTGATAGCAACTTGGAATAGGATGATGTCTGAAATTTAGAGATAGTTCATACCAAAGGACTATGAATTCATAGTGCACAAGAAGTTGCAAAGTCTTAGACAAAAGGACTTAGATGTGGGTACATACATAAAGGATTTTCAAAAACTCTCTCTAAGGGATACAGTGGCTAAGAGTGAAAAGAAGAAGTTAGCAAGATACTTGAATGGACTCAAGTATACTATTCAGGATGAACTAACCCTGTTCAATCCTAAATTAGTGCACTCTTGTTTCCAAATGGCACAAAATATTGAGGGAAGACAAAGAAGGAAGGGTGACTCTCAAAATAAAACTAGGGGAGCCAACAATGGAGGCAAAGGAAAGTTCAATGGGAGAGGATCCTTCACTAGATCCCAAGGGGAATCTAGCAAACAAGAAAACTGGGAAGGTGAAGCAAGTCTAGAGGAGGCTATAGAGGAAGAAGGAGTAATATCAGAGGGAGATCAGGAGGAATAACTCTAGGGGTATTCACAAGTACGTGTTTCAATTGCAATCAGATAGGACACCAAGCTTCTAGATGCCCTGACAAAGTGGGAAACAATCATCAAGTAGGAGACAGGAGGGTGCACCTAGCCCAAGAAGATGATGTACAAAGTGTACAAGGAGAAAGAGGGATTGAAGAACTTCAGCAAGGGGAGTTCCTAATGTTCAATAGGACCTTGTTGAAGAATCCTCTAGCCAAGGAACCTACACAAAGAAAGACACTATTCAGGACCACATGCAAGATGAAAGGTAAAGTTTGTAAAGTCATAGTAGATTCTGGATCAACTAATAATATAGCTTCTATTTCCATGCTAGATAAACTTGGATTGAAAAAGATACCTAATCCTAACCCATACAAAGTTTCATGGTTGAACAAAGAACAACAAGCTTTGGTGAATGAGCAGGTACATGTGGAGTTCAGGATAGGATACTATCATGACAACATCTTATGTGATGTGACGGATATGGATGCCTATCAGCTATTACTAGGGAGGCCTTGGATATATAATGTGGGTGCCCATCATGATGGGAAGACAAAAATCTATGAGATTTCCAAGGGGGCAAGAAATTCACCATGAGACTCCTGTCGGATGATGGAAAGGAGACTCCTCAAGCCAGCAACATGCTAGTTGTAGGGGAGAAGGATTTCATGAAGACTATCAAATGTAAGGACACTCCATGCTATGCCATTGTGGAGAGACCTTAGGAGGAGAGAAAGGTGTGCAGTATAGTGAAGGAAGAACCATGGAGGATAGTGGGACCAAAGGAAGTGCAAGAGCTACTAGGGAGATAGAAGGGTGTGATTGGAGATGGAAAAATAGAGACCCTTCCACCTATCAGAGATGTAAGTCACTATATTGACTTCATTCCCAGTTCCACACTTCCTAACAAGGCAGCATACAAGCTCACACCTAGTCAAAATGAACAGTTGGCTAGGCAGATTGAGGAACTCTTGAGTAAGGGGTTTATAAGGAGTATTAGTCCTTATGTAGTGCCAGCCCTATTAGCCCCAAAGAAGGAGGGTACATGGAGATTATGTACTGACTCTAGGGCTATCAACAAAATTACTATCAGATACTAGTTCCCAATGCCAAGAATGGACGATTTGATGGATTTCCTAGGAGGGGAAAAGTACTATTCCAAGATGGACTTGAAAAGTGGTTACCACCAGGTTAGGATGAGGGAAGGAGATCAGTGGAAGACCACATTTAAGACCAATGAGGGGCTATTTGAATGGATGGTGATTCCATTTGGTCTCTCAAATGCACCAAGCACATTCATGAGACTCATGAATGAGGTGCTCAATCC
The DNA here is from genome assembly GCA_027943335.1 of Chamaecyparis obtusa. Classification (NCBI taxonomy): domain Eukaryota; kingdom Viridiplantae; phylum Streptophyta; class Pinopsida; order Cupressales; family Cupressaceae; genus Chamaecyparis; species Chamaecyparis obtusa. Next base: position 391,511 of record BSBK01007550.1, read on the forward strand.
ATTCATTAACCACTTTGTTGTAGTTTACTTAGATGACATTCTCATCTATAGTAAGAGTAGAGGAGAAGACTTAGATTATTTGGAACAAGTTTTGAAGAGATTTCTAGAAGTGAATTTTAGAATCAACTTGGACAAGTGTGTCTTCTTACAGGATGAGTTGATCTTCCTAGGATTTGTTATCTCCAAAGGAAACCTCAAGATGGATCCATCAAAGGTGGATGCCATATTGGATTGGCCCACTCCAAGAACAACAAGTGAGGTCAAAAGTTTTTATGGCCTAGAAAATTTCTATAGGAAGTTTATTAGAGGTTTCACTAATGTGAGTGCTCCCATGATAGACACCATTATGGGAGGTAGGAAATGTCAATTTGTGTGGACTCAAGAAGCTGACAGGGCTTTTGAGTTTTTGAAAAGGGAGGTGGTATAACAACCTACCTTAGTTCTACCAGATTTTGGAAAAGTCTACAACATTGAGTGTGATGCAAGTAATAGGGCCATAGGAGGAGTCCTAAGTCAAGAGGGCAAGCCTGTAGCCTTCTTCAGTGAAAAGTTGAGTGAGGCCAAGCAAAGGTACTCTACCTATGACTTGGAGATGTATGCAATGGTTCAGTCTTTGAGGAAGTGGAGGCACTACTTTTTTCCAAAGAAATTTTTTGTTTACACTAATAACCATGCCTTGAGTTTCTTGAACAGGCAGGAGAAGCTGAATCATAGACATGTGAAGTGGATGCAATATCTCCAATCCTAAACATTCACAATCAAGCATAAGAAAGGGGTAGCAAACAAGGTTGTTGATGCCCTTAGTAGGAGGAATCTAATAGTCAAGGAGGTAAGGTTAGAGAATGTGGGATTCTATTCCATCAAAGATATTTATGACGAAGATGAAGACTTCAAGGAATCATACCAGGTCTGTAAGGACATGACAAGGCAATATCATAGTACTTTCTTTGACTATGTGTTGCAAGAAGGACTACTCTTTAAGGAAAGTCAATTGTGTATCCCTAGGGGATCACTTAGAGAGCATATTGTGAAGGAGAAGCACTGTGGGGGTCTAGTAGGCCATTTTGGATTAGACAAAACACTAGAGTTGGTGAGGAGATTCTATTATTGGCCTAGAATGCATCAGATGTTAGAAAGTTTGTGGAGGCTTGTATGGTGTGAAAAAGAGCAAAGGGTAGGTCTTCCAATGTAGGTCTCTACACTCCATTTCCCATCCCCAATAGACCTTGGGATCCTATCAGTCTAGAATTTGTGCTTGGACTTCCTAATAACAAATAGGGATTTGATAGTGTGTGTGTGGTAGTGGACAGGTTCTCTAAGATGGCACATTTCTTGCCATGTAAGACAAGTCATGATGCCTCACATATTGTAGGAATATTATTTAAGGATATCATTAGACTACATGTATTGCTTCTATCCATAGTCTCAAACAGAGATCCCAAATTCCTTGGCCATTTTTGGAGTACCTTGTGGAGGAAGCTTGGGATAGATTTGGCTTTCTCATCTGCATACCATCCCCAATCAGATGGAAAAACCAAAGTGATTAATAGGTCTCTTAGAAACCTATTAAGGTGTCTAACCAAAGAGCATGAATCAAGTTGGGATTCAGTCATTGCTCAAGTAGAGTTTTCCTATAATGACTCTATGAATAGGAACATAGGACAAAGCCCATTCTAGATTGTCTATGGCACTCATCCAAGGGGTGTGATGGAATTGAGAGACATCAAATCAATGGAGAGGAATAGTGCTCAGGATAATGACTTTGCAGAGGTCATGAGGGATGTCCATAAGGAAGTGAGAAGTAGGTTGGAGAAGGTGACAATGAAGTACAAAGAAGCTACAGATAGTAAGAGGAGAGATCCCCAATTTTTAGTGGGAGATTTGGTGATGGTCCATCTGAAGAAAGAAAGATTAGCCAAGGGAAAACATAGTAAGTTAATGATGAGAAAGATAAGTCCTTTCAAAGTTTTGCAGAAGTGTGGATAGAATGCTTACAAGGTTGAGTTACCACTAGATATTGGGCTCTCAAATACCTTTAACATCTCTGATTTGTATGCCTACAAGGGACCTAAAGTGGTGGATACTAATGCAGAAACAATGCCCAAGGATGATCATGAGACCATCAAAGCTATTCATAAAACCCAAGCACCTAAGATTCAATGTGTTCTAGATAAGAGGGAAGGAAAAAAGACTAAGAGGAAGGTATACTTGGAATATCTCATCAAGTGGAGGAACAAACTAGTGGAGGATGCTAGTTGGCTGACTGAAGCAACAATCCAGAAGTTGGGATACCAAGTGTCCACTCTACCAACTCAAGAGACTTGAGTTTTATTGGCCTAGGGACTATGGTGTAGGGCACCAATGCACTCCAAGAAACTTCAATGTAGGCATGGGTGATAGGATGGGATAGCCTAGGAGATAGGATCCATTTAGAGTCCTAAGATGTAATAAAGACCAAGTGTGAGGTCAATTGGCACTATGGTAATCTTATAAACCAAGTGGCTCAATTGGACCAAATGGTCATAAATGCCTAGATTTGTTGATTTTTGGTTAGTTTTGATATTTTAGGCTTAGAATGGATGGGTTAGATCCATCTAGACTTTGGCTGGGTCTAGTTAGAGCCTAGGAACAAGAATTGCAAAACTTGCAATGCAACTTTCAAAAGTTGCTTGACAACTTTTCAAAAGTTTCTCGACAACTTTGAAAAGTTGCTCACATTTTGTAAATCATTTAAGGACATCAAATCAGGTGGTTCTTGTGTGTGTGAAAATTGTACCTGATCTGTAGACACAACACTTCAGTAAAACATTAGAGGTTAGCGATAATCAAAATCGTGCAAAATTGAAAGCTATCTAACCAAGTGATTTACTGCCTTCTAGTAGGTGCGAGATTAATGTTCTCAGATTGTTATCAAGATCAGTGACCTAGATGACACCTAAATGAAGGATTTGAATGCAATTGATCTAGATATGAGATTGAATGCAATTAAGCTATTTTTTTGGTATTTTTTTTCTATGCAATAATAATGATAAAAATTGATATGAATCTATGCTAGATGAAATTGATATGCTATAAATTGATCTATCTAACAATGATATGCAAAGCTATGAAATTCTATGCTATGATATGAAAAATATGAAATTGAAATTGATCTCACAAAGCTTTGAATTCACAAGTTGATTCTTTCAAGCTCCAATTGTGCATATTCTCCAAATCTGATATGCTATGATTCCTGTAGAGTAAGTTTGCAATTTGTGAGATGATTGAGAGATGAATTATGAAGAGCTGAGCATTGTTTTTATAGAAATCCAAGGCTTTGGAGGTGCATGAAAAAAAGCCATAAATCACTCAAATAACTCAGGTTGATTTTTGAGTTATTTTTAAATAAAGGATAATTAACTCACAAAAATATGCAAAAGCTAAGCTTTAACTCAAAATAGAGTTTAGCTTTAATTGATAATTGATAGTTGTTTGCTTTTATGATTGTGCATGTTTTATTTATGAATTAATTTAATAATAAAGTGATTTATTTCCAACTTAACTCCTTTTAAAAATAAAACAATTGATTTATGGGTTAATCAATTATTTAATCAAACTTTTATTAAAAACTATATTATTAAATAATGACAACTTGCTTTAATTAATTAAATAAGAATTTAGTGAATTATTCATAGGATATTTGGATTTATTGTCAAAATTAAATAATATAATTAATAATACATAAAATTAAATTTAATTAAACAATTAAGTGGCAAATATTAAATCTAATTAATTAAATATGAAAATATTCAATTAATCAAACTTTAGGATAAATGTGATTTATTGCCAAATAATTATAAAATTAAAGATAATTATGATGATTAGGAATATTGCTAAGAATATTCCCCGATGTAGAATTTAAGATAATCAATTAGATTTGATGATGTTTAGATGTGCCTTAGATTAGGACTTTGATGTCGATTTCATTCGAATTGAAGATGTAGGAGATTAATGAACTTATAGCCCATTTTTGGGGTATTACATTTTGCCCCTCTTTGAATTATTGTGCGAAGCGCAGTGGTTCAAAGATAGTCTATGTTTGATAAAGATATTAAACTGATGTTTGAAATTGATAATTGATATGAGACAGAAGCTGATTGATATTGATTTGATATGGAGATAATAGGTCCTGAGTGACCAAAGATAATGTTCACTGTAGTAGCAAATGAACCTATGATTACGAAAAAGTGTCAAAATGACTGATTCTAAACCTTAGGATTGATAAGAAGTGAGTGACCCATTCTAGACTCGATTGTCTTAGCAGAACTAGCAAGTATCACATCTGAATCCTTCAGTTGCCGAAGAACCAAGGAAAGAACACTATGATCCGATGGTTGCAAAAACTGATACAGTTTACAAGATTACGAGAATACCAGATTGATATGGATCTTGATGAATCTAATATGCCCCAAGTGATGATAGATTTTCCCCGAGTGATGAGGTCTTTTTTTTTTTTGATGAATCAGTAACTAGACGTGATTGTTTGTCTTGATTACTGATGAAAGATATTGATAGATTTGATTGACAGACTTTGAATGATGTGCAATACCATGCCCCATTCGGGATTAAAATTGAAATCTGACAAGAAAAGTCAGTGTTGATAGTTTAGAATCATGTTAATTGATTTGAGAAGTGGTTAAACACATTCGAGAATGCATTCTACATCGTTTAGAGGTCCTGGAGACTAAGTTTGACTAGGCTTGACCATGAGTTGACCATGGTTGACCAAGTTGAAATTTTGATAGTTTGATGTAAGATAATCAGTTAAGTTGAATACTAGATTTTTGTGATGATTGAAGGTTGATTATGCAAGCAATTAATAATATGAATGATCTCAGATTTGAATTTTGATCCTGAAAAAGGATTCTACTTGCTATTTCATTGGAGGAACCTTCATGTGAGATTCAGTTCTTGTTAGATTTGAAGAATTGTTTAAGCTTTGAAGTTCATTTAGTCATTATGAGATCATGCAAAAATGAAAAATGCAAAGAGACATGCAAGATGAAATGCAACCTAAGACCTAGGACCTAGTCACTGATCATGTGTCGATTTGTTATCATCATTAAACTTTTAGGTAACTAGATAAATCAATACAATGTCCACTAGCCATGAAACCATAGACATATGAATATTGATTTGTAACGCTCAAGAACTAATACAACACCCACTGGTCAACAACCATGGATATATGAATATTGATTTTGTTTTCGGAATGTAGGATTAGATATAAGCACCAAGGCACAAACGCCAGGATGACCTAAATATCATGTCTATTTTGATATAGCAATTTGTATAAGCATCAAAACATAAATGTCGTGATGACCTGAGTATGCCTTGCATTGTAAACACATCAAACAGTCAAAAGATCATTCTAAATCCAATGTGAATTACCCATAGTGACCCTTTATCGTTCACATCCTTAGGCAAGATTGCGTTCCACAGTAGGAGAAAGAAATTACTCAAAAAGACAATAGTTAGATCAAACTTCCTTGAATTTTTTGGGTATCAATGGTCAAGGTACGCATGGCCATCCAATTCGAGATAGAGGCTCTTACAGTCGGACACCATTTCAATCCAAAATTTCCAAAGTTGTTAGATTTTCACATACAAGCAGAAGACAAAGAAAAGATTATGCCCCCAGTCATCACTCTCTAAATCCTATAAAGGACATCATCGAAGAGCTCGAAGGGACACAATATGCAAAATCTCAATGCGGATCAGTAAGCATACAAGGAGATAAAAGCATGTAAAAAGCATAGATTGTTTTCAATTTGATGTTTGATGTTTGATTGCGTTGTTGTAGATGCAAAATTGGAGACAAGACTGACTCACTCACTCACATGAAGCTTCAAAGGACTCTAACTAGATATGATCCGTCTAAGATACATGGGAGACTATAGGATATGACATTGATTGCCCCCAAGTGTTAAACATTGATAGGATACAGACGCTTGAGCTGATTGGTGTACAGACTGACTTATTGAAACTAGGATATGCAGAAACAAACTGGGAGATATGTACAAACTAAAGCAAGACTGAAAGCTGGGAAAGACCAAGATTGTGATGATAGATGGAGCATTTGGAACAAGTGGCACCTGTTTGCCGGGTTTTCACCATCTTGGTAGAGATTCTATTTTTGCTACCAAGGCGCCTGTTTCCAAGTTTTCACCAAGGCACTTTTTCTTTTTTCTTATTTTTTTGTATTTTTTCATTTTTTCAATTTTTTTGTACTTTTGATATTTTTTGATTTTTTTTGTGAATCATCAAGGCGCCTATTGCTAGGTTTTCACCAAGATGTTTATTTTTTTAGGACTTTTTCTAATTTTTAAGATTTTTTTCAGGACATTTACCAAGCACTGAATGCCTTAGGCGTAGAATTTCTTCAAATGGAGAACGTTGATTGGTTCTCGGAGCTGTTCTCCTTTAGTCGTTGAGAGTTGATAGGTACCAGAGCCAAAAGTAGCAGTGATAACAAAGGGACCCAGCCAATTGGGTTTGAACTTCCCCTTGCATTCTTGATGTGATTGATTTTTAGGATTTTCTCTCAACACTAGATCACCAACCTGAAATTCTCTGTATCAGACTTTCTTGTTGTAGCCTGTAGACATTCTTTTCTGATACACTCTGAGATGATCATACGCTGCTTGTCTACGCTCATCTAGTAGTTCTAGTTCTTGTAACCTAGACACTCTATAGTCTTCATCAGTGACAAGCCCATGCATTCTGATTCTGAGTGATGGGATTTCAACCTCAATAGGCAGTACCGCTTCAGACCCATAAACTAAAGTGAATGGTGTAGCCCCAGTAGGTGTTCTTATACTTGATCTGATACTTGTTCTGATACTGATTCTGATATTGATTTTGATAATGATTTTGATACTAGTTCTGATACTTGTTTTGATACTGGTTGTGATACTAGTTTTGATACTTGTTTTGAAACTGATTCTGATACTGATTCTGATACTGATTCTAATAATGATTCTGATAATTGTTATGATACTAGTTCTGATACTTGGTATACTTGATAGCATCTTTTTCCATTGCAAACTCCCAAGCAAGATCATATCGTGCAGTCCCAATGTCTAGCAAGGTGGAGAACAAGAGGGATTGGCAAGCTAGTGGAAGAGATGGAAGATAAGAGAATAAAGGATAATGAAGGGAAGAAATCCTCAAGGGAAAACTCCTCAAGAATACTCAAGCTAGGAAAAATTGTCATGTAAAAGCATATTTGGACAAGCAATAAAAGGCTAGCATAGGATAAGTCACAAAAGTGTAATGCAAGAGTAGGAAACGATGCATTCCAAAGGAGTAGACATGTCAAGAGGCTTCATAGCACTGTGTTTTACTCTTTCTTTCTTTTTTTATTAGATCAAGACCAAAGGGGAAAAGGATAGCGATAGGTGAAAATGAATGGAGGAAGATGGATATGAAGGCTAAACATGGAAGGAATGAAAGCAAGATCATAGTAAGATAGCTCACAAAATAGCCAAATATTCGTGTATAGATCAACATTGTCAAGATCAAAGAGAGAAGATGGAATGGATGAAATATGTAGAAGAACTACGCATGATGCCTGATTGCCAAGTTTTCATCATGGTACTTATCCAAGGTGCCACAAGGAAGTGGTTTTCACCATAGGACAAATTTATTTCTCTTTACTTTTGCTACCAAGGCGCCTGTTTCCAGGTTTTCACCAAGGCACATTTTCAATTTATTTTATTTTTGAATTTTTGGAAGAAGGCAAGCTTTTTAGATAGTGCTCCTTGAAAGGATAAACCATGATATGCCAAGGATTCAAAATGATATGCTCAAAGATGCTGATAGGGAAAGGAATATGGAGGAGGAAAATGGAGGATAGGGTTTTATGTAAAGTGAGTGAGGATGGAAGATAGGAGAAATAGGCAAATGAGGAAAAAGGATAGAAGGTAGAAGGTTAATGAATGGAAGGATTGTGAAAGGGTAGATGGAAAGGAAGGCAAGATCAATGTAAACACACACCTTGAAGGGTGGTGAGAGGGTGGAGGAAATGTGAATGAAGGAATACGTGAAGGAATATGGTGAATGGATAGCAGAGGTTGAGGTTTAGGCACATGGAATGGAAGAATATTTTGGGAAGAAGATGAAGTGGAAGCCTTTGGAAGCTTGAACGTCAACTTTACTTTTTTCTCAACACTAGACTCTTTCAAGAGAGACTTTGGAATCCATATAGCTATAGGCTTTTTATTTCCTTTTGGTAATGTAGAGAGAATATCTTCAATGATGGATTTTGGAACCCATACTTGTCTTGTAGTTTTCTTCTTAGATATCTCTTTTGACTTTATGTTTCCATGTCGATTAGATGAGACATAGTGATCTTCTTTTTTTGATGGATTCTTGTATCACTTCTTTTTCTTGTATTGAACATTCAAGTTACTTCCAAAAGACTTGGGACTTGTGGAAGAAGGAGGAGGATATGACTGGTTTAAATGGGTGGGTGGATGAAAAGGATTCAAGGGTATGCATCTATGTTGATCTTGAGGAAAGATAGGAGATGGAGGGACGTAGGGACCCAAGATGGATGATGAATTAGGAGAGTTAGGAGGGGAAAGTGAAGGGACATAAGGATGCAAGATGGAAGATAGACGTGAAGCCTTTAGTAGTGGTGGAAGAGGTCCCAGGATGGAAGTGGAAGACACAAAAGGATAATCAACAAGTTCATCAGCATCTATATGACAACCAAGGACATCAACATCTTTAGAGTGAGCTTTAGAATTTTTAATAGAATCATGGACATCTTGAATATGAGCACCTTCTTTGATAGGATTGTTCAAAGCTTGCAAAGACTTAGGAAGAGTAGAAAGTGAAAATGAACATGGAGTGGTAGAATAAGAAGATGGAAGACTTTGATCTTGACAAGGATCTTTGGATAGCATAAGTGCATAATTTTTTTCTTGATTTTCAATAGGCTTAACATCAGAAATAACAACACCATTTTTACCAACCTTAATGGAAGTATCATCTTTGGAAAGCGCAAGTGTAGTAAGGTTATTTTGATTGTCAATAAGCTCAACAGTGTAAGTAGTAGCTTGATCTTGCTTAGGTGAAGACTTAAGACATGGTGGAATGCATGAAAAAGGGGGTACATGATCAAAAGAACCCTGAGGTGGATAAGAGACATCATGAAAAGGAGTGGATGACATGGAGGGTTCTTGATCTTGATCTTTCTTTATGTTTTTTTCTTCATCATTTTTAGAGTCCTCTTGACATGGAGTCACTTCTAAGGACAAGGAAGCATGTTGGGATTGTATGGAAGACTTTGGAAGATATGGTGGAGGACTAGCTGAAGTAGGGATTATAGCATATGAAGGCTTAGGCTCTTTAGGTTTATCATTATTGAAAGTATTTGCAGCCAAGTGAAGGTTAGCTTGAGTTTCTTTAAGAGGTAGCCCTGGAGGATAACTATAGGGAACCGCATGAAAAGTATCAGGGCTTGTCTTGGATGAAGGTTCTATGAAAGATTTGAAAGACTCAGAAGCTTTAAGAAATGTATGGGTATTGGAGGAAGTAGGGGATGGAAGGGAACGATCATAAGACAAAGGTTCAGTATTAACATGATCTTGCTTGAGAGTGTAATCTTTATTTTCAGCTGGAGAGTTCTTAGAGGAGAGATCCTTATAGTATTGACGTTTCAAGCTAACACGATGTATTTTATAGTCCTCAGCAGTAGTAGATGGATCATCATCAAGGTATTGTCCACAAAAGCCATCAAAATCTCTTTCAAAATTAGAATCATATGGATCACCATCACGATCTATCCAATGTGACGGCCCATTTGTAGTAAGCAGGAATGAATGATGAGGAGGACTCTTAGAAACAGAGGTGTCATAGGTATCATTACATTGTCTGTCATCATAGTCATCATAGTCTCCAAAGCTGGATGTGTCACTCTCCATGGAAGAGGTATCATAAGGGTTGTCACGTTGCTCAAATTTTGTCCGGGGGCATGGTGACATGTACAAGTCTTTATCAAATGGAAAAGAGTATAGAGATTCCATGGAGAACTCTATAGATTCCTTTTCTTTCTTAAGATTGTTAAATTCAACTTGCATAGCTTGCAGCTGCTTCATCATAGCGGCGATCAGAATTTCTTCCTCATGTGTACTGATTCTTTGAGACATGTGTACTGATTTTCAATAGCTACTGATTTGTTCTTGACACAATGATATTTTTGACAGATTCTGGAACTAGGCTGGAAACATTGGATATCTTGCAATTTGACAATTTTTGACATCTCTCTCAAATTTTTCCAAACGACACTCTGCAGACTCGTACAACACTGGGTAGTCTATGAAATGACAGTTGCTAAACTCGTACGACAGTTGCTAACAGGGTTTTGACTTTCTTGAATTTACTGGTTTGAAAACTCGTATGACACTGGGTTCTCAATCGTACGACAGATGGGCAATACTGAAACGACACTTGACAAAACTCGTATGACTTTTGACTTTCTAAAATGACTTTTGACTCCAGAAAAGATTTTACGTCAATTTTTGCAAAATTTAAGGTCTTCAGCTTTGGATTGTTCGCAAATTGTACTATCCAGATTTTGAAGGTTATACCAGATTTGATCATTTTTAATAGCCAAGTAGATAAACAAGCACGCAAAATAGCAAGCAAGTGATTCCAAGCATGTCTGAAAACAATGAACAAGGGCAAAAGCAACCTTGTGCATGAACAATCAAGTGACCAAATTGTGATAATCCCTGAGAGTACTAATTGTGTATGTTTTGAAAAGTTTTGCAATAACACACATATACCTGAGAATGAAAAATTGGCCTCTCTAGGGTTTTTAGTAATGGTTTGACTCTGCGACTTTTATGATTCAAAGGGGTGAACTCCAATCCCGGTGCACCAGGGTTTTGACACAATCTGAGAACTTAATCTTCAAGAGCTGCTAGGGAGATCTGACAACCCAACAATGAACAATACCCATGGAGATTTCTTCCACAAGGACATTTATATAGCGGCTGTCACTACCATGGTGAAAATGGCTATTACCGCTTGAGGTTCCGTCAATGCAGTTTGCCCTGTGAAGGGATTGTCCGCTACGGTTAACCCTCTCTAAAGGTGACTCATAGATTTATACCACAAGGGGACTTGGCTCCAGATCCAAGGTTTTTGAGACCTTTTCACTTTTAACCCAAACAAAGCAAGCAGATTAATCCGACACGCTAAGACAGTTTTGTTCCACCAAGGTTTGTGATATCAACTCCACGTGATCTATCAACCTCTCTGGGGAGAGAATGTATCAATCAATAAGAGAAGATGCACTAACCAATTTTGATTCACCAAAGCTCATGATATCAACCCCACATGATCTATCAACCTCTCCGGAGAGAGAATGTGTCGATCAATAAGAGAAGACGCACTAACCAAGTTGAATGTGAAACGCACTAAGTATCCTCCCTACCTACAAAGATTCTGTCGTCAAGAAAGATTTCGCTAGGAATCCAATCTCTCAAGAATCACGAATAGTGTTCATAGGGCCTAATTACTATGTGAGCACAGATATATTCCCGAAAGCAAATCTACCAAAAGCACCCAAAAAGTAGAAAGAGGAACACTTAACGCTTAAAGAAAATATGAGATGAGTCCACAAGGTGGAACACTTAACACCTCACACAAGCTAAAAATGAGTCTCCAACTTAGAAAACAAGTGAGTTCCTAAAAACACAAAAGGGTTGCCAAGTGGAACACTTAACACTTCTATCCTGTTGACCCTTCCCCTCTATGGCACTGAGATTGCAACCACGGGGTGGAAATGAGGGGCCGGTGGATTAGCGAGTCCAATAACCCAAGATAGCAATCAAGATCAATCACAAGTATTCTGAGACTACTTAATGAATCCTTAAGGGATCACAACCTAGTATCAAATTATGCAAGTGTGTAGAAATAGATCAAAAGCATGAAAAGATGCACACAAGCTTGACACGTGAGAGATTTATTTTAAGTCCAAATTGAAATGTTTTTAGAACAAAGAGAATTCCTCATGATCCTCGCAATGCACTTAGTAGATTTTACCTGATTTTTAGCAATTTTTGTTGAGCTTTTCCATGCAAGCAAGTGACGAACTCTCCAACAAGCAAACAAGCAAACAAGATATGCAAAATATATTCAACTTATGAAAACTATAGGGTTAGCTCTAAAAATCAATTGTTAGGAGCAATAATAACCAAAAATTAATCCAAATGACAACTCATATCATGCATTGAATCATATGAAAAATAAGTGCATACCCATCATAAAATTTTAATTTTTTTGCACTACATTTGACCTAGTCAACAAGATCTGATTTTTTTGATATGATTTTGGGCACAAAAATAGAAATTCAGAATAGAGACCCCTACTAAAAAATGGATATCTTTCCAAAAATGCCAAAATTTTAGAAAAATCTCTTCATTTGTGCCCTAGAGACCCATTTTATCAAAATAGACCAATTTTTGCAAATTGACTATTTGAGCTACTAAATTGCATCCAAATTTAAAATAAAAATAATAGACCCCATATAGAATTTGAAGAGATTTCCAAAAATGTAAAAATTTTAGAAAAATATGCTGATTTGCGTCAGATATTAATTTTTTAGGAAAAATTGAAAAAAAATTATTAAAAATTCAAAATAATTCATTAAATTCTGAATTGTTTTTTGAAGCTTCCCTGATATATCTCCAACCTATAAAAACAATTTCAAACCAAAACTCCAAGCCATTTGGGAGATAAAATTAAATCTTTGAAACTTTAGGGTTTTAGCTCCAAGAATCAAAATCAACATGCAAAGGTGGGTTGCCCCACGGTGGGTGCCAGAAATGTGTGTGTGAAAATTGTACCTGATTTGTAGACACAACACTTTAGTAAAACATTAGAGGTTAGTGATAATCAAAATCGTGCAAAATTGAAACCTATCTAACCAAGTGATTTACTGCCTTCTAGTAGGTGCAAGATTAATGTTCTCAGATTGTTATCGAGATCAGTGACCTAGATGACACCTAAATGAAGGATTTGAATGCAATTGATCTAGATATGAGATTGAATGCAATTAAGCTATTTTTTTGGTATTTTTTTTTATGCAATAATAATGATAAAAACCGATATGAATCTATGCTAGATGAAATTGATATGCTATAAATTGATCTATCTAACAATGATATGCAAAGCTATGAAATTCTATGCTATGATATGAAAAATATGAAATTGAAATTGATCTCACAAAGCTTTGAATTCACAAGTTGATTCTTTCAAGCTCCAATTGTGCAAATTCTCCAAATCTGATATGCTATGATTCCTGTAGAGTAAGTTTGCAATTTGCGAGATGATTGAGAGATGAATTATGAAGAGCTGAGCATTGTTTTTATAGAAATCCAAGGCTTTGGAGGTGCATGAAAAAAAGCCATAAATCACTCAAATAACTCAGGTTGATTTTTAAGTTATTTTTAAATAAAGGATAATTAACTCACAAAAATATGCAAAAGCTAAGCTTTAACTCAAAATAGAGTTTAGCTTTAATTGATAATTGATAGTTTTTTTCTTTTATGATTGTGCATGTTTTATTTATGAATTAATTTAATAATAAAGTGATTTATTTCCAACTTAACTGCTTTTAAAAATAAAACAATTGATTTATGGGTTAATCAATTATTTAATCAAACTTTTATTAAAAACTATATTATTAAATAATGACAACTTGCTTTAATTAATTAAATAAGAATTTAATCAATTATTCATAGGATATTTAGATTTATTGTCAAAATTAAATAATATAATTAATAATACATAAAATTAAATTTAATTAAACAATTAAGTGGCAAATATTAAATCTAATTAATTAAATATGAAAATATTCAATTAATCAAACTTTAGGATAAATGTGATTTATTGCCAAATAATTATAAAATTAAAGATAATTATGATGATTAGGAATATTGCTAGGAATATTCCCCGATGCAAAATTTAAGATAATCAATTAGATTTGATGATGTTTAGATGTGCCTTAGATTAGGACTTTGATGTCGATTTCGTTCGAATTGAAGATGTAGGAGATTAATGAACTTATAGCCCATTTTTGGGGTATTACAATTCTAAACATTGGGATGGATTTAAAATCCATGAAGATCAATCAACCAAGAGGTTAGATCAGTTTGTAACTAGAGGCTTAAAGAATTGAAGAAGAAAACCTTGAATTTTTAGAAATATGTGCGTTACCAGTGGATGGTACAACTCTATACGATCTGATAATGTTTTCTTAATCATTGGGGAAGTAAGAAATTTTTTTTTAGGAGTTAATTGTTTTGGTCTAAGTCTATTTGGGCATTCCAATTGAAAGTTGTGTCCATTTTGGCCTCGGTGTTCTTGAACAGCCTTGATTTTTAGGGGCTTGGTGAAATGGAGCCCTAACTTGAAATTCCACTAGTGGATCCTCATGAAACTAAGGGGAATGCAAGTTAGGAGTATGGTATCAAAGAATCTAGAGGCTAGAGGTGGGGTGAGAAGGTTTGATAGCCTTTCAAGCCAGCCCTAGGTCAAACATCTCTATGTGTTTGACTAGGAGTGGAGTACCAAAGTGGAGACAGACCTTGCAGAGGACCCATAGAACCCAATGAATTTTTTATTTTGCAGATATAAGGTGTGAAAAGGATTTCCATTATGTTTGGGGGTCTTGGGAACCCATCCTATACATTCTCCATTAGGAAGCTAGCCTAACTTGATCAATTAGGCATGTTGACTTAGTGAGGGTTTGGGGGTGCTGGATCAGGATTGACTTGAATACTTTTGGGATCTTTAGGGGGATCCAAAAGGGATTCCAAATATGTGACTATTTTCCTATGTCCTTAAGGATTTTTTGGAATTAAAGGCCTAGATCAAGTATGGAAGGGCTACAAGGATTGTAGGCCTAAAGAGTGAAATCAGTGTTGTGGGTTTGAGGGATTCAAATTGGTTGTGAATCCTGGTTGGATTGGCTCTTAGAAGTTTGTCTCCACTCTTGGAAAAAGGTTGTTGAAGTCATAAGGGGAAATTTCCTTGTTGGGCTCATTAGTAGTGTGTACCCAAGTGTGGGTAATGGTCTAGATTGGACCTTAGAATCCATTGTTGAGTGGATTAGACTAAGTATAGACCTTAGTTTTCTCATTGGTTGTAGTGCTCTGCATCATATTAGGATGCAATTAGACCAAACTAAACCTTTTAGGACCTATTTTGAATTAATACATGAACCTAGTTAGACCTAACTTCATTCAAAAGTTTTTGTTTAATAATTTTTACTTCATATGTAGGAAATGCTCAAGAAGCACAACCTTATGAAGTTGGAGAAGGGTCAACACAAGCTCAACAAGCCCAACCTTCAGAAGTTGGAGAAGGGTCATCGCAAGCTCAACAAGAACAACTCTGAGAATATCAAACAAGTACACATCTCCCTCTCTCACTAACTCTCTCATTGTCTTGATTTAGTCTCTTACTGGTGAATATGCATTTTGGGTCTTTCTCCTTAAGAAGTTATTATTTTTGTTGTGTACATGCAGCCTTTGATGATGAAAATGTTGGACAAGGGGCATCCCAAGTTGAAGTAATGGACTTTAGAAAAGGGTCAACCCAAGGTCAAATAAGTATGTGTTTCTCTCATTAGTTTATAAATTATTACCTTTGACATTCAAGTTTGTAAATACTTATTTCATGAAGGTCCCCTTAAGATGAGATATTAAGATATTTTTTAATTTTTTTTTGCAGTGATAGTCTACTCTAAGAATTGAAGAAAAAAATTAATCGTAAAAGCATAGATCATTTAATTGAAATGGACGTGGAAAAATGGAGAGATCATTTAACAGATAGGTCTATTTCAAGAAGAGTGATACTGACATCTATTTTAAATTAAAACATCTCCCAACAAAGACAAATTTCTTCACTTTCATCTTAGATCGGGTACAGTGAAGACAATGACACATTATTTGAAAAGAAGAATCAATTTGGATGATACTACATTGGAAGGTAATTGGTCACTAAAGTGTAGAGCTCCTTTGTCTGATAGGATTAATGAAATAGTTAGGAACTTAATTATATCATTTTGGACCGATCATACTCATCCTTCACCAAATACAAGATAATCTATCAAGAAGAAGACTAGGCCTAAGGAATATTTCCAGCACATAAAATAGTGGTTGGACACCACACAACATGAATTGTATCTCTCATTTTGTAACTCAAATCCTGACATTAAGATTGGACAAACAATATTTGAAAGATTAAAGCTATTTTTTGTAAAGATAAATAAATATTTTGAAACTTGTTGTTGTCGATATCATATTGAATTTGATCTCTACTATCAAGGGTTTAGAAAGATGATAGAAGAAAGTGGTGGTTCTCAAAATTATTTTCCTAAATGTCCAAGCCAATTCATAACATCAATCTTATGTAACAAATCAATTGATCATGAAATACCTGAAATAGATTTCATAAGAGGAACTTGTCAAACATGCGGGGATTTGGCTAAATTTCCTTTGAGACTTGAAAATACTGACATGACAAGGATGGTAAAATGTAAGAGATACAAGTACATAAAGTGTGAAACAAAAGTCAGGAAAGAATCAACAAGGTTGGAATATGTAGAAGATGAGATACCTGTTGCAACATTTATGGAGAATTTTCATAAATTGTTTCAACCATACATACATCCTATTTTTTTGCTAAATGGCAGGCATAATATTTCCAAATACGAAAAGAAACTTTTCTAGTTGGAACAATTTTATCAGTTGTTGATTTTGCAGAGAATTACTCCTTTGTTTCTCAAAAATAACTTCAAGAAGAATACTACTACACAAAGCATGTCACTATCATGGTACATGTGTCTTATCAACATGTACAATTAGGTTTGGATGGTGTTGAAAGTACATATCAAGCACGAGTTATAAAGAAATAATATCCTTTTTACATTAGTTATGATAAAGAGCATGACATACATTTTGTCGAGCATTTCTTTAAGACATTTTTTGGATATTTGGAAAACAAAGGCATCAAAATTGAAAATCATTTCGTTTAGTTGGATGGATGTGCAACACAATTTAAATCAGCAAGGCCATTTTATGCACTATGTAGATATCATCGATACCAAAAGATACCACATATTTGGAGTTTCTTTGAGAGTGGACATGGAAAGGGAGAGCATGATGGTGCAGGAGCTTGTATCAAATGTGCTTTAAGAAAGTATCAACTAGACTATTAATGATATCATATAAATAATGCTCATGATGTAGTTGAGTGGTGCAAGATGCATTTTGTGGTGCCAAATCATGATAACACATCATCATGATCAGATCAAGTCATACCCTTCCCATTATTCTGGGAGATATCAAGTATTAATTTTCAACATCACTTGTTGTCTAGTTATAATTTATGTACGTGTGCTTTAAATATATTGATCATTGTTCAATTAAATTATATATGTGTACATTATATATATACATGATTTTAACTTGTCTTCAATTTTTACATATGTCTCTCTATTGTTTAGGTGTTGATAGAAGATCATTCCATGGATTCATGAGAGTAGACAAAACAAGATCCCTACATTCAGTTATGAGTACGAATAGTAATGTGTGGTCATTGTATACTAGAGATTACTCATGCTTTTCTTATGACTACATTTTTGAAAACTGTGATGAATGTATTAACAAAAAATGTGGATATGTTAGTGAATGGAATTTGGATCCACTAGATGTTACAAACACAAATGATGAATTTTAGGATGAAAGATTTGATGACATTCCATTGATTTCTACAAATTATGACCATATTTCAGGTTTGATCAAAATTGGTACTTGTGTGTTTATGTACATGTATATATAAATATAAATAAATTTAAAAAGGATTCATAAACTCAATTCATAAATAAAGTTTGTTTAATTTATATTTACAAACCTCAAATTAAAAGTTCACTTTAAATGCAGGACATATTTTTGTAGTAGTAGCAGAGCCTGGAAATGTGGAAGGTGTTAGTTACTATTTATTATATTGCTGCAAGGAGAGGATGAAGCTAACATAGAATGAAACAAGCAATGGAATTATGTTTCCGACAAGTTCTAACTTACTATATTTAAGTTTCACAACCTGTATTAAACTTTAGTGAGGTCCAACTTCTGATTTTCTTATAAGTTTGTTTATATGGTTAATTTCACATCTATATATATTTGACATTGTTGAACTTGTATGTGCAAGTTAAGTTATTGTACAAGAAACATATTTGAATCAAATCAAAATAATTAAACATGGGATTTTTTTTTTTATTATCAACCAAATAATAAGGTTTATCAGTATAGCCATCTTGTAATTGCCACTATTCTATCTCTTCTTCATGTGACAGGACGTGGCATTCATAAGTGGAGACTTGATACTGACGACCATGAGAGAATATTAAATGTTATTCAAGAGAGAGATGAACCACTTGATGTGGACTAAATCATGCATGAAATATGATTTGTACTAAATTTTTCATGGGCAAGACCAGAGGTTTTCTTAGCTCCATTATTTCCTACTGGTGCACATAGTGAATGGAGCAATTTAATTAAAAATTTATAATATAGATCTAAAAAATGTTTTACGAGTGGATATGATATATTAATTATCTACTTGAATATGAAGTACTCTAACTTTGGAATATGAATGTGTGTACATTGAATTTGCATGTTACATTAGGACGTGCATGTTTTAAATATAAAATCTACTTGAAGCACAATAACATTAAATTAAAAGTAGGTGCACAATTATTATCGAATGTACATTTAAATATAAGTAAGATTCAATCAAACATCTAGGTCTCAATTATATAGCTCACATGTGTCAAATTTACATCATTCATAACTTTCAGAAACATGTACAATCAAACATCATTCATGTGTTAAATCAAACACATGGACATATAAATTTAAAACATAAAATTCATATATAATCCAACATGTACATGTGTATTTAAATTAAACACATATATGTAATCTATTAAAAGTATTGAATTTACATTTATAAATTTAAAAACACATAAATTGAATTTACTTATATTGAAATCACATGAACTCATGAAGAATCAAACATGTGTACAAGTTCATCACACATGCACGCGTATCTAGAGTGAAAGTATATATATAACATGCAGGAAACATCAGTCATGTGTAGATCAAGTACTATAAATATGAAACATATGGATCAATCATGTGTCAAGCATTCTATCAAAAGGGTCTCTAGAAATGAAATATAACATCAAACAAATCAATCAACTGTAGAGTCTTGAAATGAAATATAGTGCATCAAACACATGTGAATATATATTTAATATAAAATATGTCTAGATCAAATATGAAAGTGCCTAGGAATAATCATGATGACTCCTCACTAAGCCGTCAAACGCAGAGTGACTATCATGTTGTGAAGCATGTACAGATCCCTATAGAGAAAGAGATATATAAATTAATATATAAACATTGGACACATCTTAAGTTTGATAAAATATTGTACAAGAAAACATGTTATAAAGTATGTGCACACATCAATAAATTAAAAACTTACCTATCCACTACTTATGTCATCATCGAGTGAGTCCTGACGATGTACACGATCGGTACTTAAAGGAGTAACAAGAGGGATATCCTGGTAGACAAAAAATATCATATATATACATGTACATATATATACATACATACATATATATATATATATATATATATATATATATATATATATATATATATATATATATATATATATAATTGATTGAAATTTTGAAAATAAATAAGTTAAATTGTAACATTAAATATATATGATTTGATTTATACTTGTGTAGGTGGTGGAAACTAATAGTACTCAGACTCCCTAGCCTCAATCCTATCATCCAAGGTATCAAGATTTTGTTGTGTCTAGTCCAAGCTCAACTCTGCATTTCCAACATGAGTAGACCACACATGCCTCTCTAATGATGAATGCAATGGATTAACAAAATGAGATGACATGGATATCGTATCATCATGTGTCAGCAAATGTAGATAACATGTAGTGGTCATGCTGAAGTCAACATCATCAAGGCCAACATCAGAGAACTGGTGCCCTACACTGATTGAAGGTTCCATACGTTGTGCCTCTCCCTATGTAGCCATAGAGTGGTTAGTAGGTGGATCCTCACTAGCATTGCCACTATGGCCACGGTCTAGCTGAGAAGGATGTGGGTGAGTGTATCTGACAGTACCCACATGAGATCTAACATATGATATGGGGATATCATGCTCTACTGCTCTAAATGCATATGCATCTAATAGATCCTCAACCAAACTAGTCAATGTGACATGTGTCATCTCTCTTGTAAGTCCCTCCAAGCTAGATAGTGAAGGGATGCCTATTGCACTATACATGTCATGTGTGGTCTTTCTAGAGGGTTCTCCACCTGATGATCTGGAATGTCATCGAGACATCAGGTACTGACCAACCTGATCACTAGATATAGATGCGGAAACTATTGTAATGTCCACCACACTATCAATCACACCTCAAAGATGGGTGCTATGAATAACATCATCTACAACATGACCTAATGAAGGAGCTATCATAGGTGCCCTTTTGACCAATAATGGCCCTATATACTAGCCTCTATCAATGAGCTCGATGAAAAGCATCTGTATCAACAAGTCTTCCATGCCCCTATCCTAGATGTGCTAGCAAATCAGTGTAATTAAAAACCCTCCCTAAATGAACGTCAGCAAAAATTTGATGTGCAAAGTACAATGGAATATGGTCGTTATTCAGATAACAACCATAGGCAGCTAGAAATCCCTTCACATACTGTAAATCTACATAAGATGGAAAAGCTTCCCTTTTCAGGGTCTCTTTAGGCACTAAAGCCTGTACCTCCTTAAGAGAAAGATCAGAGCCAACCTCTTGTCTCTTCCTCTCAAGTATCACCTCTATAACATCTGGGGAATAGAGAGTGGTACCATGAATGTCATCCCTAATGCTAATCAAGCTAGTAAGTATGGATTGACATGTGCTCTTATAGACACTAGAGCTCGTTAGATTATTTATGGATTCTTGCAACTGTTCAATTTCTCTATTAGTGCGTGAAAATAGTTCCGCGAGGGGAATTGGTGCTTCTGCCATGTGTGATGTGAAATAACATGTCTAATAAATAGAATATGTATACCTGAAAGATTTTATTTATTGTCAAATGAAGTCTACATATATACGTTTTCCTAATTTAATTGAAAATAAATTTAAAGTATGCACATTTCACTATATTATTTCAAAGTAAAATCAATTACCTAAAATACATTTAAATGTAAATAAATGTGTACTATACATATGTACACATACATGTACATGCATATATACATATACACATATACACATATGTACGTGAATATATATGCACATACATATATAAACACATGTATATATATGACATGTACATGTACATATGTACATACACACACACACACACACACACACACACACACACACATATATATATATATATATATATATATATATATATATGTCACATGTATATATGTATATATACATAACATATATATATATATATATATTTCTATATATATGTATATAAATATACATGTGATGTCATGTATATAAATATATATATATATATGTATATATACATATACATGTGACATATATATATATATATATATATATATATATACACATATATATAGGACATGTATACATGTCATACATATGTAAATGTATATGTACATGTGTATACATGTCATGTATATATATGTATTTGTATATGTATATATACATGACATATACATGTACATACGTGCATATATATATATATGGCATATATGTGTACATACATGTATATATATACGTGTACATATGTACATATATATACATATATGTATGTACATGTATATATGTGTACATAACATACACATGACATGTACATATGTACATGTATGTATATATACATGTGTATACATATATATATGTGTGTGTGTGTGTGTGTGTGTCTGTACATGTGTGTGTATATATATACATGTGTCATATATGTGTGTGTGTGTGTGTGTGTGATGTGTACACACACACACACACACACACATATATATATGACACATGTATATGTATATATATATATATACACACATGTACATATATATATATATATATGTATGTATGTATGTATGTATGTCATATATATATATATATACATACACATGTGATATGTATACATACAAATATATATATGTACATACATACATATATACATGTGTGTACATACATGTATATATATATACACATATGTGCATATATATATATATATATATGTGTGTGTGTGTGTGTGTTTAAACATAAATATACATGTGCACATATATACACATATACACATATATACATATATATATATATATACACATGTATATATATACACACATATGTACATGTATATACATGTATATGTGTACACACACACACACACAGATATATATATATATTTGTGTGTGTACACATATGTACATGTATATATGTGTACATACACATATATACACATTTACATATATATACATGTGTACACATGTATATGTAGACACATATGTACATGTATATATATACACCTATATATATACATGTGTACACATATATACATGTATATATATACACATGTAATATACATGTACACATATATACATTTATATATATGTAGACACCTAAAATTATCCTAACAATTACCCTTATCCTAGCCAATTAAATACATATTTATTATTTATTTAATTTTAGCCTTATTCTACCTTAATTAAATAAATTTACCTTTATTTAATTACACTCCTTTTTATCCCTTCTCCTTGATTAAATAAATTTACATTTATTTAATTTTAGCCTTTTATATTATCCTTGATTAAATAAATTTATATTTATTTCCTAATCCTCTATTTAATTAAGTAAATGATCTTGTTTACTTAATTAATCCCTTCTTATCCCACTTGGAATTAAATATTGAATTTAATTATATTTGAGCACATGGATCTTAACTTTAACCCTCAAATAACCTCACTTCCCTAACCTAACCCATCCTTCTAACCCAAGTCAACCCACTTTACCACTAATTAATCTTAATATCCCACCTATTCTCTTTCTAGTTATTTGCACAACCTTAATCTAAAGATTAAGGAATCCTAACCCAAACCCAAGTCACATGTGACTCTTACACACTCTTACAAACCCTTACACACTTGTATCCCACATGTCATTGACATGTTACTTTCCAATATCTTGGTTCTCCCCTTCTCTTCCACCTTTTGACCCATGTCATTGACTTGTCATTTTCCAAAGTTGCTCATATATGTGTGAGCAACCTTGGATCTCCCATCCTCTTACAACCCTTGACCTTTGTCATTGAGCCATCATTTTCTCAAGTTGCTCACACGTGTGTTAGAAACTTTATCCCTCTTACACATTCTTACACCCTCTTACAATTTTTCATGGACATGTCACTTTCAAAGGTTTCTCACACGTGTGAGAATCTTTCCCTCTTTCAATGGTCAAACCCTAATCCACATGTCATCTACATGGCATCTACTTGGCCTCCACCTCATGGCCACCTCATTGATCCTAAAGAATCCTAGCCCTTCATCCAAATTTGAATCTCAACCATCCATTTCTCTCAAATTCCTATAAATTGAAAGTTTTTCTCCTCGTTCAACAAGCCTTTTTCAAGCATTGTCATGCTACAGGATTTGCGCAACCACATACCCTCTTCAACTTATTTGTTATGTTGAAATATGTTGAAATAGCTTAATCTTATTTGTTATTTCATTTCCTTATATATGCATGTTTGCTTCCATATTTTGAGGTTTGCATGAATATGTAGGAATAGACTTAATTTATTTAAGTTTGTTCTCTTATGTCATTTTCATGAAATACATTTTGGCATGCCTGGTGGGACACACAATCCTATTTTTCTAATAATTTTCTTGATTTCATGAAATTTCACCGTAAAGTTTCCAGATAGGCATCTTCGCTCATCTAGAGGCATCTCTACCTGTCAACGAGCGTCTCTGCCTATAGATAGGCATCTTTGCCAGAAATGGGGTTTCTTCCACTTTAATTTGTTTTAGATAATAAAATATACATGTTTTAATCACTTAAAGGCTTATAATCATTAGTGAAACACCTTATGTTATCTGCAAGTGCATAAAAGAACATAAAATTAATAGAATCTTTGTTTTTGTGCAGATAGGTGTCTCGGCTTGCACATAGGTGGCTCTACCTAAAAAGGGGAGTTTTCTTTTCATTAGTCTTTTAAGTGGATTAAATAAAGTTTTTTGATATAATAAGGTTGTAAATAACTATCTTATCATAACAAACCATTTTTATGCATTTGCAACCTAATAGAAGTACAAAAATTTAAAAGTTTTATAGCTAATACTTCTATTATGTTCAAATAGGCATCTTTTCCTACTGACAAGCATCTTTTCCTGCTAAGAGGTGTCTCTGCTTGATAACAGGCATCTCTGCCAATAGACATGCGTCTCTACCTGATTACAACTTATTTTTCATAAAGAGGCAACTTCATGAAAACGCTTATAACTTCCACATACAAGCTCTCTATCTAGATATGCAAACCATTTTACTAGATTCAATCCCAAAAATTAGGTGCACACATTCCAAGTTGACCCTTCTTTGCAAACTTCAAGCACTCATAACTTGGGCATAAAAAATCATTTTTCAACAAATGTTTTTTTTAATTTCATTAAAAAATGCAAGGAATCTGATTTTGCAATAATTTTTACCTTATATAATCTGTTTGAAGTGTTTTCCATACATTTACAAATTGGTCTTAAAATTAACCTTTACATTTGGGTTTGGAATTAAAAAGAACAAGTGTCTTTTAAACCCCAAGGCCACGTACGTATTCTCTCCTCTTGTGCCTTTGGGTGATCTAGAGTGAACAAGAAATATGTGGTGTTGTTTTCTTTTTAAGAGGCCTGCTTGGGGATTTGATCACCTCAAGGGACAACCTCAACTCCTATGTTCTGATGGAGTATAAATAGCGGGAGGTAAATCCAAAGACACCTCTCTTGGAAGTAGAATATTGTCACTCTTGGCTAAGCCCCAAAGAACTTTATACCTTTGGGAAGTGAAGCTAAAGATTTGGGTTATCGTCTCCTCCTGGCTGTTTGACATTATTCTCTTTCATCTATGAATTTGGGCCTCACGTACCTTACATATATCGAGGACATCCCCTAGTTGAGCTTGTATATCCTATTTGAAGCCTCAATAGGATTGTTGGTGTGTTTGACGTTCTTGAATGTTTAAAACCTTCCCCATTTGCAGCCAAAAGGGAACACACCATCTGAATTAATCCTTAGCAATTGTGCTTGTGTATAATTTCATTTGTTTACTTTGCATTTAAAATTTTTATAAAAAAAAAATCATGAAATTTCAAAAATCCAAAAAAAAGTATAAACTTTCAAAATCCAAAAACATAAAAAATTTCAAAATCCAAAAAAATATATAAAGTTTGAAAACCCAAAAACATTACAAAACTCAATAAAAAAAAATCAGAAAATCATTTCAAAAAACCATAAAAACATTTTGTTAAGTTAGTTGTCTTTAGTCAAGCTTTCCACATCATCTCCACATCACTTCTTCCATCTATCAACTTCATCACCTTCTCCATACTCCTTATCCTAATCACCCTCTTAATCATTCCAAATCATTCTTCCAGTTTCCCCTAATCATCCTATTCATTCCCCTATTATAATCATCCTAGTCATCATCTCCTAATAATCCATAACATCCTTAGTCATCCTCTTAATCTGATTCAGTTATCCTTAAACATTCCTCCATATCTTAATCATCTTGTTCATCACCTCTTAATCATTGTAAGCATCCTAATCAATTATTCCAAGTCACTCCTAGTCTATTCCTAATCATCGTAATCAATTCTTCCAATTCATTCCTATTCTATTTTAATCATCCTAATCACTTCTTCCAAGTCCTCCTTATTATATTCTAATAATCCTAATAATTCTTCTAAGTCATATGTATCATTCATCTTAATCATTCTAATCATTCTTCTAATATAATGATTCTTCTAATTTATCTTTATCCTCTTCCTAATCATTCAATCAAGGTCCTAATCTTCATCCTGGTCATCCTTCTAATCTAATCACATCATTACCTTTCTAATATAATTACCTTGTCTATCTTCTATCATTCCAATCTAATCCTCATTCAATCAATTTAAATTCCTCCAAATATCACTCATTTATCTTCTAAATTCCTTCATTCTAAATTTCAATCTATATCTACGTCATCTTCAAATCCAAATTCTCATCAAATCTTCCACTTTGAACTTAGGAGAAAAATCATCATTTGGACTTTAATCAAATCTTGTCTTGATTGACCCATATCCAAGCATAATCAAGACTAATCAAATCAAGTCTCATCTTTCATTCCTTAATCAATACTAGGTTTAAAGACTTTAATCAAAAGTGTTACATAGACCCTCATCATTAGAAAACATATCTAATCAAATTATTTCTTTGAAAACATCAGTCTGTCTCAAGTAACTAATTCCATTTATCCTATCCTATTTTTCTTGGGATCACAAGTCCATCTCCAAGTAGAAGAAGATCATCATCCAAATCAATCCTTTGTTTTCACCATCATAGGGTCTTGTTCCACCTAGGTTTGTCTCAAACCTTCAAATCCAATCAATCAAATCCTTGAGGCTCTGCCCTCACAAATGAAATGAAATCCAATCAATCTAATCCTTGAGGCCCTGCCCTCACAATCAATCAAATCCTTAATTAAAATCAAATGAAATCAAAATCCTTGAGGCTCTGCCCTCACAATCAATCAAATCCATAATCTAATCAGTCAAATCCTTGAGGCCATGTCCTCACAATCAATCAATCAAATCAAATCAAATCACAGTTCTTGAGGCCCTACCCTCCCAAATAAAAAAACAAAGTCCAAACTTGCTCCTAGACCTAAGTTCATATTTCATCCATCCTCAAACATCTCACTTCATCTACTCCTAATTAAAATCTTCATCCACATCTTCTTCTAATCCAAATCCAAACCTTCATTCCAATATCATGGATAAAGATCAACTTCACACAAATCCAATCTCATATTCATCTAACTCGCATACTCACCAAAAGGTTCAATGTACTGAGATCCCATCTAGTGTCAACCTGCTCTACTCAATAATACATTTTCTCTATCTCAGTAACTAAGTTCTCTTCTCGGTTAGGTTCTCGGTAGAACATGGTTCTTGGTACTCAGTCCTTCATCGATCAGTGTCTATACTTGCTTCCTCTTTACCAAAATTCCTTGTTAACTTAATCCTTTTACTAATAGCCTTCTCTTCCTTACCGAATGACTTTGACAAACATAATGATTTCCATATAACTAATGACAACAAAATTGACTCTTAGGAGTATCAGATCCAAATCAAATTTCTAAAGTTAATTTTGAGCCCAAATCAAATATGTGAGGAAAACACACCAATAAAATTATCTAAAGATAATTTTAAATTTTTTTTAAAGTGTTTTTCTGATAATTTTTTAAAAATAAATTGCTGAATTCTTTTTCATGTGGTAAAGATATAAGAGTTTTAAGATTGTAAAAAATGGTTACCTTTGAGTATGTGGATATTACTTTAAAATTAAGATCTAGATGAAAGACTTATATATCCACATAGAGATTTGATTCCACTTCCCAACGCTTCTTAAATTTATAAAATTTGAGTTCATACGCAAAAGTTACGCTCGTTTTAGTAAAATTGCCCTTCTATGTAGTGTATAGACGTGAAGCTAGCTTTCACCCCCAAGTGATAATATTTTCTCCCATTACACCATAGGCTTCCACAATATACTACGACCTTATTATCAAAGATCTTGATCACCCATGTGACCGAGGGCTAACCTACACAAACAAGAATGAAATTAAAATTCTTTACAAAAAGCTAAGTAAATCATGATTAGAATTTTAAAAACTTTTAAACCTTAAAATAATTCAAAATAGATAAAGTAAAACTCATCCTTAGATATGCTTGTTTAAATCTTTATGAAGTATTTTTAAAGGAAAAAGGCCCATGCATGTATTTCTAAAGTTTGAACCAAAATTTAAAACAGAGCATAAATTGTTTTTTTGCTATGCATTTAAATGGCACAAGTTTTCTTTTCTTTTTTTGGTTTGGTGTGGGAATGGAAATTTTATATTTTGAATCTATATATAAAATAATGTATAGAATTTTTAAATATGGTATGTTTGTGTTTCTGTGTATTTAAATTTATAGTCTTAAAAAGAAATATCTATGGCATCTTTTGTATTTTTATATAAATAAATGAATATATACAATATATAAATAAGATAGTCTTAATATATATATAATTCCTAGAATATTTTTAATAAGATTATCTTAATATTTTTAATATATAATTAAAAATTATTTTCTTCTAGTTGTAATAATGTTAATATGTTGCAATTCGTATTTAATAGTTGATAGGGGATGTGTTGAATTCTAATATCCCAATCCCCAACACCACCATTTTGAAGGGTAAAGGATCTAAGATAACCACCACTAAAAGTAAAGGGAAAAATTCCTCTCCACTCCCCACTACGAAAACTAAAATTTGTAGCTAGCAGATTAATAGTGAAAAGGAATATGATGTAGAAGAGAAACAAAACAATACCATAGAGCTAATAGATTGGCCACCAGGTCTGCAAAGAAAGGGAAAAATATATTGGTTGATTATGATTTCAAGGAGAACATTGAACAAAGGCATGAGAATATTGAGAAGGAAGATTGGAAGAAAAAGAGTATGGACTATGATGACAATGAAGTTGATGTTATTGGTAGTTTGAACAAGAATACTACTATTAGTTATACTCATATCTAACACAACACGAAATATGAGACCATTGATCTCATTGGGGACATTATGCTTGAAGATGAAAATATTATTCCTGCCAACACCAATTTGGCTTTTTCATTTGATTGATTTTACTAATTCAAAGAGTGAGGTAGGCATCCTAAAAAATAAATTGATGTAGATGAAACAAAAGATGGGGAGTTTCTCCAAATTTAGTCATTGAGTTATGCTTAACTTTGTGAGTTACTTGTGTCTCTTCAACATAATATTCTTGGCGAGGATGGTGAGGATGTAGGAAATTGCAAGGATTTATTCGAGTTCCTCATGAATGATTGGAGCCATATGCTATACTAGTTAGGCTATGACATAAAATCCCCTTGCAATGCTTAATTTTTGGATGGTTTTGGTTACTACCCTTTACCCATATAAGGTTTTTAAAACCACTTTACGCTTCAATCTGGTTTTTTACTTGGACTCTTGTTCCATGAAGAACAATTTTCTTAGCTATCATTTACTATGTGCTCTCTACATGAGGAGTAGGATCTTGTTAATTTATCCTAACAACTATACTTACTTGTACTATGATGGTAATCTTGATGCATAAAGGTTGACTGATCACTGCCCATGGTCTCTTATTAGTGGTTATATTCTAGGTTTCTTTTGATGTTTATCTTTTGTTAGTTTTTTGTTGGGTATTTGTAGGATCATGGTATACCAAACTATGGCCTTAAGTGGCAATGAAAAATTAGAAAATCAGGGTTAGTCAACTTGATGTAAAAAGTTGAACATCTTATGAACCTTATGTGAAAAAGTTGTAAGAATAGAATCTGTAGGAAATTGAATGCAGTTTATAACTATTAGCCCTTGTTTGAAATTTTTTTAATCTAATTGTTCAAAATTTTAGATTTCAATGCAGTAATATGAAAATTTCAAGGAAAAGATAAAAAGTACCGCGTGTATGTCTGACCACCTTAATTGCAATCAAATGATGATATATTTTCCCAAGGTTATAGATATAAGTAGTAGACTCATGCTCGGATGTGACGCATATTTTTTTGTAATTTTTTGCCATATAAATAATTAATTATGAATTTTCTGCTACAACTTTTTCAGAATAAAAAAACTCTCGTGTCTGACCACCTTAACTAATTCTAAACTTTACAAAACTGAAAAAAAAATAAAAATTTCTTATAGTAGTCAAAGCATAGAATGTGACGCATGTTTCGTGTAACACCCTGCCAGGGAACCCAAGAGAGATTAACCTAAAACATGCTACTAAGTTTGGTGAATAATTTTTTTCTTCTAAAGTTAACATACAAGATAAATAATAGTGCAGAAGCATTTACCATTTACTCACATTAATACAAAAACCATAATAGATTACAAAACTCGAGGGTCCCATGACGTAGAGTTACTTAAGAACAAAACACAACTAAATAAACATCAATAAAAGATTCCATAACTTAAATATTACAATTAAATCATACATCAATAAATTACAATCCTCATGGACATCCATGATATCTACATAAACTCACATCCACTGCACATGTCGTAGGGTATCTGGTAATCACTCTAATAATACTAATACAATGTCCAAATTAGGTATCACATGTGATACTCTAATATAGGATTACAAATAATGAAGATAAGAAAAGAAACATAAATGAAGCATCATAAGGAATCCAACTGCAGAATCACCATCAACCACCAACACCAAGACGTCAAATCTCAAATGGTAAAGAATCACTACCACCCATCCATGTAGAACCACAAAGGCCTACCCCACTGTACTGACGAGATAACAACAAACCCCAATCGGATAACCAATACAAAAGCAAGGGATAAACCACTAAGCAAGAGGATCATGAAAGCACTCTAACTCAAGGTAAACATAATAAAGTGCAGGGTAAGACTCACTAATCCAGAGACAACTGACTCATGTAGAATAACCTAACTATGCATAGGAAGGTGTCATCATGTACGTCTAATCCTTGAGTTTTGTCTTGGTAATTTTTCTGGATCTCGGCACTCAAGCTGACCATACACAGATCAATGACCTCTCATACATACGAAGCCATTAACTATGCTAGACACACCTCTCAATGCGGCAAGCATCATCTCCATTCCCATCTTAGTCTGTACTAGCACTCAAGCATGGGTGAGGAAAACATATCTTATTAAGTTCATTTAATTCCCCTTAATTTTATTAGGTGATCACTTGATTACAAATAGTTACAATAAGTGATCCTAATAGCCACTTGTGGGCCCCGACACTTATTGCAAGCCACCCCCTACTACATATCTAGGTAAACTACCCTAGGCTCATAGATCTCTCCTAGATCTAACACATATAGAAATCAGGTAGTCCCACATCCAAAAACATACACAAAGTTTAGGAATGACTACATATATGTGTTTACAAGATTTAATACAACCTGAGCCTATAAGGTTGGATAAGGTAAACAACACATCACACTCATGCCATAACATAAGCAGTAAACATGTCCATGGAAAACAAATCCCCAGCCTCTATATTTTCCCTAGGTCGTCTAATGCCCATAAATTAGGATAATACAACAACGGGGAAAGAATGAAGTAACATTTCCATTTAAAAGAAAACAACCAGTTTCGGTGTAAATACACACATCTAGATTCTAATTATGCATTTAAACCATCATGAAAATAACCAAATCATGCATTTACTAGAAGTACATCTAAACAGTATTACCTAACACTTAAATTTAATTTAGATTAAATTAAATAATTAACCCAATATTAACTAGGTAATTCAAGTCTAAACTATTTTAAAATATAAGGCATAATTAAAATTAAAAATTAAACCTTAGATTTTGATAATTTCATATAGAAATAATAATAATAATCAATTTACAAAATTATCATCATTCATTACTCTAAAAGAAAAATTTATTAAATACTTCTTTTAAACAAAGTTTATTAATTACTCTAATAAACAACATACTTATTTTAAAAGCAAGTAATAAATAAACTTAATTTAAAAACTTAAATTAAATTTATTTAAATTAAATATTAAATAAAATTACAAGTAACAAATTACATTTTATATAAAATAAAATAATTAATAAAACATAATAAAAAAAGTAGTAAATATTAGTTAAAAAGCAATATTTAAAAAAAAAAAATTAACTAAAGTCATGTGGGGGGGCCGTGGGGCCGGCGCCCCACTAGCACCTACAGCCATAGACTGTAGCATCAGTCACCTTGGCCCCTGTGCGACAGTCTAATACTGCAGCACGGTGTCATGCTACAGCCTTAGGCTGCTCACAGCGCCAAGTGGTTGTTGTGGCGTGGGGGAGTTGGTGGCCCCCACCCCACTTAAAAAAAATTTAAATTCTTTTTAATTCTTTTTTAAATTTAAATTTTTTTAATTAAAAACCAAACAGCACTTCAAGCTATTTTATATAGCATATAAAATATTTTATTTTTTATAAAGACAATGCTATTTTTTTAACAGAGTATATTTTTCTTTTAAAGGCAATTTTTGAAAATGGAAATTTATTTGCTCTGTACTTTTTTTCCAGAATTGGAAAGGCAAAGCCCTTTTAATCCTTATACACATATATATTGTCTTTTCCTCTTGATATGTTATTTGTTGTGTATTTTTTGTTTAATGCATAAAGATTGACTTTCATTCCTTTGACCTATGTTTTATTTATTTTTTTGTTTTTTCCGGTAATTTCCATTGACTGTATTTTTTTTTTAAAGAGGATTTTTTTTTTTAATGTTATTTTTCTACTCAAATTGGGTTTTTCTCACAAACCCATTATTTTAAATTAATAGCCCAATAGTTTACACTATAGCCATATTAATTTTTTCATTTTATAAGAGTTTTAGGAAGAATTTCCTCACAAAAATTGGACAGCATAACCCTACTGTGCCAAGTCTAAATAAAAATAAAAAATCACAGGTCTAAGGGTTTTCTAATACCCAAAATCACAAACATAACTAAATACAAATCTAAAGTAATAAATCTATCCAGACATAATAAATTATTGAAAATTGCACAGACAAATTTACAAAGAGGTTTTCTAAAATCCTACCTCAAATCCAATGCAAGAAACTGACTATGGAAGCCTTTGAGAAGAAGAAAATTCTAGATCCTTCAAAGTAAGAACCCAATCCTGTAGATATGAATCCATAAAGAATGCAATCCAAAAACCAGGTGCACAACAATCTTCCACAAATTTCAGGCAACACAATACACCCAAGAAATCTCAAAATCCAAAACCAAGCTTTCTCCACAATTCTCCAAAACCTGTGTGTGTGTGTAAACTGAAAATGAATGCCTTTCCCCCTATTAGGGATTCAATTCCCCCTTTCATGCAAACCCTAGAGATGACTCAATAGATAGACTCCTAATACAACTCAAATCAGAAATTGAAAGAAAATTCTATTTAAATAAAATAAAATAGCTTTTATTTGCACAACTCAACTTAGACTCCTAAAGACAAGTTATTATTTTGAAAACAATTTTCATTTAACTCAATTAAAGCACATGCATATAATAAAAATTTTCATTAAATAAATTAAACACTTAAAGCACAATTAAATCATGCAATTAAATATTTAATTATTTAATGAAACCTAATCAATTCTAATTTCAAACAAATAATTAATTAAATCCAAATATCTAAATATTTGATCTTTAATTAATTATCCTCACATAAGCATAAATATTAAAATTAATATTATTTTTCAACTATAATATTGAATTCCACAACTATAGAAAAATCACACACAAACAACTGAGATCAACAAATAAACCAAACATACTCAAGGATGGGATCCACTAATTCATGTCACCTAGACAAATTCGGGTAAGGTAGTCATCAGATACTTATCCAATCCTAAGACAATTAGGCTTAGGTTAGGGTTTTGGGTCTATGTATTATCTCCCCTCTCTACCATTGAGATGAATATTTATGAGCACGCTCACTCCTGCCAATTCAGGGAAGATGATGCCCTGTACCTGCAAACCTATCATCACAAGATGAAGCATGTACATACAATAATATATATATGGCATACAATGATAGGGTACGGTCAAACATGTGGATCTCAACTATGCAAGTAACTACACCTCTGTCCTCTACCACACAAACATGTCAAATAGATACACACACATGATAACCATACACATGCAAGTATGGGGTTAGTAACATCGTAAATCAATATAAAACATAAATATAACATCATGATAATATTATCATCTAATCTATGCAATCACATGTACACATATAATGAACAATAATCTAGAATCATCATTTATTAAAATAATAACTGATCACATGAAAAGTGACCTAAAAGAATTTGGCCAAACAACTGAAATAATAGCCAAAAAGAGTATAGAACTGCAAACTAAAAGAAAACTATGTGTGGGTACTACATCCACCCCCACTAGCATTAGGCTTACTCTTGGAAGCCTGAACAAGTAGGGATATAAGTTCCATAAACCTCACTGCACTGAAAAGAAAACTAAACCTAGGATCACTGAGTAGGTCCCATTGGACCCTTCCATGCCTTAGGGTTTGAACACTGAGGATCATTCCCTACTGCAAAACCCTATGAGATCTACCTGCATCACCAACTATAAGCTCAAAAGCTGTCGGGCTTTGTCCTGAATGGTGAGGAAAATTGTATGATTTATGACCAAGTTGGCCACAAGTAAATAAATCTCCCTTGAAAACTCTCCTTGCTACAAGAGCACTGGACTGCTGGAAACTACCTCTACTGGCACTCTGTTGAGCACTCCAAGCTGGCTAACTATAGGAATGACTCTTACTCTACTGACCATTATGGAAGTTCTTGAACTGAGAACCACCGCCCTGAGCTAGAATAGAGAACCCCTTCTGCTGCTGATTCTAAGGAGGATTCTGAGGGTTCACATTCCTCTGAGATTGATTCCCCTTAGAACCACTAGACTAAAAACCTCTCTGACCACTATGCCCCAAGGCTAGATTCACCTCTGTAAGAGTAGCCTTAATGACCACTTCCTTAAGGGTCTTAGGCTTAAAGAGTCTAACATCCCCAATCAAGTGAGCATTAAGCCCCCTCACAAAGTGTTGAACTACGAGAGTTGTATCCTGTCCGAAGCCAGCATACTACTTGAGGTCAAAAAAGTAGCACTTGTACTCTCCCATTGACAAAGTCAACTGTCTCAAATTGTGGAATTCATCTACTCTTTGTTGCCTCCACTAATCTGAGATGAAGTGCTCTTAGAAGTTCTCTAGGAAAAACTCCCAAGTGATAGTATCCATCCGAAGCCCTAGCCTCTCCTCATCTATTTTCCACCATACAGCTACAAAATCAGTAAGTTGTGTCACTGCATATCTAGCTTTAATATTACTACTAAAGGGATGCATAGCAAAGCTCAACTCTAAAGATATCAACCAAGTCTCAACCTCTAATCCATTACCTTTCCCATCAAAGGAAATGGGTCACCCCTCATCAAGTCCCTCATATGATTCGTTGCCACAACTATAGGGTCCATGGTGAAGTTCCTCCTTAGAGGGCTCCTGGATCTCTCCCTCTCCCTCTCATCCCTCTGAGAATGATGGGAAACATCTTGCTCTACTTTGTTCTTCTCAGGACCAAGACGATTAAGAATCGCATGTAGAAGTTGTCTAGTGTCAAGTCCATCAGACTCACCCTGATGCTCATCCCTCTAATCATCTCTAGATTGCTGGTGGTGACTAACCTGTCTAATACTTGTAGAAGGGCTAGGTTGGCTACCTCTTCCACATCTACGAGATTGACCTCTACCTCAGCCTCTAGCAGATCTAGTCTCAGGCATGATTCCTACAACATAAAGAGACCCAACAATATCTCACAACATAGCTTGATACAAAAATAAAGATAATGTGATCACAAAGCAATAGTCTGAAAACAAAAATGTTATATGTCTATGTTTTGTTTCAAGTTTAAACTATACAAAGGAAACCTAATGAGCATACATACCCAAAATTTCCAGTGTAGAAACTTGGCTCTAATACCAGATGTAACACCCCGCCAGAGAACCCAAGAGAGATTAACCTAAAACATGCTACTAAGTTTGGTGAATAATTTTTTTCTTCTAAAGTTAACATACAAGATAAATAATAGTGCAGAAGCATTTACCATTTACTCACATTAATACAAAAACCATAATAGATTACAAAACTCGAGGGTCCCATGACGTAGAGTTACTTAAGAACAAAACACAACTAAATAAACATCAATAAAAGATTCCATAACATAAATATTATAATTACATCATACATCAATAAATTACAATCCTCATAGACATCCATGATATCTAGACATAAACTCACATCCACTGCACATGTTGTAGGGTATGTGGTAATCACTCTAACAATACTAATACAATGTCCAGATTAGGTATCACATGCGATACTCTAATACATGATTACAAATAATGAAGATAAGAAAGAAACATCAATGAAGCATCATAAGGAATCCAACTGTAGAATCACCATCAAGCACCCACACGAGGACGTCGAATCTCAAATGGTAAAGAATCACTACCACCTATCCATGTAGAACCACAAAGGCCTACCCCACCATGCTGAGGAGATAATAAAAAACTTCAATCGGATAACCAATACAAAAGCAAGGGATAAACCACTAAGCAAGAGGATCCTAAAAGAACTCTAATACAAGATAAACATAATAAAGTGCAAGGTAAGACTCACTAATCCAGAGGCAACTGACTCATGTAGAATAACTAGACTATGCATAGGAAGGTGTCATCATGTATGTCTAATCCTTGAGTTTTGTCCTGGTGATCTCTCTGGATCCTGACACTCAAGCTGACCATACACGGATCAATGACCTATTGTACAAACGAAGCCATTAACTATGTTGGACACACCTCTCAAGGTGGAAAGCATCATCTCCATTCTCATCTTAGTTTGTACTAGCACTCAAGCATGGGTGAGGAAAACATATCTTATTAAGTTCACTTAATTCCCCTTAATTTAATTAGGTTATCACTTGATTACAGATACTTACAATAAGTGATCCTGGTAGCCACTTGTGGGCCCCAACGCTTATTGCAAGCCACCCCCTACTACATATCTAGGTAAACTACCCTAGGCTTATAGATCTCTCCTAGATCTAACACAGATAGAAATTAGGTAGTCCCACATCCAAAAACATACACAAAGTTTAGGAATGACTACAGATATGTGTTTACAAGATTTAATATAACCTGAGCCTATAAGGTCGGATAAGGTAAAACAACACATCACACTCACACCATAACATAAGCAGTAAACATGTCCATGAAAAAAAAATCCCTGCCCTTTGTATTTTCCCTAGGTCGTCTAATGGCTATAAATCAGGATAATACAACAAGGAGGAAAGAATGAAGTAACATTTCCATTTAAAAGAAAACAACCAATTTCAGTGTAAATACACACATCTAGATTCTAATTATGCATTTCAACCATCTTGAAAATAACCAAATCATGCATTTACTAGAAGTACATCTAAACAGTATTACCCAACACTTAAATTTAATTTAGATTAAATTATATAATTAACTGAATATTAACTAGGTAATTCAAGTCTAAACTATTTTACAATATAAGGCATAATTAAACTTAAAAATTAAACCTTAGATTTTGATAATTTCATATAGAAATAATAATAATAATCAATTTACAAAATTATCATCATTCATTACTCTAAAAGCAAAATTTATTAAATACTTCTTTTAAACAAAGTTTATTAATTACTCTAATAAACAACATACTTATTTTAAAAGCAAGTAATAAATAAACTTAATTTAAAAACTTAAATAGAATTTATTTAAATTAAATATTAAATAAAATTACAAGTAACAAATTACATTTTATATAAAATAAAATAATTAATAAAACATAATAAAAAAAAGTATTAAATATTAATTAAAAAGAAAATTTTTATATATAAAAATAAAAATTAACTAAAGTTACATTTCAGATTTCAAAAAGATTAAACGGTTTGAAATTTCAAGTTATTTTTTAATCAATATGTCAATTACAACTTTAAAGATAACTCAATTGAAAAATAAGTAATAATTATTTACTAAACTCAAAATTTGACAGCAATTATATTGATGAAAAGCTGATAATGTCTTTAAGAAACCCTTTTCGTTTCATCAATTTTAGGTGAAACAATAGTCGTCAACTACATGGTCGAAGTCTCGATATCAAAAACAATCTCCTAAACAAACCTAAAGGGTTGACCATCCACGTTTGGTATTGCCCAAGAAAATACCAAGCCTAATCGGAAATCCAATATAATCGGATATCCGATAATATTGGATATACGAAAGTTCCCGCCTAATTCAAAATTTCAATTGCACTAGTTTTCTCAATTTCAAGTTTCATATTAAATTGTATTTTTTTTATGTTAATATTAATTGAGTTAAGTATTTTTTTCAATTTTAAAATATATATATGATTTTTTTTTAATATTAATATTAAATAATAATAGCATAGCATTAATATTATAATATAAATTTTTATATTAGTATGTATTATATTATTATTATTATTTATTTATGTATTGTATAATAGTATAATATTAACTTATTAAATATTTATATTATATGTTCAATATTATACCTGAGAGAGAGAGAGAGAGAGAGAGAGAGAGAGAGAGATTTCGATAAAATTTTGGCAAGAGATTTCAGATATCCGATAATATCAAATATCTGATATTTTCAGATATCTGATTCTATTTACTGGTGAAAAGTAAAAACAATATTCTCTGGGTGCCTCTAGAGAGGCACATTTTTCTGCAGAATCATAGGAGTCAAGCTGTAGTGAATCACGTTTTGCACTTGTTGGTTGGATTTTCTCTATTACCAAAGGTTTTTGCATCACCTTTTTGGTCTAACAATGGGGAGTAGTAATTGTCGAAAGCATAAACGAAAGAGGAGACTCACAAATGAAGAGATTTAAGTGTATAGAGAAATGGATAGGGTTTTCGATCAGAACAAGAGACAAGGTATGTTAAATATTAATGAAGATGTCGGCATAGACCCACCTTTGAATGTGGTTTCAAGTGAAGAACATGAATTTGAAATGATTTATGACAATAATATTGAAAATGAGAATGTAGGGATCGAAGATGAAAATGTAGGTTTTGAAAATGAACATGTAGATGTGGACAATGGAAGTGTGGACATTGTCAATGAAAATCCACCGATTGAATATGAAGGAATTGAAAATGATAATGGTACACAAGAACCAAATCAACATAACACATCTCCAAATTGTATGAGAAATGAAGTCCCTTTGGAGGAAGAAAGACAAACTTCAAAATTGAGACCTTCAAGAACAACTAAATGGTTACTTGAAATTGATAGAACATAATGAGCAATTTCAATGGCAAGACATCAAAAATAACCATTCAGTTTTGGGTTTCAAAAAATTTTGATCAATTTTTTAGGCACAAGATGTTAGTTGAGCAATGTCAAATGTTTGTGCAATTGTTAAACATGCAGAAGATGAGACGTATACTAGTCAAATTGAAGATTAGTGTGAACAAGAAAAAGGGGAGGAATGCTATTATTGTGAGAAATATTTTTAGTGCTTTCAATTCCATTGGTATGACTACCAAGAAAAAAGATAAGAGAGCCACTAGGAGGGTTATTACAACCTCCTTAGTAAGTCATCATTTGAGAAAGGCTCGTTTGATGAGACAAACTTGTGTTGACTTGAATCTAAATCATAAAACTTTGGATATAGCACTTGCAAGAAGAGAAAGACTTGATGATCCTATTCAAAATGATACATGGGCTTATGGTGGGAGACTTTCATGTTGTGATAAGAAGCTTACCGATGCTATGAAGGATCAAATTCAACTATTTTGGCAATCTAACTCAAGAGTGTCACCAAATGTGAAGGATGTCTTGAAGTTAAGAATTGGCATTCAAGACCACACCTCGGATCCCAAACATTATTTGGAGGTGAGTCAAATAATGTTGTTCAAAAAAAATTGTGAGACACATCCAACATTGCAAATATCGCAAAGAGCTTTTGAAGCCCTGAAGCCTTTTTTTTGTGTGCCTCTTAAGATTTGAAATACTTGTTGCAAATATCATGTGGAGTTTTCAATGCACCATGAATTGTTATGATCTATTCATTCTACTTTACATACTAGTGAAATGTTCGAGGAGAGTGGTGCAAGTGCTCTTCCAAAATCATCAAGAGACTTGCTAGATCATTTTTTATGTCCTACAGATGATGGATGCTTGTTTTATAGAAAAGATTGTTTAAATGACAAGTGCTATGAGTGTGGTGAGCTAGTGAAGTTTGTTGAATGTTTTCATGAGGGCTGCGGACATGATTTTGGAAAGACAATTGTCCACAAAAGGTATATAAAATGTTAAATATACATTAAAAAGTGGAGGTGAAGGCTCTAGATGTGAGTTGGTTACAAAAGAATGCAATGTAGCTGATTTTATTTTAGATTTCAGGAAGAATCTTTTTTATAAGTATGCAAGACACAATCATAGGTCTCAGTAGTTGGATCAACAATTCAGGATGTGTAAGGACACTTTTCTGATTGGCACTATTATACAGGTTGTTGACTTTATAGAGAAATATACATTACAGCCCCAAAATGAGTTGCAAGCTCAATATTACAATTCTATTTAGGTTTCTATTTTTGTGCACATAACATATAGACATTCCCCTGATAATTTAGAAGATGACAAATCACACTCATCCGAGTTTGTCCAACATTGCTTTGAGAATTATTTTGAGTGGGTGTGGGAAAATAATATTGCTATGGATAGACATCTCATTTGGTCAGATAACTGCACGGGTCAATTAAAAAATGCTCGTATATTTTATTGGTTATGTAGAATACATATAGAGAGAGGTGTACCTCATATTTGGAGTTTTTTTAAAGGCTGTTCATTGAAAAGGGGAGCATGATGGAGCAAGTGCATGCGTAAAGAGAGCTCTAGTTAAGGAGAAAATGAGGATTTTAGGTGTAGAAATAATTGATGCGCATTCTATTGTTGATTGATGTACTTCAACATTGTCATAGGAGGTATTTTTAATTCAGAGGTGCACAGATTATTTTGGTTGGTTGAGTTGGGCACAATAGGAGATAGGTTGGATTGTCAAACTGTGAAAGATTCTTCAAAAATGCATTCATTTCAAAGCTGAGATGCTAGTACATGGACCATTTGGACATGAGAGTTGGCTTGTTATTATCTAAGTTGTCTTCAGTGTGATTGGGATCATTGTGAGTCAAGTGAGTGGGTTGATACATGGGTTCCACACTATCTTACTCCTTTATCTCTCACAGTCTCGGTAATAAATGATGACATGGATTGTTCACTTGACTATGACCATCTTTCAGATGTTCTACAGACAGGACATGTTTTTGCATTGGTTGCGCCACAAGGGAATGATGGGAGATTAGATTACTAGTTAGCACGTTGTGTATGAGGAAAATAGAAACTTGCAGAACCGACGACAGATGATGATATGTTCACATATCCAACAAGATCACATGTTGTTGCAGGAACATGGTTGTGCACATATATGATTCAAAATAATGGCATTCCTATGTTTGAAGACTATGAGAAGAACAAAACCATTCTCATGTATTCACACCTTGTTCTAGCAGTCAATGTTAAGTTGTTGAAACATCAAGGAAAACCAAAGACAAAGAAACTTTGGACTAATAGTACTATTGATCATGAAGCAATATCGAATACCCTCAAGCAGAGTGATGACCCTTCAGACACACTTCAGTAGGTAAGTTCAACTCAAGTTGCAAGGTTTTCCATGTTTATTACGATTACATTCAATAAATTAATTGTAGTTTTTTACTTTATTTGTTCGAGCCAATAAACTTGGTTTTGTATGTGGATTGTAAATGTAGTTGGATACATATATGATAGATATAGAAGATTGAGGTGTGCATTTGATGAGCCCATATTTTATGATGGTAAACTTCACTATACATTGTCTAGTCATGTTCTTTGGTTTTTTTAGTTACTTGTAAATGTTCATAATCTTTTTCTCAACCTATATAAAATTCTTATATTCTTGATTAACTTTTCTTCTACCTTCCGAATGCAGGGGTTGGAATGTAGATGTCATCGGGTACCATGTGTTAAACTTATACACTTTAAGAGAAGAAAAGACACTT
Organism: Chamaecyparis obtusa; assembly: GCA_027943335.1. NCBI lineage: Eukaryota > Viridiplantae > Streptophyta > Pinopsida > Cupressales > Cupressaceae > Chamaecyparis > Chamaecyparis obtusa. Next base: position 433,663 of record BSBK01007550.1, read on the forward strand.
ATTTTTTATATATAGTTGTGTAATTTGCATATTTAGATGCCAAATTTTGTATATAAAAACAACAGTCAAATGTAATGTGCATAGTTAGATGTCAAATTTTGTATATAAAAACAACAATCGAATGTAATGTGCATAGTTAGATGCCAAATTTTGTATATAAAAACAACAATCAAATTTAATGTGCATATTTAGATGCCAAATTTTGTATATAAAAAATTAGATGCAAAATTTGAATTATAAAAGAGCCCATGGGTTTAATTTGCAAATATTACGAGCCCACATTTGTATCGTCTTAATGCCATGTAAAGTGCAAAAACTATGTTTCCTTACTATGAATGTTGTATCCTTATATAATTTGTATCATCTTAATTTTGTATCCTTACATATGTATTGTCTTAATTCCATGTACATTTGTATCATCATATGATGTAATAGTTGGAGTCATTGAGTCAAAATTGGTCAAATCTGTCCAAAGTAAAATGGTGATTCCCTGGGGTGAAGGGATAGTGTTCAAGGAGTTTGTCCTAGCACCAAATGGACTATGCCATTAGCTCTGATTGGGTGGGTAAACATTAGGGACAACCCCATTTTGACCACTGAGTCACTAGAACGTTCTGGAACATGCCAAACCAAAGTGTCCCCAAGGTGCACTAAGCACAATTGGGAAACAATCTTTCGAGGCTCGTATCTCAGACCCCGTGAGAGGTATCAGTGATCTGTGAGATGCTATAGGACCACATTTATGAGGTCTACAATAAACTCTCTCCTTTTAGGGAGATTCAAATTTTTTTGAATTTTGCACGCCAATCTCACTTGATGCCAAAACTTGCAATCAGGGTCAGTTGAAAGTTGCACCACTAGGTTTCTTTCAAACCACTCATCCTAGCACCGAATGGACTACGCCATTAGCCTTAGTTGGGTAGGTAAACACTAGTGACCACCCCATTTTGACTATTGAGTCACTAGAATGTTATGGACCATGTCGGACCAAAGTGTCCCCAAGGTGCACTAAGCACGATTGGTCAGCGATCTTTCAAGGCTCATATCTTAGACCCCATTAGAGGTATTGATGATCCATGAGATGCTAAAAGACCACATTTCTAAGGCCTACAATAACCTCTCTCCATTTTGGGAGATTTGAATTCATTTGAATTTTGCACGCCAGTCTCGCTTGATGCCAAAACTTGTAGTGAGGGTCAGTTGAAATTTGCACCACTGTGTTTTTTTTAGACTGCTCATCCTAGGACTAAATGGACTATGCCATTAGCTTTAGTTGGGTAGGTAAATGCTAGTGACAACCCCATTTCAACCACTGAGTCATTATAATGTTCCGGACCATGCCGGACTAAAGTGTCCCCAAGGTGCACTAAGCATGATTGGGAAACAATCTTTTGAGGCTCGTATCTTAGACCCCATGAGAGGTATCAATGATCTATGAGATGCTACATGAATACATTTCTAAGGCCTACAATAACCTCTCTCCATTCTTGGAGATTCAAATTCATTTAAAATTTGGCACACCAATCTTGCTTGATGCTAAAACTTGCAGTGAGGGTCAGTTGAAAGTTGCACCACTAGGTTTCTTCCAAACCACTTGTCTCAGCACTGAATGGACTGTGCCATTAGCTCTAGTTGGGTGGGTAAACACTAGTCACAACCCCATTTTGACCATTGAGTCACTAGAATGTTCCAGACCATGTCGGACCAAAGTGTCCCCAAGGTGCACTAAGCACGATTGGGCAATGATCTTTCAAGGCTCATATCTCGAACCCCGTGAGAGGTATCGGTGATCCATGAGATGCTCTAGGATCATGTTTTTGAGGCCTACAATAACATCTCTCTATTATGGGAGATTCAATTTTTTTTGAATTTGGCATGCCAGTCTCATTTGATGCCAAAACTTGCAGTGAGGGTCAATTGAAAGTTGCACCACTGGGTTTTTTCAAATCCGCTCATCTCGACACCAAATGGACTATGCCATTAGCTCCGGTTGGGTGGGTAACACTAGAAACAATCCTATTTTGACCACTGAGTCATTAGAACATTCTAGACCATGTCGGACCAAAGTGTCCCAAAGGTGCACTAAGCACGATTGGGCAGTGATATTTTGAGGCTCGTATCTCAGACCCCATGAGAGGTATTGAAAATCCATTAGATGCTACAGGACCTTGTTTCTAAGGCCTACAATAACCTCTCTCCATTTTGGGAGATTTGAATTTGTTTGAATTTGACATGCCAGTCTCGCTTGATGCCAAAACTTGCAGTGAGGGTCAGTTGAAAGTTGCACCACTGGGTTTCTTCCAAACCATCCATCACGACACCAAATGGATTGTGCCATTAGCTTTGATTGGGTCGGTAAATGTTAGCAACAACCCCATTTGGACCACTGAATCACTAGAACATTCCAGACCATGCCGGATGAAAGTGTCCCCAAGGTGCACTAAGCACGATTGGGCAGTGATATTTTGAGGCTCGTATCTTAGACCCCATGAGAGGTATCAATACTTTGTGAATTCTACATGACCACATTTCTAAGGTCTAAAATAACCTCTCTCCATTCTGGGAGATTTGAATTCTTTTGAATTTAGCACACTAGTCTTTCTTGATGCGAAAACTTGCAGTGAGGGTTAGTTGAAAGCTGCACCACTAGGTTTCTTCCAAACCGCTCATCCTAGCACTGAATGGATTGTGCCATTAGCTCTGTTTGGGCGAGTAAACACTAGCCACAACCTCATTTTGACCACTGAGTCACTAAAACATTCCAGGCCATGTCGGACCAAAGTGTCCCCAAGGTGCACTAAGCATAATTGGGTAGTGGTCTTTCAAAGCTTGTATCTCAGATCCTGTGAGAGAAATCGACGATCTATGATGTAATAAAAGACCATTTTTCTAAGGCCTACAATAACCTCTTTCCATTCTGGAAGATTTGAATTCATTTCAATTTGGCAAGCCAGTCTCATTTGATGTTAAAACTTGTAGTGAGGGTCAGTTGAAAGTTGCACCATTGGGTTTCTTCCAAACCATTTGTCTTGGCACTGAATAGACTATGCCATTAGCTCCGATTGGGTGGGTAAACATTAGCGACAACCCCATTTTGACCACTAAGTCACTAGAATGTTTCAAACCATGCCAGACCAAAGTGTCCCCAAGGTGCACTAAGCACAATTGGGAAGTGATCTATCGAGGCTTGTATTTTAGACCTTGTGAGAGGTATCTATGATCCATGAGATGCTACAGGACCATATTTTTTAGGCCTACAATAACCTCTCTCCATTCTAGGAGCTTCGAATTCATTTGAATTTGGCACTCCAGTCTCTCTTGATGCCAAAACTTACAGTGAGGGTCAATTGAAAGGTCTACCACTAGGTTTCTTCCAAATTGCTCATCCCAACACTAAATTGACTACACCATTAGCTATAGTTGGGCATGTAAATGCTAGCGACAACCCCATTTTGACCACTGAGTCACTATAACGTTCTGGACCATGCCGGACTAAAGTGTCCCCAAGGTGCACTAAGCATGATTGGGCAGCAATATTTTGAGGCTCGTATCTCGGACCCCATGAGAGGTATCATTCATCCATGAGATGATAAAGGACCACATTTCTAAGGCCTACAATAACCTCTCTCCATTTTGGGAGATTTGAATTCATTTCAATTTGGCACGTTAATCTCACTTGATGCCAAAACTTGTAGTGAGGGTCAGTTGAAAGTTGCACAACTAGGTTTCTTCCAAACCACTTGTCTTGGCACCAAATGGACTATGCCATTAGCTCTAATTGCATGGGTAAATGCTAGTGACAACCCCATTTTCACCACTAAGTCGCTAGAACATTCTGAACCATACCAGACCAAAGTGTCCCCAAGTTGCACTAAGCATGATTGGGCACTGATCTTTCAAGGCTCGTATCTTGAACCCCGTGAGAGGTATTAGCAATTTGTGAGATGCTATAGAATCATACTTCTAAGGCCTACAAGAACCTCTCTCTATTCTAGGATATTCAAATTCATTTGAATTTGGCACGCTAGTCTTGCTTGATGCAAAAAATTGCAGTGAGGGTCAGTTGAAAGTTGCACCACTGCGTTTCTTCCAAACCACTCGTCCTCGCACCAAATTGATTATGCCATTAGCTTCACTTGGATAGGTAAATTCTAGCAACAACCTCATTTTGACCACTGAGTCACTAGAATATTCCAGAGCATGCCGAACCAAAGTGTCCCCAAGGTGCACTAAGCACGATTTGACATCAATCATTTGAGACTCATATTTTGGACTCCATGAGAGGTATCAATGATTCATGAGATGCTACAAGACCATGTTTTTTAGGCCTACAATAACCTCTCTCCATTCTGGGAGATTTGAATTCGTTTGAATTTGGCACGCCAATTTCACTTGATGCCAAAACTTGCAGTGAGGGTTAGTTGAAAGTTGCACCACTGTGTTTCTTCCAAACCGCTCATCCCAACACAAAATGCACTATGCCATTAGCTCTGATTAGGTGGGTAAATGCTAGCGACAACCCTATTTCAACCACTGAGTCACTAGAATGCTCTGAACCATGCTAGACCAAAGTGTCCCCAAGTTGCACTAAGCACAATTGGGCAGCGATCTTTCGAGGCTCATATCTTGGGCCCCATGAGAGGTATCGGCAATCTATGAGATGCTATAAGACCACATTTCTGAGGCCTACAATAACCTCTATCCATTTTGGGAGATTTGAATTCATTTGAATTTGGCACGCCAGTCTTGCTTGATGCCAAAACTTGTAGTGAGGGTCAATTGAAAGTTGCACCACTCAATTTCTTCTAAACTGTTCGTCTTGGCACCGAATGGACTGTGCCATTAGCTCCGATTGGAAAACCTTTTTTGGAACATGAATTCAATAGAACATTTGCAAACAAGGCGGACCAAATTGTTTCGAAGGTTCACTAAGCACCATTGCGTATGTTGGCGAGCGTTCTAGTGTGTCAAGAGGCAAAGTAAGTCTTTAAATGGATCCAAAAGGAGTCTAATCTAAGTCTTGGGGAGGATTTAAAGAATCTAAAAAATTTTCTAGATCAACCATTAGTTTCTTGAGTTGTTTGGATAATTCTGGAGAAAAAGGTTGATTTATGACAGGTGAAGGCTACAAGCCTAGAAGGGCTATTGGAGTGGATTGGTGGAAGATGAGTTGACCAGAACTAGTATATTGGTAGAACATAGTAGATGGACCATATTAAGATGTTATATGGTGTTACAATCAAGGTGGAAGACCTATTTCAATTTTTGACAAGATGGAGGCTCTAGGTGCACTGAGAGGCCTATAATGGAGTTGCTTCCAAGAGAAGTTGGGATGAGAGGTTAGAGGAAGTGAACTTGTTCAAAATGTCAGATGTGTTGGTTCTCTAAAGTTGAAGCACTCTATTTGACTCTTGAGTTGAGACTAACTCCTTGAGTAGATTCCAAGATGCTTATAGAATCCTCAATTTGAGTTGAGTTCCATAAGGTGATAGTAGAGGGTTCTACATTAGATTTTCTTGGTTGAGAGCATCAGATACACATGAATACAATGTAGCACATAAATTTTGAACTCACTTAAATGATGAATTACATGTGTGAACACATGTAGCACATAAAGCGTAAACATAAATTTTCTTAAGTCATGACGCATACATGTAGCACATAGATTATAAAGCATACCACATGAATTCACTTAAGTCATGCACGTAGCCCATACACATAAATTTAGGTTATGAAGAATGTACTTGAATATACTTAAGGTATAAATTTTACATATGATTACATACACACAAGCATATTTACATACTAGCAATGAATAAATGAATACACATTTAACAAATTGGATTGAATATCAAGTTTCATATATATCAAAATGAACAATAATTTTGTACATATTTACATGTCAACATATCTAGATACAATGTGGCATACATCATCTCAAAATGTGTCATATCACATCTCAAAATAAGAAGTTCAACTACAAAAGTTTCTAGGACATCCTATTCTACTGGTGGATCATGAAAATGAAGCCTCTTTGAAGTACTCTTTGGCTCTGATGGATCTTGCATTCAAATACAAAAGTGAAACCCCAAGTTAGATTAAAATTCAGAATCATAGTCAACAATAATAAATAAAATTTAAACTAAAATTGAACTCTCATATACCTCACCTCTTTGTCTCCTCCCACAGATAGGAGACCTAATATATATCCTTGGTAGCATAGGAACAATGCCACTAATGTCGGCTCCGACCTGTATATGCTTGTGAACATGAGATTGATCTACGAGTTATACTATTTAATGTTAAATACTTGGTAGAAAATTTATGTTTACAAAATAACTGAATTAACATTAAAAATTACCTGTGTTGAACTTTCTTCAGGAAATGTTGGTTGAGTCATCAGTGATACAAACCCTTGGCGTTTTACCTCCCTCAAACTAGGAGTGACCTACAAAAGTCATATAGATACTTCATACTATCATAACTTGATCATATTATATATACTTGATAGTAAACTAAACACAAATAACTTTATAAATATACATACCGTGGGGCTATCACTGTGAATGTATATGCCTATGACTCTACCATGACGATAGGGTCTCACGACATCATCAGATGCCACTCTCTGTCAAATAAATCATGTAAATAAAAAATGAGTATGCATAAGAGACAAGTATATATGTATGCATAAACAAACTAAATTACTTAATTACCTTTCCCTTGTCAATGCCTGACACCTGCACCCCCTCACATTGCCCCCCAGTGGCAACTTGTGACACCTGCATCAATATGTAATAAGCTTATCATAAAAATTAGAAAATAATGTACATATACTATTATAATAATTTAAGGAAACCAAAGACTACATTAAAACATATGTATCGTGAAACTGACAAGGCCAAATGATATGGCCAAAAGTGTGGACCCTCCACTTGTACCATCTCCTCCTCTGTCATCAACTGAACATAAATGTAACACATAAAAAAAAAGTGGGAAATTATTATAACAAAATTCTGAAAGCGTGGACCCCTCCACCTATGACATCTCCTCCTCTGTCATCAAATGAACATAAATGTAACACATAAAAAAAATAAGTGGGAAATTATTATAAGAAAATCCTACTAAAAATATGAACGATAAAATTTAAATACAATGTAAAAAGTGAACTGTTTACCCTTACCATAATAGTAGGAGTCCATGGCTCTGTATGCCCCTAATGCACATCTTCATGAGATGCTTCAGTACCTGTAGTATTCTGTGTAGAATCATCCACCTTGAAGATGTAATTATATGTATCACTATCATTCAGGGGACCTAAACACATATTCTTGCACATAATGCAAGTGTGGGTCACACAAACATGTGAGCTCGTGGAGGATGTGGAAGGGCCAGAAGCATCAGCATGAGGAGGCAACAATTAAGTGATCTACATAACCAGAAAATCACTCAAGGTGTGAATGGATCGAATAGTCTGTGAGCCGGCCTTAGCAATAATGTCAGGATGTTGCACTATGGGAGGTGGTGAAATATCAGGTGGGGGAACATATGTACAAGATTTCACCTGTTGTGTCCATGGCCTTTCCTAAGGAGTGCCTAAACCTACACCCTGGTTCGGTCTCATACTCCAATAATTGACCTTGTGACCGAGCAAAAATTCAGCATACAATTTTTTAATAAAATAAAATGGGATATCCAAATTGCTATGAGGTGGTCTATCAAAAACCATCCACCAGCGGTCCCAAAATTTGTCACGTATTGCACCATTTGTGCACCATTTAATTGACAACTTGGTTTTTTTAGGGTCCACTTTTAGACCGGTTTTAGGATCCACAAAAATATTACATATGTCATGTTTTGTTATGTTTAGGTTCATGACTTGATCATAGTCAAGCCCATCATCAAACTAGGCATGCATGGAATTGCGCCAAAGAAGTGCAGCACTATGTTTCTCTATAAGTTTCTCCATGTTTTTAATAATGGAGTTCAATGTGGTAAACATGGGGCACAATGTGAGGATATTGGCATAGGTAGTTTGAAATCCTCTAAGCTAATTTAGATTCTCTCCTATGAGATATTCTAAACAGCGAGGGTTTGACACTGGTTCATCTTCTGAAAGTGGGGGATTGTTGGGAGGTTGTTCTAGATTGTTTACAGGATCATTAGGAGGGTTTTCTAATTCCATGTCTAATTACAATTAGAAAACAAATAGATAATTAAAATGAATTTTAAAAACAATAAAAAAACTCATTTAAATGGGAAAATTTTTATATAAAAAACTATAAATTTCTATTAAAACAATAAAAAATTAAAGATTGAACTTACCTTAAGATTTGAGCAAAATCGGATATATGATAACAACAGATATTCAAAAGCCCTAGCCACATTCAATGTTTTCATAGTGAAAATGTTGAATGTGGATGGGGTATGCAAATATATAATTACTAGCAAAAATTGGATATATGATATTATCGGATATTCGATTAGGCCTGTGCTTTGGCTTTTGACTTGGCCAAGTGTACTGACACCTAGGCCTACTAAAAAGTCAACAAATCCATTTGTGCACTTTTGGATGAGTGAAAAGTTTATTCTTTCACATCGCCACTTTTTGGCATACCATGATTTTGCACATACCATGTTATCTTTACGTCCTCGAACTGTGATTCTATAAGGGTCAACACCCTTACTTTGTTCTTGATTAATATAAATTATTATTTATAGGATATGATAAGTATTCAACCAATAAAATTTGAGAACAATTCAAATTAAAAATATTTTAAATTATTAAATAAGCATCTCTACTTTAAAAAATAAATATTTTTTTGAATAAAAAAATTAAAGATCTCTAATTGATTGTCAATGATAATCACTAACAATTAATTAATTGAAATAGTATTGCCAAAAAAATACTACAATCTAAATTTATATATCACTACAAAATTTTAAGAATAACATCTTCGATTCATTATAATAAAATATGTAGATGATAATGACATCATTGAATCATCTTAATAAATGATGTAAAGAATCATATCATTGATTTTATATATATATTATTACATACGGAGAGATGGAGAGGGAAAGAGGGAGAGTTGTAAAACATGTAAAGGGAGAAGTTGCTAATAAGATTGGTGTAGACACCCAAAAATCCAACTTGTTGAATACCAAGTTGATTCTTTAATTAAAAGAGGGAAAGAGGATGAAATCATTGATAAAGAGGAATTAGAACTTTAGAAAAACCTACTTATCAAAGGCATAAACACAAATATTGAAACTTTGGGAGGTTCTATAGAAGAACTGCTAATTGAACTCAAAGATAGGGAGATAAAGGATCAGGATACTCTAGACATCACTTTCCTAAAATATGGTAGGAACTCCCTAGATTGTGCAAAAGTTTCAAGAAAAAGAGGTAGGAAGCCCAATGCAAAATTAAGAGAATTAGCAGGAGAAGCAAAGGGTCGGATTAAAATTACATCAATTCTGAATGTAGGGAAGGGGAAGAACCTTCCCAAAGAGCTATGAATCTCCTTTCATGGAATGTTAGGGGTATGAATGCCCCTAACAAGCAACGTATAATTAAATGTTGCGTTAAAATTCATAACCCGGATATAATGTTAATACAGGAAACCAAATTAGATAACATAGAAATGGAAATTTTTTTAAAAAGGTAGGATTTAGATTAATTGAGGCATCACATGCTCTAAGAGCTTGAGGAGGCTTAGCCATCATTTGAAACCCTAGGCACATTGTAGTTGAAATTCTAGAAAGAAGGTGATATTGGATGAGTGGATTGGTTAAGGACTTTAGGAATAATCTAACTTTTAATTTAATAAATATATATGGCCCTACTCAAAATAGGGAGAAACTTTTAGTATGGCAAGAAATTGAATCCTTTATCAATCAAAAGAATGAGGAACTATGTATTTTGGGAGGAGACTTCAATGTGATCTCAAAGCTCTCTGAAAAAAGAGGGGGTGCAAAGTCTCTACCTCTGGTAGCCAAGGACTTTAACCTTTAGAGAGAAAGAAACTCTCTTCTTGAAATTCTGATAGAAGACAACTCCTTCACATGGAACAACAGGAGAAAAGGGTTTTGCAATATCTTAGAAAAGCTAGATAGATTCTTCCTTAAGGGAAGCCTGACCAAACATGATTTCTCCTTTGAGGCTAAGATCTTAACAGTTTTAGGATCGGACCATTATCCAATACTTCTCAACATTTTAACACAAACAAAACCTAAGAAAAGCACCTTCAAATTTGAATAGGCTTGGCTTAGAGATCCAGACATCCTGAACCTTATGGAGACTTGGTGGATAGAACCTAACATATCAGGGTCTAATATGTTTATAGTAGTTAACAAACTAAAATGGATTAAAAGGAAATTAATGGAATGGAACTCAACTAAATTTGACAACATATTTGAGACAAAACTAAACCTAGAAAAAGAAATGAATGAGGTCAACTCTCAAGTTATTCAGGCAAGAATGAATGATGAACTCTACTTTAAGGAGAAGAATCTTCTCAAGGAATAAAAAGAAATATTGGCAAGAGAAGAATTATTTTGGAAACAGAAATCAAGGGAGACTTCGTTGGAAGCAGGGGACAGAAACACCAAATTCTTTCACAACGGCATGAAACAAAGAAGAAATCTGAATAGAATATCAAGTATATCCAATGAGGCAGGCAACACTATAAGTGATCCAAAAGAAATAGCAACTGAAGCAATAAACTTCTTCAATCAAATTCTGAATAATTTGGAGAGTTCAAACTTAGTTAATCAAATGGAAATGTTAAATAATATACCCAAAGTCATTAACAAACAACATCTTAAAGCATTAACAGATAAACAAAAGAAGTTAAAAATGCCCTAATGCTAATGAATCTAGATAAATCTCCAAGGCCAGATGGCTTCTCGGCTATCTTCTTCTAGAAATGCTAGCACTTCATGGGTAAGGAAGTAACGGAAGCACTAGAAGGAGTTAGGAACTCAAGGAAAAAACTCAAGTAAATAACACTTTTATTGCCCTCATCCCCAAAAAAGATAAACCCATGAACCTTAATGATTACAGACCAATAGCATTATGTAATACATTATATAAACTCCTCATGAAAACCCTCTCACTAAGATTACAAAAACTCCTTCCTTTAATCATTAGCGAGGAACAAATAGGTTTTGTCCCAGAAAGATCAATCTTTGATGGGGTTATTATTGCTCAAGAATCTATACACTCGGTCCAAAAAAACAAAAACCACAGCATGCTCATCAAACTAGGTATAAAGAAAGCATATGATAAGGTTGACTAGAGATTCCTGTGTAAATGTCTAGAAGCCTTCGAATTCTCAAAAAGCTAGATTAATCTAATATTTGAATGCATCTCCACTCTTATGATCTCTGTGCTAGTGAATGGTACCCCTGAAGGATTCTTCAATATCTCTAGAGGATTAAGACAAGGTGACCCTATATCTCCCTTTTTATTCATTATTATGGCTGAGGCATTGGGTAGAGCTATTACTAAAGAGCAGGAAAGGGGCACTATTGAAGGAGTAACCATAACCAGTCAATTGGATCCCACTACACATCAACATTTTGTAGATGATACTTTGCTATATGGGGCCAGCAACAAAAAGGAAGCAAGTGCCTTTAAAAGGATTCTGGAAACATAAACAAAAGCCTCAGGACAAGAAGTCAACCCGAACAAGTCATAATTTTTTTTCTTTAATACGGATAAAGAAACTGAAAAAGACATCTATAAGATTCTTAGATTTAACCAAGGTAAGATTCCTTATAAATACCTGGGTCTCCCCCTAGTAAAAGATCAGAGAGCTACAGACATTTGGGACCCTATCATAGGCAAAATCAAGGATAAGATGAATTCATGGAAAGGCAAGTGGCTCTCCTCTGCAAGAAGAGAAACTATGGTGAGATCTGTCTTGTCGGCTATGCCAAATTATCAATTATCTTGTATTCACCTCCCTTCTAACAAAAGAAATGAAATTATCAAACACTTAAGAACTTTCTTCTAGCAAGGGGGTAATGAAAAGAAAAAAATCCCCTAATTTCATGGGAAAATATATGAAAACCTAAAGATGAGGGAGGAGTAGGTCTCAAGAATCTAGAGGATCAAGGTAAGGCCCTGGGGGCTAAGTTGATTTGGAGGTTATATAAAACCTAGAGGCCAAATGGGCCAAAATCCTCATTTATAAATATCTAGAAGACAAGGATCCTATTAGCATATTCAGAGAAACTAGCCACCCCCCACCCCCCCAAGGGTTCAAAAATTTGGAATTTCATGATGGAATGCAAGCACATTATAAAGGAAAAACTAACCTGGAACCCTGGCTCAGGGGAGAAAGTTCTCTTCTGGGATGATTCTTGGGGTGGTTATGGAGCCTTATCCAACTCTTGAAATAACCCCACCCTTATAAATTTCCTAAAAGACAAGATAGGTACACATCTCAAAGACTATATTATTTTTAATGGAATAGATTGGGTTTGGAAATCCCTAAAAGGTTTGGGCATTTCATCAATAGATGAATTAAGGATTGTAGAAATTCTAAGCAAATGAAAACTCTTATTAAAAACCTCTGAAGATTCACTAGTCTGGGATGGTTCTAAAACAGGTGAATATAACACAAAAGATAGGTACAATCTTATATCTCAAAATTACAAACGTCCTAAAATGGAAATACCTATTAATCTCTATTGGAACAAAACTTGTCTTCCTAAAGTGGGATTTTGTACTTGGTTAACCCTTAACTATAGACTTTTAACAACAAATAGATTTAAGAAGCTAGGCTTCTCTAGACCAAGTAGATGCATCCTTTGTGAGGAAAGAGAAGAGGATGTAGATCATTTATTTCTTAACTACCCCTTTTCAAATAAGTGTTGGAAGTGGCTCGTAGGTAACTTTGGATGGTCATCTGTCTTTCCTCATTCTCTCCTTGCGATGCTACAAGCCTGGCCAGCACTCAAGAAAGATAGTATTTATGCGAACCTTTGGATTTCTTCCCCCTCAATCTTGATCTGGGAATTATGGAAAGAACATAATAGAAGGATATTTAGAGAGGAGAAACTAGAGTGGAAACAACTCTGCAACAAGATTGAGGTTGGCATCATAGAGAACATGAACTGCAAAATTTCTAAAATTCAAGAAACAAATATGCATATGAGTCACTGGGATGGCAAAATGTGAGGAAAATGGATAGGTCTATCACTCCCCCCTTTTATAGACTTAGGCAATAAAATCACAGCATCCAAAAGATCTAAGTGCAAATGTGGACCTCCAAAAGAGGGATGGTTCAAACTTAACTTTGATGGTGCCTCGAGAGGAAACCTAGGCATAGTTGGTATTGGTTGTAGTATACACAATGAAGATGGGAAGGAAATTGCTACCATTGTTGAACCTATAGGGATGGAAACCAATAATTGGGTGGAACTCTTTGTATTGGTTCAAGGTCTAAGAAAATGTGCTTCCATGGGACTACAATACCTCAAGATAGAGGGGGACTCAGCAATAACAATTAATGCACTTAGGAAAGGGACAATTCCCAACTGGAGACTGAATTCACTTCTATCACAAGCTATGCAAAACTTTTAATGAAATTTCTATCAATCACATTTATAGAGAATGGAACAAGAGAGCAGATGAATTGGCAAACTTAGGGGCAGATAAGGCTTGTCCCTCTATATAAAACTACCTACAACTTAATTCTTAGAACAATTCATTAGGATCCTAAGATTGGTTACTTAGGAGATCCCATAGGATCATAAGGGTTAGTAAATTGCTTCTTATTCAAAATAAAATCATAAGTACAAAAGGAACCATCCCTTTAGCTTTATTAAGTTTAGATCAACATCATAAACAAGGGCAAAACCTTTATAAACCTACCATTTTCTAGCATAAGCTTCCTCCCTAAAACTAAAATATTTTTGCCTTTAGGTTTATCTTCTTGTCGAGCTTAAGTATAGTTTCTATATACATAAGCTTGGGGCACTGAAGGGGGTATCATCTATGCCCAGTCCTTTGTAGAGATACAATTATACTCATGATAAATGATCATTGCTGAGCACCCAACTTGGTGCCACCATTTTAGGAAAAGGTTACCGCTGTAATTATTATGCATAATAGTGCTCTCATCATCCTTTACCTCGCTCAAAAAACCAAGCACTCGTATCCTACTTAGATTAACATGCACAACAACTAGGTCAAGGCTCCAAAGTACTCAATAATAATGATATTAAATGAATCGTAATCTCATATGATTCCTAGCATCAAATCATAATTATTTTGAACACACCAAGAGCATTTATCAGCTCTTTATTGCTAAAAGAGAAAATTAAGTTGTTGATATTTAGTTGCAGTTGCTAATGGAAGTGATGAGTATTATTATTCAGCTTAACAACAAGCTTTGAAAAGGATAGCTACTTATCTAATCTTTGAGAAACAATGGAAACCAGAGTAATAACCTTCCACACATAGGAGAACAGACAAATGGCATTTCGAGGGATCGTTAGGCCTGAAAGATGGAATATAATCCTTAAGCTTCTCTCACATACTATTCGCAGGGCTCTAGTTAAAGGACATGGGGAGGATCATTTTGACAATGAATTCACAGTCCTGGTGAATGGGTATGTTATAGGACTCTTCATAGCCTTATCAACCTTTAACGATAATGATAAAGGGAGAGTCATTGGAGCAGCCAAAAAAAATTTTAAGTTCGAATTCCTACAAGGTCTGGAGAAGGCGGTTCAAGGCATCAACAAAAACCTTACCATCCTTTTTTCAGAACTATACATGAAGATGGAAATGGCAGCTTTACCTTCAATCCCTAGCTTCTAGAGGCTGCCAATTATGCTCTTCAAGGAGGAAGCCAAGTTTGACAAGGTTTGGCCTTAAATGTGGAGAAACCCGGACTTCCTCATTTCCACAGTTCTCAAGGAGGAAGTTGATCTCGACGTGGTCCTTGACTACTGGAGGGCGGAAAGTTTTGAAGTCCCATATGAACTGGATGAGGACACTTCCAGCAACATAAAGATTATAGCACCTCTGGTAAAAAATACCTGAAGGGATTATAAGACAAAACTGAAAGAAATCATCATTTTGTAGAAGGACGCCTCCTGGAGCTACAATATTATAGGTAAAGAATAGAAGGGTATGTGCAAGATCATGAGGGGCCAAAAAGTGGAGATGTCAGTTCAAAACTTTGACAATGAAGTTGACAACTTTTTTTTCACCCGAATTTGATAAAATGAAAAGGGTATCTTAAGGAGATTATTAGCTTTCTATTGATATAATTGCTGTCAAATTTTGAATTCGGTAAGTAATTATTAGTTATTTTCTAATTGAGCTACCTCTAAAGTGTTGATTTATATACTGATTGAAAAATGACTATAACTTTCAAATGGTATAACATTTTTGAAATCTAAAAAATGCATCACATTCTATGCTTTTCCTACTATAAGGAAAAATAAAATAAAATTGAATTTTGTAAAGTTTTGAATGAGTTAAGGTGGTCAGACACAAGAGTTTTTTATTCTGAAAATGTTGTAGCAAAAAAATCATAATTAATTATTTTTTTGGAATAAAATTACAAAAAAATATGCGTCACATCTGGGCATGAGTCTACTACTTATATATAAAATCTTATAATAAAATATTATCATTTGATTATGATTAAGGTGGTCAAACATACACCTACTTCTTATTTTTTTTCTGAAATTTTTGTACCGCTGCATTGAAATCTATACTTTTCACCAATCATACTAAATTTTTCTCAAAAAAGGCCTAGTAGTTTAGAAACTACATTCAATTTTCTATAGATTCTATTCTTACAAATTTTTTATATCAGGCTCATAGCTAGTTGAAATATTCACGTCAAGTTAACTAACCCTGATTTGCTGATTTTTCATTGCCACTTAAGGGCACAGTTTGGCCCCTCATGATCTTGCACATACCCCAGAAGGAGAGTAAGACTTAAGAATATATACATTAGCAAATCTTTTTTGAACTTTTAAAAATTGGTTCCTTTTAAGCATGTAAGTATGTAATACTGGCATAATACTGGTTAACGAGTAGTAAGACAATATCAATGATGGATAAACAATGTTTTATGATTTTAAGTTGTTAATTGGATACTAGTATATGACTTATTTTATTTTTGCATCTCAGCCCTCAGATCTCTATTTTCCCTATGGAACTAGTCTTTAATTTTGCATCTTTGAAGCCGTCATATCCTAACTCCTTCAAGCTAAATCTAGTTACTTAGCCCTCTATAGACATCATTTTAACAATCTATCTAATCATTTCTTCCCTATCAAGATACAATGACTACAAAAGTA